>CAWUFW010000257.1:1800000-2382500 GCA_963921515.1 Calotriton arnoldi | reverse complement strand
GCTCAGAGGAAACGCACTACAAAGGAGCAACCTTGGATGCCATTATCGCTCAACGAGACGCAATTACGATCGACCACATACTCCCCGTGGACTGGTCGGACCATCACATGATCTTATTTCACATCAACCAAAAAATACTCTCCCAACCACCTATGCAAGACCCCCCCCCAAATGGGCCAGCAACCTCACCCAGATTCCCATGGTAGCCCTAGAAGAAAGGATAAGCTCGCTCCTTCCCTACGCCAACGACCACCTCTCCACAACCGAACTCACCTCGCTTTACAACTCAAATTTGGTGGCTATGCTTGACCAACTAGCTCCTCTAAAGCTAAAAAAAAGCCGAGCCATTCCGTCCAGGTCATGGTTCAACACTGACATCAACTCCGAAAGGAGACAATTAAGAGCCAAAGAAAGAAGCTGGAGGAATAACCCTACTTCCACCCTCCGCGAACAACTCAAAACAGCTCGTAGGAAGTACAACAATCACATCAAGAACAAGAAATCCACGTTTTTCTGCTCCAGCGCAAAGAATAGACCCAAAGAGCTCTATAACATCATCAGGCAACAAACCTCCAAGCCCGCTACTTCCTCAATACAGGCGTCCAAAGAACTCTACGACAACTTCCCCAACTTCTTTAATGACAAGATTACTAAGATCGAACTCTCACTGGACACCAACAATACCCGCCCCACAAAGAGCAGCACGTCTGGGGCGTATGATATCGCTCCTTGTCCCTCTTCCAAATCTTGGCTAAGCTTCCGCCCCATTCAGGAAACTGAGATAATCAATCAGAACTCCACCTCCAAACCCTCATCTCATGTCCTAGACCACATTCCACCCCTACTGACCAAAAAGCTGAAGCGCTCCCTAGCACCGCTCTGTTGCATGATCATAAACAGCTCCATGAAAAATGGAGTCGTTCCAGACTGCCTTAAAGTGGGACAAGTCACACCTTTGCTGAAAAAACCCGGCCTTGACATAAAGGATTTGAATAACTTTAGACCTGTCTCTAACCTTCCTCTTCTGTCCAAAATCCTAGAAAGATGCGTACTCCAACAACTAACCCAACACTTGGACAACATCAACCTCCTGGACTTCCATCAGTCTGGCTTCAGAAAAGGCTGTAGCACCGAAACCGCGATCCTCAACATCATCGACGATATCCACAAATCACTAGACTCTGACCAATGCTGCCTCCTCATTCTCCTAGACCTATCGGCGGCATTCGACACGGTAGACCACAAACTCCTCATTAGGGCTCTCCAAGAAAGAGCCGGTCTTGGCGAGGTGGTCCTCCAATGGTTTTCTTCCTTCCTACACAATCGCACTCAAAAAATAAAAATAAAAAACTTTGCATCCGACCTTCACCCAGTCAACAAGGGAGTCCCTCAAGGCTCAGTGCTCTCTCCGCAACTCTTTAACATCTACATGGAACCTCTCACCAAACTACTCAAAAAAGCCAACATCCGCTTCCATCTTTATGCTGACGATACCCAGATCTACTTGGAAACCGCCTCCATCAGAGACATTCAAAGACTCAATGACGTACTGAGAGATGTTCAACACTGGCTGTCATGTAATCACCTTAAACTAAACCCTGACAAATCCGAGATACTCCTCATCTCGAACAAAGAGGAGAACCCCCAAATTGCTGAATGGCTAAAAGCCGTCGATGCGCTCAACGGGAATCTCATCCTGGCCGACTCCGTCAAATCACTAGGCATCACTCTAGACCTGAAACTGGACATGACCAGACACATCAAGAATTCGGCCAAGAGCGCTTTCCTTAACCTAAAGCTATTGAACAAAATAAAACCTTTCATTCCGCCCAGTGATCTCAAACAGGCCACCCAAGCACTGGTGCTGTCAAGACTGGACTATGGGAACGCAGTCCTCTCAGGAATAGCAAAATCACATCTGGCTCCCCTCAAAACAACTCTCAATGCGGCAGCTAGAATGGTCACCGGAATCAAGAAATTCGACCATATTTCTCCTGCACTCAGAGAACTTAAGTGGCTCCCAGTCGAAATGCGGGTTAGCTTCAGAACAGCCTGCCTCACACATAAAGCCCTGCACACCGGCAAACCCGAATATTTGGCGGCCAAACTCAAAAAAGCCGGTCAGGCCAGGAACCTCAGAAGCTCAAACTCCCTCCTACTCATCCCGCTAAAAACTCGAAAACAAAAAACTGCGGCACGATCCTTCGCCGGGAGCGCGCCTAAAATCTGGAACTCTATTCCCCCTCGCATCAGAACCATTCCCTCTTTTGTAAAATTCAAAAGCCAACTCAAAATCCTGTTCCTCGACCGCTCCCTAGGGAACCAATAGGATCAGTCGGAGCGGGAAAGCAGACACCTCGCACTGCTTCGACTCCTTGTCCCCAAGACTGCGAAGCAGATCTCCCAACCATCGTCCTGCACTGTTAATGTGTTTTCTTTTTTGTTTTTTTGTGAATCTCTGCAATGTATCTGTTGTAAAGCGCTCCGATACCCTCGGGTCAGGCCAGCACTATATAAAACTTCTTAAATAAAGTATGTATATGTATGTATGTATATATGTATGTATGTATGTATATATGTATGTATGTATGTATGTATACATACATACGGGTCCCGTGACCAATGTGCGGCTGCACCGAAACGCGTCGGGCGTTTGTTTGCTATTTTGTCCATGAAATAAATCACGCTTTATGGAACTGGGCTTAAGACTATTTTGTGGATGCACAGGATATTTGGTGTATTAAGGAGGATCGCTACCTCGCTTAAGCCCGCCGCCGAAAAAGCGGCAGAGAGACCCGCGAACTGGTACCCGGACCTATTTCTACTGCTGCTCTGGTCCAGCTACCTACTGTTATGGCTGAATAACCCACCACCTCCTCTAATGGCTCATGAATCCAGCCATTTCTGCTGCTTCTGAGAAATCCCAATACTCGCCATGTCACTGAGCAACTCAGCCACTCCTGGAATGGCCAGGATATCCAGCTGCTTTTCAGAAGCTAAAGATTCCAGGCACTCTCCCTGTATTTAGGGAGTCCCGCACTCACAGCTATCCAAGAATCAAGTCACCCCTACGGAGTCCTTGAAATTGATGAATTACTGCTGTGATCTGGTTATCCAGCCTTTACCACACTTGCATGGGAATGATTCCGGCCGTGTTTGCCTTATCAAGGGTACCCAGCTACCACTCCTGCCCATCAGCGTACCTCAACTGTGACTTGCTTAGGAGTCTGTACTTCCATGGGCAGTCAGGATTGCACACATTTTCAGTTTATGCTAGACAATTTTTCTTAATTTCTTTTTCTAAAGTATTATTGATTTTGTTTTACTTTATTGGTTTTATTGTCAAATTTCTTTCCCCCTTTGTAGGCAGGGTGATTTTATCTTAAATTTGCAGGTAATAGTTATGTATATATTCTTATGCATTTCCTTTTTTTTGTTGCCCAGATATTGGCCTGACATTGATGACCATCTGCGCAAGGCAGTTTATGAAAGACACGTCGACGTAAAACTTCTTATAAGCTGCTGGCACAACACAGACCCATCTATGTTCCCTTTCTTAAGATCACTGGACTACTTAAAAGACAACAAGAGTCATTACAACATCCATGTGGTGAGAAGAAATCTGTCAATAATTCTATTTTGCCATTGTCTGTATATGCCTGTTAAGTGTAATTTCAGGTTCTGCCCTACATTGAAGCTGATAGTACTCCAGGCCTTACTGGGTTGACGCCCAGAAGCTTGATTGAGAGAGCTTTTCACTACCTTCTCATACTAATTGCCAATATCCACCTTTCAGTCGTCCACCATTCAGTTTTTCATACTTTCACTTGCTTTGAACTATTCTCTTAAATATTGTCTGTCTTCAATAATTTCAATGTGTTACAGCAAGAAAACAGCAAACTGGCTGCATCATTCAGGACTTTTCAGCTTCAGCAACGGAGCAGATGGACCCTGAGAGGGTATCCTCAGATTTATTTTTCACTTTGAGTCAAATAAGGGATCACTTGTCTGAACATTTTTTTTATCTGTTGAGTCCCATAACTGTGAACTAGGGGTGGTTTTGCCCTCAAAGTTCTGGCACAACTCTGCCAACCGCTGCATGGCAGAGTATTTTCTTGTGCATGGCTCGCCAATTTTAAGTTGGCAAGAGCAAGCACAAATTTGCGTCCCCTAGCGTGATTTTTAGGCGCTAGAACACCACCCAGTGAGATTTGCTCAAAGCGGGTCTTTGCGGCAGGTAGCAACCATTCACGTTGAGAAAGCTGCCACTCAAGTAGAAATTCTACTCGAGCGGCAGAAAGAAGCAGTTCCCTCTGGCGTGCCGTGTGGAGCAGTTCGCACTGATTTTACGGCATGGAACAAGCTAGGTCCCAGCACCAAAAATCAGCGCAAGCAGCGCAACGTGCTGAATTCCGCCCACTCACAGAATTTTGTGGAGTGTAACTCCGCGGAGTGAAACAGTCTTTTTAATATATACAGGAATGCAACTAAAGTCAAATTTACCTTGAGTATAATGTATAGCAAACATTACCTAGTATGTGTTAGGATCTTTACCCAATCGTTTAAATTACATTAAATGAGAATTTTTTTTCTTTTCGATCAGAATAAATTGGTCCATTAACATATTAGGGCCATTATCTCCTATAATGATTGAAACAAATAAAATATTAGTGGTCAAATTAGCCAAAGACCTTTCATGTAGGACAGTTCATAATATTCCATACCATTAAAGAGCATTATCCCGACACATTAGGGAAGATGGAGCTGTAGGAAGAAACAGTGCTTTACTGTTAGTGATTTAAAGCTCCACACTCAAAACTGTAGTAAAGTAATATGGTGAGAAATGAAGAATTGCATGGGGAATAATGACTGTAGGGACCGTTTTTAGGTCTCGGCTAGACAGCGTATGTACTGTCTCTTCAAGACATGCTCTTTAGAATCCGTGGCTACAGCCCACCCATAGGCTTAACATTTGTTCGCTTCAATGTCTCTCTCCTATCTTTTGTTCCCACTTGTCCATGGCATGCATGCGTTATGCCTCTTCTGGTGTTTTGCCCGCCCCTAGAGCATGGATCAAGTACTTGAAAAATATATCTATTTGTGCTGGTGAGTATCCTTGGTTGTCAATCACATCTTTCTTTGAGATGAATGGAAAATCCTGCCAATCGGAGATGGCCGCTACGTTCAGTAATAGTTGTGCGCATTTTTGTCAACTGCCTGCCACATCGAAGCTTGCCACGCAAACCTTACAGACTACTACAGGAAATGACCTAAAAGACATTCACATTGACAATGCCAATAGCTCAGGCATTGGGGAGATCTATTGGATTTGCCAATGCTTGTTATTTCTGAATTAAGTACTCGGGGTAATATGGAAGACCTAAAAAATCTTTCTTTCTCTCAGCTGTTTTATTAAGATTTGATTCAATAGCAACTTTATTCAGCAACTTGCCATCAAAATTCGTAAAGCATCACAGAGCAATTATTTAAAAGTGAGAATATGAATAGTGCTGGCTAAAATTTACATAAAAATATATAGAAACCAAACACAGGGCAAGTAACTGGGTAAAACTTTAATGATTAAAACACTTGATAAAAGTGAAAGCCAGGAATGTGACAGGATGGGTGCGAGTGATAATACATTAAAATACCGCTTGGAGTCGTTTTTGCAGGATCATCCACATAGCCAGGAGAAACAATGAGACCGCAAAAACCACACATGGGCTACTGTCTGGCTTTAAGATTCTCAGTGCAATTCTAAGTTCTTGAGCCCCTATGTCACAACAGAGCGGTAAAACCCATATTTGTTTTAGGTACCGGTCAGCTGGGCAAAAAAATAAAACATGCTTGATTTGTTCATTTTGATTAGTGCAGAATGGGCACTGCCTGTTTCTTGGCTTAGATTCTTTTCCCCAGCTAGCTGTGAATGGAGAGAGTGGCAGAGTCCCATATCTGAATTGCAGGTAGAGCTTCCTGGTTAGTTCTAGGCTCTATTAAATCCAGGAACTGCTCTATCTCATAGCCATCCTTCAGCATTAAAAAAGGCGACGTCAGAGGGCCCCTATTGGACTTGCTTTGTAATAGACCCATTTTATAATGCCAATACACCTTCTTGTGGACCCTAACTCCCCTTAATCCACCCTGTTCCTACCCAGCACACCTTCTTGATTTGATCTTTTGAGATCGCACAGACCTCCGCAGAGTATCCCACATTCGCTCAAACCCAATATTTGTAAGGGTTAGCCTCACATGCCTAAGCCACGGGAGATCACCGGCACCTGGCAGACATATTACCTTGGCAAGACCCAGCTGGTAGGGAATGAACTCGGGCATTGCCCAAACCCTCCTCCAAAACAAAATGTGCCTTACACTGGCCTTGTCTGAAATTTTTTTTAGCCCCATGTCCAACATTAGGGGGAGCAGCGGGGTACTGATGGGGAGGCCAGTCATTTGCCACATAAAGCGATTTTCAACTACAGCTAAAGAGGACACCTCCCTATGTCCCCAAAACACAACGCCATACAGGGCTAATCCTAATGCCTGATCGTTATAAACTTGAAGTGCCGGGGAGATAGGGTTAAATTGAGAGGCTTTATGCATCTTTTATTACCTTCTAGTTCTGTATTGAAGATCATAAATTTTCCCTCCATCATCTACTCCCAAAAAAATTTGAATGGCTAAGGAGGCAAGTTTTAAAGCTGGCTTCAGGAAGAACAGAATTGTTACTTATCACATTTATCTATGTACTCGTTCCTTCTTTTCAATATGTGGGCAGTGTCAGGGGGAGTTCGTTGTAATGCCCACCACGAGTGGGATTTGGGGCGGCATAGCTGTTAACTGGCCTCATGTCCCATGTGGCTGAGAGTACCTTTCGTTATGGGGAGTTTTATAGCCATTTCTACTCCATCCCATTGCAATTAAGGTGGCGGTCAGTTCTGCTATGGACACAGTGGCTTTGTTTTACTGGAGATGAATTGTTTCTCAGTCTCACCTGCAAAACATTAAAGTGTGACACATATGGACGAGGAAAACATGGAAAAGTCACAAATATGATCGGCTCTAGCATTTTGCTTTTTTGCTCCTAAAGTATTCTCTCTCTTTGTTGGTGTGTACTATTGCTTTAGTTGAGGTCACCAATTGTTCATACTACTGTTTGCTGTACTTGAGCTGCTCCTACCAACCAACCTAAGGATACCAACTTAAGATCTTGCTTCCAATTTCAAATTCCTTCACATTTACAGAACATTTTAAAATTTTAAATGTATCTTTTATGTATGTATAGATTATTAACCTGCTAATATTAGTTTTTTAAACAGTCACGGACCCCCCTAAGTAGGTGTCACAGACCCCAGGTTAAGAACCACTGACCTATGGCACTTGTAATACTGTGGCCAGGATATCAGTCTTGTTTTGAAGGAGTATTCCATCTACCAAACGCTACATAAGGCCCTTAGTGTCTTGTCCTTTTATGGAAACAAGGCAGTGTAAGGAACACATTCCTTGTTCTTGTTGATTCCTATACACTACGTCGATAACCCCTTTTTGTAGAAGTGCCTAAACTCTATGAGAATGGTTCTTGATAACATTGTGATACTGTGATGGAAGATTTGAAACAATGGTGTGAAACAACAAGCTGGTCACCAATTATTACAGGTAAGTATTTTTTCCTTACTTTCAACCATGAACTAATTAAATAAACGCAATATTGGATAATTGTTTGTTGTTACATTTCAGTTCAGTTCAAATAGCTTTATTCGACAACATGTATCATAAAAGCATTATTTGACATCTTTACAATAAAACGGTATCTGTTCAGTAATAAAAAGGTCTTACAATACGGAAGGTCGTTTAAAAAGTATCTTGGCATAACATTAGTGGCAGCATATTTGAATAAAAACATAAAACAGGTTTCATAAAAAACTTAAGTCTAAAACAATATGTGCAAATCGCTATCTATAAGTCACTTCCACCCTAGGTACACAATAATTATAATAGTAATGCATAAAAAAAGTAAAAGGGCATAATCCATCACGGTAATCAATATATAAAGTGCTAGTGCTATCTCCATCATAAGCGGTATTCAGAAGTTATAACGCAGGCCAATATAATCTATAGTTTTATCACATATGAGTCATTAATATCTACATTGGGATCATACCTCGTAGGGCTCTTATTCTAATCAACCAAGCCTGGCCTAAAAACTTGGCCACTCCACATGAAAACAGAACACTGGGATCAGATTTTAAGATGCGCAGAGCAAACCGTAATCGCGGGTGCCCATGTCACTGCAAATTGGTTTTAGCCATTTGCTCCTAGCTTTATTATAAGCAGGGCAAGCAAACCGTACATGAGCAACACACTCGACCGGAGCTCCACAGCATGGGCAACTCTCTGTCATGTTCTCGGCTGTATACCACTTTGCCGTTCGGGTATTAACAGGGAGCGTCCCGAACCTAAACTGAATGTACAGAGTCCTATCTCGTGGGACCTGAATCACGTCTAGGTAGGGCTCCAAGCTTCTGGTTTGCTTAAACAAAAAGAACTCCTCTGTTAATCTACCCAACATTGGCTTACTGAGTTCTTGCCTGTCAATCCAATCCCAATAATATCGCTTGAGTTCCACTTTACTAAGGGGAGTCTGGGTATCCCATAATTCTTTCAGGCCAAGTTGCATCATAGATTTCTTCACATATGATAGCCACTTGACCTTATGGTCCACATCCAGATTCATTACCTCCGTTAGAGCTGAGGCGTAGTTGGTAAGCTCTTCAGTACGCCGCAGGCGAGCCCAAAAAAGCAGTGGGCGTAGTCTAGCAATAGCTCTAAACGGTCGCCTACCCATGTCATACATTAAAGGTGTTAATGGGGTGTTACGGGGAAGCATCACCAGATCCCTCAGAAATTTGTGCTCAGACCTACTTATTTCATCCACATTTTCAAACCCCCATAGCTCGGCTCCGTACAAAGCCGAGCTAACTGCCTTTGCTTCATAAACCACGAGCGCAGGGGCAACTGGCCTACTATACGAGGAGCGATGTTCTTTGCTTAGTGCCCCGGTCACGCGTTTATGGTTCAAAAGCATTTTAGATATGTGGGGCCTCCAGAGCATTTTATCCGAGAGTCGTATGCCAAGATATTCAAAGTTCTCGACTCTCTCCAAGGGGGTACCATTTAGTGTAAAGTTATTCCTAAAGGATTTGGGGGGGTTAAAAGCCATAAGCTTTGTCTTCGTGGTATTAATAACTAAGCCCCGTGCATCACAGAAAGATTGGTATCTGTACAACAATTTTTGAAGCCCAACTGGAGTCTTTGACACCAACAAGGTGTCGTCAGCGAACAGAAGCGTTGGCACTTTGTCGCCCACTAAAATAGGGGCATCAGCTGGGTCTTCTTGCAAAAACTTCACCACCCCGTTCACATACAAAGAGAACAGGGTGGGAGCCATCACACAACCCTGGCGCACTCCCTTGCCAACAGAAATATGCTCCGTCAACTGACCTTGGGCACCCCATCTAACCTGAGCATAATTACCCTCATGAAGACGGATTAGTAGGTTAAGAATTAGCGGTGGAATGCCCATATCGTTTAAAATCTGCCACAATTTGGCCCTAGGTACCAGATCAAATGCTGTTTTTAGATCAATAAATGCCATATAGAGGCTACCTTTCCCAATTAAAACAACCTTCCAAGATATATAAGCATTAACCTAAAAACCTGATCAATCGTCCCGGTATTGGCCCTAAAACCCGTCTGGTATTGTGAGAGGATGTCCTCCTCTTCAGACCATGTTTGAATTCTCTGTAAGAGGACCCTACCTAACACCTTTTGCATTACATCAGTCAGACTTATGGGCCTATAGTTTGAGGGGTCTTCCTTATCACCTTTTTTGTAGATAGGAACTACTTCTGCGCCTTTCCAGGAATCTGGAACTGGGCATCCTGCAGCTATAGCATTAAACAATAAATAAAAATAGCACGACCACCCTCTAGAGTCAAACAAGAATAAATCTCCTGGCAAACTGTCTGGTCCTGGGGCTTTAGCAGGAACTAATTTCAAAATCGCAGACTCTATTAAATCCCGCGAAAAAGGATCACTATCATTCCCTATAGGAGAAATGTCTGTGGTGCCGCATGGCTCCTCCAGACATCCATCCTCTATAGAGGAATATAACTTCGCAAAGTGATCCTGCCATTCATGGCTAGTGATATGGTTGGGTATGGTATTTAAGTCTCTATTATTTCCCCGACTCACTAGGGACCAGAAGAGGTTCTTGTTCTTTCCCAGACTTGCGTCCTTCAGCTCTAGCCAATATTGTTCATCCCACTCAATCTTCGCTTTGTGCAAAGCTACCTTGTAGTCTTTCCTAGCCATTTTAACCCTAGAGCAATCTTTAGTTCTAATTGCTAGGGTCAGAGATTGTCTTTTAAGCTTGCAATCTAAGGTGTACCCCAAATGTTGTCTTTTTTGGCGAACACGCAGAGTATTATACTTGCGTGGAGCCTGAAAATACGAGCTTAGTGTCTCTACAGTGCAAGAATGGACTACAGAAATCATATCGCACTTAGATTTATCTGTAGCCACAACCCGAAGTTCTGCTGTTTTCTCGGACAAGGTTTTGCAAATAGCCAATAAATTTATTTCATGCAAAGAAACCTTGTCCCACTTGAGATGCCTTTTACAATTAGAGGGGATGGTATTGGTAATGCAGGTCGCTGCCCTACTGGTCATAGGATGTGTTAAAAGAACCCACGGATTCATCATGGTCATACATAAAGGATTGTGGTCACTGTCAGTCGTAGTACCTACAAACATGTCAGTCTTCTCGTCCCACAGATTTACATCAAGTAAAATATAATCAATTCGTGAGGGACAACCAACTCTATTAAAGGTGTTTGCCCCCTGTATGTCCGAGGGAGTTCTTCCGTTGGTTGCCCTGAGATCAAACTCTGTGGCCAGTGCATTGAGTTGAATGGCTAATCTGGTCCATTTTTTAATGGAGGGTAAATTAAGTCGAGGAACTGCCCAGTTGACATCAGCCCTATCATACTCCAGCAGATCATCTGAGCTCAAAGGCTCAAATGTACAATTAAAATCGCCTGCAATCATAATACGATTATCAGGCGAACAGCTGGATATAGCCTGCTCTAAAAGCGTAACGGTAGGTGATTGCTTGCCCCCCTTAGTTCCTCTAATATAGACATTAAACATGTCTAAAGTATCCCCGCCTTTTGGGCCCCTGATAGTCAGTCTCATGATATCATGACTAAGAAATGAGTGCATGAGAACACGACAACCTAGGGCAATATTTACCCAAACAATCAAGCCTCCTGAGGGACGCCCTCTCCCCACAGTAGTAGCTGGGATACAATAACAGGCATAGCCTGTTTTGTGTAATGACACCAGACTCCATGTCTCTTGGAAGATACAAATATCAAATCCCTCAATAAGTTCATTAAAGTGAGGGAGTAAAAGTTTATTTTGTAGACCTGCAACATTCCACAATATGATCCCAAGTTTAGTGGAAGAGGAAATCACAGCCAATTTATCATTTGTCAATTGAAGCAGGTTTGGCTGCACTTGCGAGACAGACACTTCAGGGTAAACTAGTGGTTTACCTAACCCTGTCCCATATATCCTCTGTCCAATCTCAAGATAGTCACTTAAGCCCATGTTCCCATGATTACCCAATACATTATCTTGTGTGTCTAAATTTGGTAAAGAGGTTTGTGGGTTATACATGGAGCTACAGGTAATGGTGTTTAAAGCCATATTAGAAGAATGGGTGGTCTCTAGTCAGTTGACTGCTTCTAAGGATGTCCCTTTCTCCAGAGTGCCAATTGTCCCACCCCCAATATACGAACGAATGCTCCTGAATTGTATGGATGAAGCAGATGGGGGGGACAGGTTCTAAATTCTAAGGCAAGAAGGTTCTCTGCCAGATCGATGGAACACAGTGTAAGTTCAATATAATTGTGTGTTTGCGCGGGGATGAACATCTGCGAGTGCAAATGATATCCTCGCGTATCAACGAACGGCAGCCCCTTTTGTGTCGAATCCAATGTGTCACTTTATTTGTTAGGGAGTCAGGACTTTCGCGAACAGCATTAGAATTAAGTTTGGGAACGTTGGTCATAAGAATGGTTTGGCCCGGTAGCTGCGAAGCAGCGAGTGTATAGTGAGTCTGCTGATGTGAGTTAGCAAAAGTGTTTCTACCCAAGGATATACTACTAGGGGTTACTTGAACGAATTGCGTTCTTGGCGCAATTTTATTAGGGCGTTCTCTTGATGTATCTGCCTGTGAGGTAATATGGCATCTTGGTACAATAGTATTTCTATTGTTGTTTGGTTTCTGTGTTTTAGAGACTGAGTTTGTGGGAAGTGAAACACAAGAATTAGCGGGTCCACTTAATTTAATCCTTTCAATTGGAGCTATCTTATCCAATGATTCCCTTTTTCGATTAAAATGAGACGGGTTGCTTGCTTGCTGCGGAAGAAGTGTAACCAAGGGTAATAAGGTTTTAACCAATACAGTGAGATCTTCAATCATCTGTCTCATAGTTGTTATTTCCCCCTTGAGTGAATCAATAGTCGGGTAAATATCCTGCGGAGCCGGAGACCGTAGGTCTACACTGCCTAGCACATATGGTTGTACTTGAGCTGTACTTATATCTATATTTGGGTTAGTGTCAGGCGTAGCCAACACAGCAAACCTGTTTGAACAAGGAACTGTGGGATGGAATACACACTCATCAGTACTGGTGGAAGAAACTGGAATTTTGGTAACCTCGTCCTGTCGACCTTTTGTTAAAACAACTGGTGTGATACTGTCATTATCAAAATCTCCCTTTCTAGAATTTTTCTGAAACATTATAGGGATGGTTGCTGGGCGTGGCGGGCTAACGTGGGTAGGAGAGGGATGACCACTACTACGTGGTAATGAGGGTTCTGAGGCTAGGATATCCTCGCACTCACTGATAAGAGTGTCAATTCTATCAATGACACAGTTACCAGCTGCGTGCTTCTGGTTTTTCCTAGCCTTCTTTCCCTTACCTACCCCACTATTAATATTACTACCCGCCTCTATGCCCTCCATAGTTTTCCGTTTCCCCATGGTCCAACAAAGATAAAGATAGGCAGTTCCTAAATGATATCCCTGCTACAGGAGGATAAAAAAGAGTCACCAGTATTCGACGAGAAAAAAAACAAGCATTGGCATAGCCAATAGGTCTCGCCCTTTGGGACCTTATAAGTGTTTAGCCATGCAACAGTTGATGTTGTTGCACCAAGGATATTGTGCTGGATAACTAAACACTTATAAGGTCCCAAAGGCAAGACCTATTGGCTATGCCAATGCTTATGTTCTTATTGTAAGTTGTACATTATACTACGTCTGTTCAGATTGTACTCGGACACCTTCTAGTTCAGCGTTTCCTGAGAGGCCTGTCTTAAGATAATAACAACTTACTGGCACACGTTCCCACAGATCTCGAAATGGACAGCTTTAGAACATGGGAATTTCACTATTCAAATAGATTTCCATCCTTGATCTCAGCTTGGGGCTGGGCGTGTTACGGAGCGAACTGAGTTAAGCGATGCTGTGCAGTAGGGGCAATGGTGTGGACATATGAAGGCTGTTCTGAGCGGAAAACGATGCTATACTGCACCTGTGAAGGAGGAGCTGTACTGAGGGCAGCGAGGCAACGCGAGGTGCCGTACGCCAGAACTAATAGTGCAGAGTGAGCGCAGACGGCACTGTGCTAAGTGCAGTATTGCAGTGAGTGCTTG
The DNA here is from genome assembly GCA_963921515.1 of Calotriton arnoldi. Lineage (NCBI taxonomy): Eukaryota > Metazoa > Chordata > Amphibia > Caudata > Salamandridae > Calotriton > Calotriton arnoldi. The sequence continues at coordinate 2,368,715 of CAWUFW010000257.1, read as the reverse complement.
GTGTTTTTAAAGCAATGTTTGGCGCACATGTAGTTTCGGTGCAGGGTCTAATAGAAACAATCTTAAAGCTACATACAGTACATGCACAAGTAGTACTGGACAGCACTTACCCGCGCGATGCTGATCTCTTTGATGACATAGTGACGCCCGTCCTCCCTGGAGGTCACTGGGATAGCGGTGCCGAAGGAGCCCTCCCCGATTTTGGCCACCCGGTTGTACTTGTCCATGGTTAGGGCATCCCTATAACCTAGTGCTGCAGTCTACGGGACTTTAGGACGCGTTCATGCGTGAGGGGCGTTGAAGGGTTACAACTTCTCCCCCACAGTGGCGCACAATGGATCGCTCCAGGCACAGTGGCAGCAGCACATCCTCGGCCCAAGCCACTCTCTCTGTGTATCGGTTGCTGAGCAGCGGCCGCCGGAACTTGCGACGTTCATAGAACTAAAATATGGACTAACACAACCCAAGCGACGTGGGGAGACATTTTTTTCATTCTTTATTGAAAAGTCTAGGACGCACAAAAATAACATAATACCGGTAATTACCGGTCATGTGTTCCTATTTTGGATATGTAAGTTCTAGAAGCTAGTACGTATAAACCACATATCCGTTAAATCATCTAAATTCCTTTTTATTTCAATGTTTTGTTATTTTGCGTAATCATTTAGAAATGAATCAGACACATTTAAAATAGTTGCGAAGTGATGTATTCACGTATTTGTAAGAATATGTTCCGAAAGGTAAAAATACTGGGCTCTGATGAATCTCCATGGTAATTACTGGCATAGATGTAAATATAGCTGCCAAAATAGTGAAATACTGCCCAGGCGCCAACCCTAAACAGAAACATTGCCATATTTAGCACGTAAATCGTGCAACAAACGTCATGCAAATATGATAAATACTTCTCCATATTCAAACAAGGTAAAAAAAAACAAGTGAAGCGCTGGACAGCAGAGACGTCGGCAGCGTCACAGAGGAGCGGGGGCGAGCGCGGCAGCCTGCTGAGCTGACCACACGCTTGTGCACAATGGCCATGTGTTTTCAATTATCGCGCCCGCGTCTGGGCACGATAATTGCAAACAGATGGCGGCCGTGCGGGTAACCGCACGGAAAAGGCCATTGTGCCCGAGCGTGTGGTCAGCTTTTTGAAGCCCCTTACATAAAGTCTCCCAGAGCAGCGCTTGCGCGCTACTCTAGGCTCGACCTAAAAACAAACAAATGAAACAGATTCAAGGCGTAGAGTTCCAGCGCAATAGTACTTTGTAAGCAGTTTACAGTGAGTTCAAAAACACCATGATCAAGGGGAAGTTTAACACAGTACCTTATCCGGGTGGAATATGACCGTAATAGCTAACGCTCAGTTCCAAATTAAAAGGGGGGTGGCCCTGCCCTGCCTCTTCCTGGCAATGACGGGCAAGGACGGGCCTGCCCTTGGCCCGGGCTTTGCCCGGGCGTGGCCCGCGCGCGTCCCGCGCTGCGATGGTTCTCTGCGCTTTTTAGCGCGACGGCGGCGATTGTCTCCTCCCTCCTGGGAGTAGGGCACCCTGGGACTTAGAGTCCCCGCAAACTGGTCGTGCTGGCTGTGGCAATTGGCGCGTCCCGCGCCGCGGTGGTTCTCTGCGCTTTTTAGCGCGGCGATTGTCTCCTCCCTCCTGGGAGTAGGGCACCCTGGGACTTAGAGTCCCCGCAAATTGGTCTTGCTGGCTGTGGCAATTGGCGCGTTACATTTCAATTGCACTTGATAATTTCTTTATATGCACAATAGCTGAGTTTTGCTGGTAAAGCTCTGAAATTCCAGATCATGTTTCCAAATGACCTGAACTAGCAGGCGCGCATAGTTGTTAAGCAGCCAAGTGAAATGTTGGGGACCCTGTAAATGATAGGCTGCACTCTAAACGAATAGGTCTTCGTTTTCACCCACCATCTTCTGTTTTTAAAAATTGACTGCAAGCTGGGAGTGTTGCTATCAAGCTGAACTACTTTGTGATGCTTACAAGTTAAACCTGGCTTGGTGCATTGAGCATATGGTATTCTAGAAACTGATAACACTAGTTTAGCAATAGTAATGCCATTTGCTTCTGGTTCCAAAAAATGCCAGAATTCCCTTGACTAAGTGAATATAAACACATGTTATCTGAAAGGTCCTGCTTCCATATGTTGGTTTGTGGTATCACTAGTGCTTGTTAACTACCTCTTGAGCTCAGCCTGGGGGCACTGAATTACATACTGTATGTGAACGAAGTATCTTTCTGTAATCCTGTAAAGAATTGTTTAAAAAAGTGATGCTTTTCTAATAAGGATCTTGTGGTCTTTTTCTTGTTTTCCTGTTGAAGAAACTCTTTGTTGTACCTGTAAGTGCTGAACAAGCCAAGATCCCATATGGCAGAGTCAACCACAACAAGTATATGGTGACGGACAAAGTTGCATACATTGGTAAGAAAAACAGGAGAATATTAACATAACTTTCAAAGGAATCTTTATTCATAAGACAACACAGCCTGTTTAAGTATTTGCTTTAGCAAACAAATCATAAAATGACCAAAATCAAACCAAACGATTGATAATGTTTTCCCTTTTTTACATCCTCCAGTTTGGGAATTCAATTGTTAACCTTTTGACTGCTTTCATTGTGTACTAACTATACAGCAATTCATATGTTAAAATATAAAGAATGAAAAATTGATATGAAGAAAATTTATATATTTCTCAAATGTACACAAGATACTGAGTTTGAGAACAGTGGTTATTTGACCCTTTTTTGCAATACCGGTGACTGCGGAATTTGCAAAAATTTAGGTTAGCAGGGCTCTGTGGGTAAGAAAACTTTGTGAGATTCACACGAAGCACACCTTCCTAGACGTTTCTAGGTGTTTAGTTCCCAGAAATGTCTGGTTTTAGTAAGTTTCCCTAGGTGGCAGCCCAGCCCAGGCCCAATTACCTCACGTACCCCTATTACTGATGGCTCCACATTGTGTGGTAGGGATAATGGATTGCGGCCGCTAGGCCGAGCTACACAAGTGGGGTAGCATATCACAGAAATGGCAGGAAGATAGGTGAGTTTAGGCAGAATTTGAGCTTTGCAGATCATTGTGGGTAAGAAAGCTTCATAGGATCCATGTGAGGCATCACACCCTGGACTCCCCTTTATGTCTAGTTTACAGAAATGTCTGGGTCTGGTAGGCTCACCGAGGTGTTGATTCGGCAGGACAAGATCAAAATGCTGTCCCTTAACTAAGTTCTGCTGGCCGTCACGGAGGGTGATTTGTTGTCGTCCTGGATCTCCAGGGCGCCTACTTGCACCTGCCAATTCTTCCCACCCACAGATGCTATTTGAGATTTATGGTGGAATCCCATCACTATCTATTCACAGTCCTGACATTCTAACTGATGAGCGCACCGTCCGAAACCTGCTGGCAGTCGTGTCAGCTACACTGTTTGTCAGGAGTCCACATGTTTCCATGCTTGGGGAGTCCCCAGGTCTAGTCAAAGGAACATCTTCAGTGCATGATAAGTCTCCTCTACACCTTAGGCTATACCAACAACGCCCAGCTGTCTCACATCAATCCAATAGAAACAGGAATGGACAAGAACTACATGAAGTCTTTTCCTCCGCAGAGGATCAGGATGTTCGGGGATGATTCTGAGATTTCTGACTTGGACATAGAAACCGGTCCTGCACCTCCTTTGTCTGCTACGACTTATAGCCTTGTCCATCCCGTTGGTGCCACATGTAAGACCGCAGATGTGTCAGTCAGTGGAGTCTGAGGAAAAAAGTGTCTCCAAAATCAGGGAACCCCCTTGGATACAAATCTTGCAGTGCATTTTTTGGAACTGCACAGGTGAATGGACCCCTCCATCCTGTTGGTGGGTTATCCCCTCAGCCCCAGGCTCATACTACCTTGATCATGGACTCCTGCTTGCTGTGCTGTGGTGCCCATCTGGATGACATGAGAGCACATTTTTGGAGGCTTACTGACAAGACTGAAGTTATCATCTTCGGAAATCCATCATTATGGCCACTAAAATGGTGGCTACTCTGACACTCATATGGCACAGAATCTTGGTTTAATTTTTGAGAGCTAAATTACTTTAGATGCACTTATAAATAAGCTTACTACCACCTGTTTTCTCATGTTTAAAATTATTAAGAAAGTCACCCCGCTGCTAACTCCAGGTTGGCTTACTGCAATTTGCTCTTTGTAGGCTTGCTAACTTATTTGCTTCATAAACTGCAATTGAGTCAAAATTTGGCTCCTCGCCTTATTTTAGACTTGAAGAGAATGCCCAGGATCTCATTGCCTCTTATCTTTGTCATTGTCTATTAGTGTGTAAGCACTGTCTAAGGCTCTGTTTGTCACACAGCCCTAAACAGCCTTGCCACTGGTAATTATATGGCTTCTTTTCTCCTTACACTACTTTTACACTGCCGCTTCAGTTCTCTGCTTTATGTTAAGATTCCAAAGTTTAGGGAGGTTTGATAGGTGGCTGAGCTTTCGCTGTAGTAATGGCTCAATCTTGGAACACTCCTCCTTTGTACATTTGTTGTGAAAAATCCTTCATCAGATTTTGCAAACTTCTAAATATTCATTTGTTTTCCATGTAGGTTTTGAGGATATCTAACTTTATGTTTGAGGCATGTGTGGCTGTAGATACACATGCTGTGCATATTCCTGCTATATAGTGTTGGGCCTGGATTTGTGCAAGTTGTTTTTCTTCTTTCACGAGGTACTGTGACTCCACCTCTTGCTGGTAATGCGCATGGGCATCGACTCCATTGTTACACTGTTACACCATCTGGTTCAGATGTGTGCTCCGGTTCAACACCATCGAGATGCTCTTTTCGGGCCACACCGGTTCCTTCCTTTTGTCGCTATTGTAATCGAATGTGTCTCCCTTTCTTTCTCAGTCTCGGTTTGACGTTTGTGACTTCGCTCGAGCGGGATTCAGGTCACCCATGGTCCTTCCAGGGCCTCGTCTTTCGAACCTACTCCCATCTCTCAGCCTTGACAATGATGGAACGGACGCCATTCCGCTATTGTCCTCGCTGCCATGCAAAGTATCCTTGCACTGATCTCCATTGGGTCTGCAATTTGTGTCTTTCGCCCAGGCACAACGAGACTGATTGCGACGCTTGCCGCTCCTTCCTCACCAAAAAGACCTGTAAAGACCGTCTAGCTCAGCATCTCGAGAAGGTATGTAGGAGCAGAGACGACACCCCAGACCTGTTCGGCCCAGAGGACATCGAGGGGGAGCACCATCTCCGCCGTGGACAAGGAAGTCTTTTTCCCCCAGGGCAGCTCTGGCTCTGATTAGGAGATCAAGAACCTTCCGCCAGCTCAGCAGGCAGTGAGTACAGTACCCCCTCCCCCTCTCCACCACACTAAAGCAGAGCAGCCTTCTACCATGGTCGGCACCAACAGTCATCTTCTGATGTACCGCCCAGCTCTGGCTCGGCGGTGAAGAAATCAGTGAGACCAGCCACCTCCGCACCAACCACACCTACACCAGCTCGACCTTCGGTGCCAACCACGTCCACATCAGCACCGACCCAACCATTGGAGCCGAAACCTAAACCGCTTCAGTGCCGAAACCCTCAGCGTCGACCAGCTAGACCGATCTCGGCTCCAGCACTGTGGAACCAATACTCCACAAACTACAGGGGGGAGATCGATGCTCGGCAAAGACATTTGTTCATCCATCCCCACACTTGCCGGATCTTCGCCATCCCTTCGGGTCTGCACCTGCTCAACCATCCAAACGTCAGCTGTCCTTCGAGGAGGCCTTGGACATTCCAATCCCACCAAAGCAACGCAAGGCGGCAGACAAGGCTTCTAGCCCCTTACCCTTCATGCATACATCACCCCACCATCTTCCTCAACCTTTACCTTCCCCGCCTGTTTCTCAAGGGGATCCCCTCTGACATTATACCTCAGGGGTCATCTCATTCTGACACAGGTGGTCGGGGGGGAGGGGGAGTACATTTGACACACCTCCGCAGGGCAACCCATGGGATCCTATAATGCAAACCCACCAAGGTATACAGACCCCAACTTATACTCTGCCCGGCTGTCATTGCAGAATGATTCCACGTCCTATCTGGAACTTATTGGTAGGGTTAGCCTCCTGCTGTATGGTGGATCCTCACACAGATCCTTTGGAGGAGGGCTACCTCTTTGAAGCCCTCACTTCCACCCACTGCTCCACCCAATACCTTCCCATGCTCAAAGGCATCCTCTGCCACACAACTGACATTTTGCAAGACCACGTCCATGCTAGGGTCATAACTCCGAGGGTGGACAAAAAGTACAAGGCCCTCCCCTACTAATCTCATTTACATTTGTGGGCACCTCACATCTGACTCCCTCGTCACTACAGCCCATAAGAGAGCCAACTTTCTGTCTACTGGCGATGCCCCTCCACCAGACAAGGAGAGTAAGCATAGAGCTGGTGAACTCAAAGCTTTATCAGCAGAAGAACTCGTAAAACAGGTGTTATAGATAGTCTTTGGAACTCACTCTCGGTTTGTTTGTTTTTGTTTTTTATTATCCAAAAGTAGTCTTGCTATTTCATGTCAACCAGTCCACTGTATTCGGGATTGGGTCCTGCTCTTCATTCTGTGCACAACAATCTACAGCAATACATGCTGAAAGTAGATAATGTTACTGACCTATAACAGTTTGCAGTTACCCACCTTCCTGATATGACCTCTGTGCGACATGTGCTTTCATGGTTCACCTTACTTATTTTAAGTATGTATTTTCCTTATCCAGTACACAGACTTTATAACGATTCGCAGGTACACAAATGCTCTTACCTATTGGAGAAAACACAATCTGTGGTGGGGTCTGTGTCCTGGTTCATTGTGGGTTTCAGGGTAGGTATTATGAGTGACCTAAAAACCGAAAACACTTCTTTAAAAAAAAAAAAAAACGCTTGCAACATCCTTGCCCCACACTAGATGGAAGGAGTATGTGCAGAATATGAATCTACAGCGGAACATCCAATTGCTACAATTAAGAAATGGTTACTTATTCTACGTGATGTACATTTCTGGATTGTGTACTACAAATTGGATTGTATGTAGCGCTTTCACAATTGTGGCACTAGTACCAGTGTTTCTGTTTTATTACTCAATAGCAAAGCTCATCATAGACTACATAAAACACAGTTATTTTAAAAAACATAGCAACAGCTAGAATCACAGTTGTTTGCTAGAGGAGTTTTGTTTTATGACGTTCAGTTTGGTAGTAAAAAGGCTCCATCCTGTGATTCTGAGTGAACTTAGCGCTTGTTTTTCATTTGATGGTCCTTTGATGCACATCTGATCCAGCCTTAGCTCTGCAGGCTTGTGAAGTGTGGTTTGTTCTTAAAAACGAATAGCACTACGAGGTCTTGTTAGGTTCACCACTGACCCATGCGTACCCAATGCTGAAATCTCAGGAAAGTAAGTAAATATTTCACTATGGTTTTCCTTGCATTGCATGAAATGTGTTCTCAACATCTGAACTAAAACAATGAAAATAAACAGAAAAGTGTGAAAACTTGCCACTTTCCGGAGCACCATGCATAAATTTGTGAGACCGCCTTCACCTCACCCTACACAATTGAACATAAAACTACTCTTCCCCCGTTTTCGGGCTGTGTATACAAACAAAGATTGTGCCAGCTCACTACTTGTTTTCCTGACATTCTTAGCAGATCCAGCCCATCCCCAGCCTTTTCAGTTCGTCTAGATGTGCCCAAGGATGCTGGATTGCACTATGGTGTTTTAAAGGCATCCATTTGCAAACACCTATATGTACTTTCTCACTGCATGACCATTACAGTTCACTCATCACAAAAACATGGAAAATTATTTTTTCTTTATAGTGCAGGTTGAGTCCACAGACTGTTTCTTTCTCCTGTTGAGCCAACAAACTGCCTTCAGTGACTTTCTACTAATTCGCTCAGCTTCATATTTTTATGATCATTCTGTTAGTCCTTATCCACCTTCTATCTTGAATATATATGCTGCGATTTCTGAGTTTGAGCTGCTGGACATGATGAGGCTTGTAGCACGACACCTGAAGATGCTTTATTCCAGCTTCTCCATTTGTTTCTTCCAGGTACATCCAATTGGTCTGGAGACTATTTCCTTCGTACTGCCGGATCAGCCCTTGTTGTGAACCAGACAAAGTCGGCGACTGTAGAGCGCACTATTCAGCAGCAGCTGCGGGAGGTCTTTGAGCGGGACTGGTACTCCAACTATACCCGAACATTAGACAGCCCAAACACCGGTCAAGACAAATGCAAAATTCAGTAGCCGAAGTCATCTAACAAATCCCCAGATCATAACAATCAGTGCTGATCATCTCCTTCACAACTGATATAGCACCACATTTGATGAGTAACTGACCACTAAGCATCAAAGTTGCCATAAATCCATTTATCAGTGAAACTGATACAACTGTGTATGCAGTGAGCTTCATATAAGGATTTCTGTTGCCTTACATACCTTTCCACTCTGGAAAAGGTTCTCAGGGTTATCAATGTATTTTCAAATTCAGAACACTTTCTGTTTATTGTACAATTCTTTTTTGTGGGATTTAATTAAGGTTGTTTTTGTAAAACTGTAGTAGTTGGGTGAAAGCAATGATTTCTTTGTTTTAGTTTTTCATGCTCAATAAATGAGACATGGTTCAGAATTTCTTCCGTGGGTAGCATTCTAGTGTAAGTATCTATACCAAGCTCTCCTTACTACTGATCTGATGACAATGTATCACTTTTGTTTACCACTGCAATGCACACACCGCGTTCCTTGTACAGTGCCCTTGTTGTTTTTACAATTTATTTAGAGTATAACCGTATTTGTTGTGATGTTTCTTAATTCCAAGGCTTGATGCCCAAACCTTTAGGCATGCAGTTTCTATATTGACAACTCTCACATGCAACATAAAAAAATGAGGTGTCATGTCTTTTTCTTAGCAGTTGTGCATCTGCTGTGTTATTCACGGGTGGGTTTCCCATATGTTCATTTCTGAACTCTCTTTTAGTGTTTGTGCAGCTTGACTTGTGATGTTTAATTTATAGCACATTTTGAGGATCGTTCTTTCCTTTTAGGTAGGCATACGCACCCACGTAGAGCTGAAAGGCCCATTTAAACTGCTCATATACCTTCGAAGTGGGTGGTTTTAAAAACTTTCACAATTTCGATGCTTTGGATTCTGTGTATCAGGAAGTTGAAAAACATTATTTCCTGATCCTAAAGGAAAACTCTCAGTGAATAGTCTGGGGGACAGAGGTACAAAAACTTTTTGCTATAGGAAACCCTGCGATTTGCAAAATCACAGGGTTTGCAACCACAAAGGGGCTTTTTATGTAGCAAATCAATTGTGCGATTCAGAAAAGCCTGTTCGACTCTCAAAATTTATTTTGCGATCCATTCTAAATCACAAACAGAAGGGTGCATGAAATGGGCCTCCCCTTCTAATTGCGAGTCACAATGGTGTTCATGAATGGTTTGAAACGGCCGTTGTTGTTGCAAAATATTCATCAGTTACCAACACCTCTTTGGAGGTGGTAACTGATTCACCAAGTTGAAGGTGTCCCACTTGCAGCCTCAAAGACACTAGGCAGTGATCCAGAGGACGACTGACTGCTCTCCTAATATTTTCCAAAATGGGAAAAGTTTATTTTTTCTTAAAGGCAGCACTTATTCCTTTAAGCAACGCATTAGATTCTCATTATGGAAATAGAATTGCAGGTTTCCATTCTCTTGCCTTGAAAGGCGTTACACGCATAGCTCATTCTAAATAGCTAATTGAACACTAGCAGTTGAAACAAAGCCTGGGTTCAAAACAGCGTATTAAAAAGTAGTCTACTGAGAAAACAGCACTTGCTATAGTACTTACTGGTTAGCACATAGCCAAGTGTGAAAACCTATTGTTTGAAAAGGATCATTTACTAAATGTATTATCCCTTAAATCCTCCATGTGCCTGTTTCTTAATGTGATGTTTTCAGGTTAAACTGTTTTCCAATCAGCTGTTTGTGTAAGTTATTAATAATGCATATCAGTTCATGGGATAAATAAAATCAGATTAGTCTACAGGTCGGATAACGTGTCCATCATATTTAGTGTACATCCACCAATATGATTGTGTTAACATGGCACTGTTACCTTTACCTTTAAAACTTCGTTCGTTTTTTTTTTTTTAATTAGGGATTCACAGCACCATCATCAAGTTCTATACAGGACTATGTGCAGCCTTGAAAGAGTATCATGTTCAACAAGATAGCGTGTTCTGCTTTGCACACAGGGTTTTTAAAACTTGGATTTGACATCACAAAAACAAGCTTAGATTGACGCTCTCATTTGTTGCCTCTGAATCTGATGCAACCATTTTGCTAGCTGCTGACAGGAAATGACATCTAAATGCCTTAAGCAGCTACAGAAAATGTCACTTTTCGCTGGCTATAGCTGAACAAGTGCATCCCATATATTCTTAAGTATATAAATGCTTGTGTTGGGGAGGTATTTTAGGTATAACATTGAGCAGATTCTTTAAAGAAAACTCAATACATTAATGGAGGTGGAATTGTATTAAAGTAAAGGAAGCTCCACAACAATTGTGAGTCATTAGCAAGACCCTCTTTGCTTGTGTGTCCCATCCAAAGTATGAATCATTGCTTATTATAAATATTGGGAATTTTGCCTTGTGTGATTGGACAGTCATGGAGGATAGAAAGGTACCTTCATGGTGTCCTTCCCTTATGTTCCATGCCAGAGCAGGAGTTACTTTTCGTGCACTTTAGGTTTGGTAAATGTATATGCCCTTTTAGGTTACTTCACGCATTTCTTAATCAGCTAAAGTTGTCCAGCTCACAAGTCAATACTAATAGTGGTTATGAGCTACCTCAAAAAATTTGTCTTGTTGCATACCTTGTTTTTTCTTCTCAAGCATGCCTTTTCCATATTTCAATAGGGGACATTTATAGCGTACATTATTATACCACTTCCAATTATCATTTTTTGTTTTGATCTTTAGAGCTTTACGTAACATAATTTGCTCTTCAATTGGAATGATCCTTGATGCCTATATTAATGTATATCTTGAAAACTGCAGAAGCTACCCTTATGTTTAACAAGAACAGGGTACGTAATATTTAATAACAACACAGGTCGTTCTAGGTATCATTTAGTAAATTGTTCGAAAATAATTAATGATTGTTAATTAATGTAATCAAGCAAACAAATAAATGAAAAGAACAACGTTAGGAGAGTCATTAAGAACCATAATTTAAAGTCGAAGTATGTACAAAAGGTTCTACAGCAAGAAAATTTGGTGCTCTACGAAAACAGTGATCACACGTTGCAGCTGGGTGCAGTGATAAAGACATTAACAAGATTATAAACAAGGTGGTAAACAATGAGATGGTCAGCTGAGGGGCTAATACATCAAGAAACTAATTATAGCGATGAACGAATCATGTATTTTGTATCAACAGCTCCTAATTGACCAACGTTTTAGTAGACTGTCTTTGAGCCCACTAATGTCGACAACATTTCGATCCTTAGAAGAAATGGGTGGGCGCAAAGACAGTGTACTGAGAATTCGCTCAGTGAAGGACTGTTGATCCCCAATACATGATTTGTTCATCACTATAATTAGTTACTTGATGTGTTAGCCCTTCAGCTGACCAACTCATTGTCTATTGCCTTATTTATGATCACGTTATTGTCTTTATCACTGCACCCACCTGCACCGTGTGATACCGATAAGAACCTGTGTTGTTGTTAATTACATTTTTGTATTTGGCATTAAAGCATTGCCTTGTAATCTTATGGTGTGCCTCCCTTGGTACTGGCAGGGCCAGGTCCTCTTCAGTCATTGTGTTTTTTATATTGCTTTCTGCTGGGGACATAGATAAAAACAGACAATAGCGCTCCACAGTGGATACTGAAAATGTTGCACACGGAATGGGGTACGTATTGTAACTTTTTAAATGTACTGTGAAAGACGCATCTTCATGGGTCAAATAAAGAATTTAGTTTAAGACTTCTGTGTGTGTTTTTTTTTTAATTTTTAGATTGATCATTGACTGTATAACATTCAAAAACACTTAGCTCTAATGTGAGTGGTGTAAATCCTGATGCAGATAATCTTAAAATTCCAACTCTCTCATTAAAGCCACACTCTGTGTTTCTCACCAGTTTCCCCCTGACATTTCAGTAGATAAATTGTGGTGACCTCTCTAGTAGAGAAGCCTGGCAGAAAATGGGGGAATTACCAAGGGAACCTGGTGAATAATAATAATTTCCATAGTAGTTCCCAAAATATCAGGGGACAATCATGTTCCCAATTGGAATTGCTAGGCCATTCTGCATCCCAAAATCACTGATGCGGTATTAGCACATAAGCCAGATTGGAGCCTTAAGTGTTCTTCATGTGTATTTCCACCCAAGACCTTGAATACCAGGTATATGCTGCCTTTTTTTCTTCATGGCCACTACAGTGGTCAAAAGGAGCTTTTGAAATTTGTCTACATGCACAGACCTGTCTTCCTGGGCATTTCTCATACAAATAAACTAAAATAGTATTAAAACTATTTTACACCAAATGTAAAAAGTGATAGGGGGCTATATATCTGAAATCGCAAAGGTTTATTAATTTTTACATCTAAGACACATCTGATTTCCAAAACATCCTTCTTAAAATCTAATGCACATATCCTATCATTCATAAATCCTATATCATTTTTAATATATTTGTGGGAGTCAAAACAGTAGTGGTCAAGTAGTCTTTATCTTCATTATCTGTATATCCTGTACATTTAATCTTCAGAGACTCCTCTGTTCAAGCTGAAATGAAGAAGTCTTCAAATAACGAAGGAGTCAGTCATGAGGAATCTCCAGTATCATTTTATTCTGTTCTACTGAAGCAGTGGAGTCTCTAAGCATTCACCAGACAGTCTGCTTCTGCTTACAGAGTACTTCGCTTAAAATACATTTGTAGTCATATAGGAAATAATGAAAACAATGATCTCAACAAACCATTATCATAAAACACAAAGGTCCTTGAGATATGCAGCTGTAGCAGGAAGATTTCGGACAGCTTGCCATTTATCATTACCAATAGTTGATTGGTTTTCTTCCTTTCTCACAATGTCAGGTTACACCTAAAGCAAACCATTATTCATTGACCTTGACAACACAATGGAGAGTTTGTAGTATTTATAACTAATCGTATGAGAATATCTGTGTAGCGTCTGCTTCCTTATTGGCTCCCAGACCCTGGCGACAGTTTACAAAAGTAAATGAGAGATGAATGCTTTCCTTTGGTGATCTTTGAATGGGGAGGAAAGCATTCTTCAGCTGAAGCTTTTTCTTGGGCCTGTAGTTCAACTAACCTTTCCTTGAACCCAGCTGCAGTCAGTTAATCTATATAAACATGTTTATCCCAGGAATAACTTCATATAAAGGATACAGGAGAGAGAAAAAACAAAATTAAAAAGGACGATCTTTCTCAATCCTCCCTTTGAATGCCCTTTTACACTGGCATTCACTCTATAGCTGTATCATCCGCATAATTTCGTGCTGATCGAAGTTTATCTGGGGCACCATAGATTTACTTGCAGTAACATGAGGCTTAGGGATACATGCTGAGTACATGCAGGTAATATATTTATGAGAATAGATACTTTTACCAATATTTCAATAGCCATGACCCCCAAGACCCAAAGAAAAACCCCAATCATCGTTACCTCTTGCACTTGATGCCCAATATCATGCAGATTTTCAAATGCCTTATGCACAGATTATGCATTATCTGGAATGTAAGGGCAATAATCAGTTTTAATCATCCTACAGGCTCCACCCTTCTCAGCTAATATCCTGTCTAAAACCAACTGGTTTAGTAGAATCATGGCCCTCATACCAACCATTTCTACTGTTAGGTTTCCCAATGCTACTGAGGTTTCATTTATAGTTGCCTCCATTAATCTGCCCAGTTCTCTTATTTGTCTGGAATTAAAGGCTACTCCCAGCACTGGTATTATCCCTTTCCCTGGGTCACTGGCTTCTTGGTCTGCTGTATCCATCGGGTCTATGCTTCTCTTTCCCCTAAGTATGGAATTGAGGTTTACCATTGGTTGGAGTTGCAAGGTAGACAACAGGATAGGTAACGGGAACCTCCCCAATCGTTTGCCAACCAGGTGTATGCTCTTTCCCCACACATAAAATACACCTGTTTTCCCAGGTACAATGAAGAGGTGTTAATTTTGTTAAAGTACTCTTCACATTCAAGTCAGTTCATACTCTGCACATATCTCCGCAATCTTTGCTTTAAGAATACCATTCCTCTTCTCCACTGCAACCGCTGCCTGTGGATGGTACACACAATGGAACTTTTGCTTTATCGCCAGGGCCTTAATACCCACTCCACCACTTTATTCATGAAATGTGGTCTATTATCTGACAAAATCCTGCATGAGATACCACATCTTAGGATCAGTTCCTTCAGCAAACACTTCCCCACTGTTTGTGCATCATTCTTTTTGTAGCGTAGGCCTCAATCCAACCAGAGAACATACAGGCCACCACCAGTGCATACGAAAATTTGTGTGTGGGCGGGAACTCCACAAAGTTCATTTGTAAATGTTCAAAAGGCCCCTGGAAGCTGGAGAGTGTCCTGATGTTGTGGGTGTTCCCTTACCACTGTTATATAGTCCACAAGTTAGACAGTTCTGGCATAAGCTCTCAGCATTTTTCTGAAAGTTCTCATCATGCCAGGTTTGTGAAAAGTATCTACGCATGGCATCCCGTCCCAGATATGCACGGCCATGAATAGTAAGGGGCAAATTATACACCAAAGCATTAGGCAACCTAATCATTCTGTTAGGTCCTACCCAAATCCCATCAACTTCGGTACCCTCCTTTTGCCGTTCAACCTTTTCTTCATCAGTTGCCATCTGTTGTAACAAATGGGGATCCATGTTTATATTGCATTTTGCTTGTAACGTTTGCTCTGGTTAAGCCACATACATAGTACATATCTTAGCTAAGGCAGAAGTTTTAGCAGTTTGATCAGCAAAATTGTTACCTCTACTAACATCATCTGTCACTTTCTGACGGGGAGCACATTTAATATTTGCTAAAGCCTTGGACAAAGCCAATGCATTGAGGAATGCGCGCAATGAAGGTACCATGTTTTATTTTAGCACCCTTAGAGGTCAGAAATCCTCTTTCCTAACAAAGCCTACCAAAACTGTGCGCAACCCCAAAAGCATATTGGCCGTCAGTATAGATGTTCACTGTCAAACCTGCACTTAATTCACACGCTCGGGTAAGGGCTATTATTTCCGCTGCTCGGGCTGACAATTGTGATATTCGTCTCGTCTCTACTACTGTTTGCAGTGTAGTTATAATATAAGCTGCTCTAGTTTCTCCTGTGAGTAGTCTAAAACATGACCCATTTAATCTGCATCTCATTCAATAAAAGCTCTATCTGACATTTCAATTCTGCCTTTAGTTTGTTGTTCTGTCAACAAAATACAATCGCGCAATACTGTCATTTGATTCTCCACAGGCAAAGGCATCAATGTGGCTGGGTTCAGAGAAGTACAATGATGTAAAGTGATATTGTCAGCCGAAAAAAGAATCAGTTCATACCTAGTAAATCTGGCATTAGTTAAATACCATGTATGTGTTTTATTCAATATTGTATCAAGTGAAGTACATACACATTCATTTATATCCTAAATCCAAACTTTCACTTGGTTCTCCTGAGACTGCCGCTGCTGCCCTCAGACATTTGGGAGGTGCTCTGGCTACAGGGTCTAGTATTGCAGACAGACCACCCCCATGTTCCTGTGTGTGTACTGCAGGGGCACATCCTTCTCGCTCATGTGTAAAGAGGTGGAACTCTTTAGTGTAATCTGAAATACCCAATGCTGGGTACTCGCATAGAGCCTGTTTAAGTGTGAAAACTTTCCTGATGTATCTGCATCCAGGTGACTGGGTCAGTAATATCCTTGTGTCAGGTCTTGTAAAGGTTTAGAAATGAGGGAAAAAATTTGGTATCCACTGCCTGCAATACCCTGCCATTCCTAGAAATAAACATACTTCATGTTGTGTCGTGTGAGCAGGGTGTTGCATTATTGCACAAATATGTTAAGGTGAGATTCTCCTCTCCCCTGTAGAAATCAGGTGGTCCAAACAGGATACCTGTTTTCGACAAAACTGTTATTTAATTTCTTTGGAAATGCTTTGTGACGATGGGATGCTAAAAAGTTAAGGAAATTTATAGTAGCCCTCATACACTGTTTTTCCGTAACAGCTGCTATAAGGAGATCATCTAAATATTGAATCAGTGCCACCCCGGGTTCCAAAACATGTTGATCAAGGTCTGCCTTTAATATTTGTGACTGTATGGAAGGCGATTCTGTATACCCTTGAGGAGTCCATGTCCAAGTAAAACTGCACCTTCTAAAGGAAAATGAATATGGACTATCGGGGTGTAGGGGAATAGAGACAAATGCATTTGTCAAATCAGTGACTGAAAAATAAGTGGCTGGAGGGACCATGGTGGCAAGAATGGTAGTGGGGTTTGGCACCATGTTAAATCTGGGCTGTACTATCTTATTAATCTATGCTACTCATCAGGTTTTGAGGGGTCCTTCGTTTGCGCACCGGGAGAATTTCAGTCACTCCCCTTTGTTTCTACCAGGACTTCCTCTTTAACCAGTGCTTACATTGTTTCCTGCAATCCCATATCTCTCTCCCATGAATTATGGTACTGTGGAACTCGGGGCAACACAACATTTTCTTCAAAACAACATGAATAGGCTCAACATTCAGTATTCTTCCTACATCAGATTTATTTAAAGCCAAGACATCAACTGTTACATTGTTTCACACAATATCCGGTAAACAATCCAAAACATAAGATTCAACTTCAGTATGATGTACACACATTTGAGATATAAATGTATATTCATTACTGTATTCAATGAAAACACCATCTGGTGTACATTTTATGACAGCATTCATCTTTTTCTATAAATCAAGACCCAAGAAATTAAAGGTACTTATGTCGGAAAACACAAAAGAATGTCCGTAATTGGATCAATGGTAAACATCACAGGTTGACTAATGGGGCTTGTAATGGCAACGCTTGGTATCCCCCACAGAGGTATTAGTCAACCCCGAGAGGGGTAAGTGGGGGAACAGTATTAGCTGATACTGTGGAACAAGTGGCACCAGTGTTATGAGGAACTTAACATTATGACCATAAACTTCTCCTTGAACAGAAGGACCCGTCCGGTCAACTGACAATGCAGGCACTGCTACTCCGGTTTCCCCTCTAGGGCAATCCTATGCTTCATAACAGGCATAACTGTAGGTGTCTTGGGCCATCATTTGATGTGGGGTCTACTGATATTGCTGATCAAAATAATTCCTATTTATTGGACCCGACGGAGGACCTGGACAGGAAGTTGGGAAGACATTAGGTTTGCGTTGCATTGTGTGGGTTATTACCAGATTTGGGAATTGTTGGGGTTATTGGGACATTTATTCTTCCAATGATCATTAGCACCACAAATATGATCTCTTTGGTCTGACAGGGGTAGGGGGGGGTGGGGTTGGGGGGGCCCTCTCTACCCTGTCCTTGTCCCCGGAAGCCTGCACCTCTCTGGGTCTGTGTGCGACCACAGAATCCCTTGCCCCATTCCCTATTGGTGGTATTAAACTGCTGTAACTGTTGAACGCATCAACTTGGTTTTAGTATCCTTTCGTTGCTTCTCTTGTTGGTTGGCCTGTTGTTGTTGAAACTTAAAGCAATACTGAGCATTAGCCAATATCTTATCAAGTGGCTCCACTGACTAGCAAGGGTACAACTGTCTGGAGGAGTTTCTTAACAGCAGGCAGTAATCCTTGTACAAATGCATTCACTATGGCAAAAGTAGAACCAGTGTCGTCTATATCCATCTCACCTGTGGACCTTAAAAGCCTTCCTCATCTTCTCATAATAGCAATGAACAGATTCAACTTTTGTTTGATCTACCTGAAATATTTTATTCCAATCTATACGTTTGCAAGATACCAATTCATTGAGATATTCTAGAGCCTTTTGTGGCAGGTCCAAACTGTCCTGGGAAAGGAAACCATAATCTTGCCTATCTGGCTCTTCCTTTGGCCACTGCATCTTTTGATCAGTTTTATCCATAGCCCACAGTTCTCAAAGTATAATTATAGAAAACATAGTATCTAGGTCTTTCCAGGTCAGATCGCCTAATTTCAATACCTGTTCTACCTTCGAATACCATGTGTCAGTGCTCTCTTGTAAATTAGGGAAATCTTTAGTAAAAGTGTGTAAGTCCATCTTGGTCCATGGGGTATAAACCCAATGAAACTTCTCAATTGCCGTTCCTGGGACTTTCCTTAGAGAAAGACCTTTACTAGGGGTAGTGTCAAGCTCTAGAACTATCAGTGGGCCAAGTGGGTTTGTAGAAATCCCATCCTCGGACAGTGAGTGGTCTGTAACCGTCTGACCTGTAACATTTGTCTGATTTTTGCATCTTCAATCTATTTTTCTTTTGTTGTCTTTTGCCTTCCTTTATCTCTCGTTCCATTCCTATATCTTTCAAAACAATTCATCTATCCAGCTCCTAGTTTCGGCTATCTTGTTAGTCAAGTCTTCATCAGGTTAATAGATAATATGACTGCCTTGTCACATATGTGTCTTGGAGTCCAGGGGTTGACTCCATCTATAGGGCGAATCGGTGTGCACTAGCTCACCTTAAAATTCCTTCAGTGTTTACATATAAGATCTTTCTTACTAGGGGGTATCAATGTTTTTATAATTCCAATTTCTGTACTCCCTCCAACATTCGATCTACTATCCGGAGTAGCCACTGTACTCTTCCCCATTTTTTAGGTCTCGCCTAGCGTTGCTGCGCTCATGCGCAGCTCGCTCGGCGAGATTTATTGCTAATGAGGAGTTTGAGAAAAGGGATTTAAGCCCCGCCCCTTATTTCCATTGGCTGGCGTCACCGTTTATGGTAAACAGTGGCCTGCCATTGGAAATCAGCTTCTGGGGTGCCTCCTTTGCTTTTGTCCGGCCCATCCGGGACTGGATCGCCTGCTTCACAGCTGTCGTGAAGCAGTTTCTTATCGCAAGGAGGCGTGTTATGTAAACAAGCCATGCGATCCAGTCCTGATGGGCCGGACAAAAGGAGACATGGCGCTGCGTGTTTATTTTGCATCTCGCTTTCACTTTAAAGTGAAAGCGCGATGCAAAAATAAACAGCGGATGCCTGGCGAGCGCTTGTTGCTCGCGCTTCTGGTTTTTAATTGTATATAGCGTTAACTCGACACGAAGGTATTGGAGCTCTTTAAATGAGCTCCAGTGACGTTACACGAGTACATATTCATTTTCTCGTAGGCACTTGGAGATTAAGGGAAGTGCGCAGAATCACAGGATGTTAAGCCTAGGACAACATTGGAACCTGGGGCTCCCGGCCACGGGACGGTGCACAGATGTTCCTTCTCACCACCCTTTTAACCCTTTCCAACCCCTCGCTGCTTCCCAGGGAACAGCATGTTAAATGTGAAATGTACAATGCAAAAAGTTCCATTGATGCAGCGGGCCTGCAGTTTGAGGATTTTTTAAAAATTGTATATAGCGTTAACTCGACACAAAGCTATTGGAGCGCTTTAAATGAGCTCCAGTGACGTTCCACGAGGACATATTCATTTTCTCGTAGGCACTTGGAGATTAAGGGAAGTGCGCACAATCACAGGATGTTAAGCCGAGGACAGCATTGGAACCTGGGGCTCCCGGCCACGGACCTCAGATAGAGTGAATACTTTAGATGCACTTTATTTTACACTTTATTGAGAAGTTTTGGTCCGCATGCGGGGCTTAACTACCTCCATTTTTTTTTCATAACATTGACTGAACTTTAACAATTCTCCCCGTGTGATGCCCTCCCTCTCAACACCTAAATCTACACTCCTCCCACCCCTGTTTCCGGGTTAAGGAGACTGCCCTTTGTCATCGGCCGCCCGAGCTCAGCCTATGTACCTTAATGAATGGATTAAGGAATATAGCTGAATAAAGTACCTGTGTTTCAGCAATGCTAAACTTATAGCAGTACCTCACTTCCAAAGACAACGGAGGTGAGGCTCTTCCTTCATGGTCAGAGCGGCAAGTATGTAGAATCAGCTGCCTGATTACTTGAGGTCTATCTCGAAGGAAGTTACATTTAAAAAGAAGCTGAAAACACTCTTATTCAGACTTCAGTGATGTTAGGATCTCAGCGGTTCTGTGCTCTGCTCCCTTCAGTGCCTAAAAGCACCGGGACAATCCTCTGAGTAGCTGTGTGCTATAGAAGAATCATTCATTCATTCATTCAGGGAGACCAAGCAGAAACCCAATGCAGCAAAAAGGACCTAATAAAATCAATCTAAAGTGAGACCTGCCTCCTCCTTACAGCTTCATGAACGTCAGCAATACAATTCTACCATCTGGAAAAAAACACAATTCCACTTGGTGAAGATCATCAGGACACAAGCTTTTAAAATGAAACTCACAGACTTCCATTACTCTGTTTTACTCATACACACAATAAAAATGCATCATGCAGGCCACACCTATACATACGTGCATGCAAATATGCACTAGAATTGTAGTGCTGGGACCTAGGTTAGTGCATATCAGTGGGACTTTACTTGAGTGGGCCAATAGACCTTCACTCATGTGGAACAGATAAAAAGGTCTGGTTATAACAACTGATTCAGAGAGCAGAGTCCGCTGCCAGAACAGCTAATCCCATGACAGGGAAGGTAGGCCAATGTCAAAAAAATGAGGGCATGCTTTGCACATCCCTTCTCAAACACATTAGAAACTAAAACCAACAGGCATTTGCAATGCAACAGGTCTCGCATATACGCGAAGTTTGAGCTATTGGCATTGTAAATAACAATGCCTTTTATTTATGTTTTGGTTTTTGAAACATAAATAAAACGCATTGTCATTTACAATGCCAATAGCTTAAACTTGCGTAAATGCAAGACCTATTGCATTGCAAATGCTTGTTTTAAATGCTTCGGCTCTTGAGCCAAAAAAACTGCCAAGACTTAATCTCTCACTAGCAGAGTGACTGCGCCTCTTCCTCCATTAGTGCCTGGACGTTTCTCCACTTGCTGTTCTGCAAGCTAAGTGCACGCAACATTTATTTCTCTATAAATCCTGTTTGGTGTTGAGCATTTAACCCGCTTGCAAGCTTCTTTTGTAGGAATGCCTGAGTTCCCTTCTTTTTCATACACAGCCATGCTAAAGTGAGGTAGGAATGCAACGTCTACAGGGCACTGAATATACTACCCCCTCCCCAGTCGCTATGGTTTTCAGTTCATGGTGTCCAAAAACTATTTTCAGAATTCTAGAATCCAAGGTTCTCTTTTGGGCAGGCCTGTGAATAGGCGTTTACACTGGTTACAGAACAGCTTCAAACCTAACTCTCCTCAGCAGTTTCTTAACTTTGGAGTTGATTCACAAAGTTTCTTTTGTCAGGTGTGACTTAAGACTTAGGTGTGGCTTAGGGCAAAAGCAGAAAACAAAAAATTACCGATTGTCACAGGTTCGTCATAATCCTGGCAAACTGTTATTCCCAGAAAGGTGCTGTGGTTCAAGAAAGGACTCTGAGTCAAAGGTCAGTCCAAATACGTACCTTCACTTCCTGGGCATAACTTGATGTGTCTGTATGGCTAACACTGGAAGCCTTCAGAAAGTACCCTTGCAGCGTTAGGTAAGGGTCATCTACATGCAGGTATGGCTTAACACAGTGGTTCCCATACTGTGCACTGTGTCTCCCTGGGGAGCCGTCAAACCTAGCCAGGGGAGCCGTGCACCAAGCACTTTAATGCATTTAATGTTGAAGTGTCTGTTGGCTTCAATTAAACTAATTAGACTTAAACGCATGATGTCGATGATTTGTAAGTGACATGCCTAAAGCTGTAAACGTAGTGCTTAATTGATGGCATGTCAATGTCGAGGGAGATGACCTCCATATTTCTCTGGATCCCCAAGTTCCAGCACTCCCAAAGTAAGGGGAAGATGCCTGATTTATTTTGTTAGACTTGTTAATAGTTTTGCTTTTTTCCAAATACATTTTACACCAATGCAAGTTATCAGGAGAGTACAGTTGTCCTGTCTATTAAACACACTAAGTATTGACATTTGTACTTAAATCATAGGTACTTCCAGTACACATTTCTTTCAGTACACACACATTTCCAGACAGGCCTGCTCTCTCCTTGAGTACAGTGAAGTAAAACACCATATACGGCATAATGCCAACATTTGGAAGCAAGAAAGAGGAACGTTAAAAAAAAAACTGAGGAATTTATTTTACTTGCATTGATTTGGAGGCAATTTTAAGGAGGAGACAGCAAAAATAAATCTGTATGTGGTGTACAAAATCGTGAGTCACCCTGCTGAGACAGGTGTGTTGGCATGTATGACATGGGTAGAAATGGAAGTGCATGCAAATATTCTTGAAGCGCGAAACACTTTGGCAATTGGGCCTACATACATAGGGGTGCAATCTATCACTGTAAATGGGATAAAAAAAGTTTGAGAGGGTACTATAAAAAAGGCATGGGCAAAGAAGTGTAACTAGGAATATTTTATTAGAAGCGCCACCTTAGTAATACGGAATACCCAGCGTATATGATTATAATACCTTCATCAGCTTCATCCCCATTATTTTCAGGGAGAAAAGTGCAAGTACTTCCAAGGCCAGGCTTACATCCACCCCACCCTCCAAAAAAGTAACAGTGGGGAGCCACGGGCAATGGCCAATGGGTCAAGGGAGCCGCGGGTTGAAAAAGTTTGGGAACCACTGGCCTAACACTATGCAGTATCTTTGCAGAGCGGCTTATGCCATAGTACTGTTAGACCCCATAGATTACCTCCTTTTCGTTCATACTCTTATTTTGCCATTCTTTTCGCACCCTACTTGCTACTTAATTACTCTCTCATAGCATCTTGCCAAAATCATGCGAACACACTGCTGTCATCCTGTCATTCAAAAATGCCCTTCCTATCTTTCCGATGTTTCCCTTTTTTCCTTTTATTTCTCATTTTCTTGAATGGGTGGTCTAACACTCCAGTTGTCTTCTATACTTTTTTAGGTCTTGCCTAGGCAGTGCTTGCGCTGTCTCTTCGATGCATGCTGTATTCAGGATATGAGCATAAAGCTCTGCCCACTTTCCGCCCATCTTTTTAATTGGCTCCTGTCCTTGTCCTTTGTAAATGGTGGCTTTTAATTGGTCAATAGGCTTAGTAGTCCCTCCTTAGTACCGCCTTGTCTCTTCTTGTAACCTCCCATGAGGACACCCCCTGTTACACGTGTTGTTACTCCCTAGGTTTTAATTACAACCTCAAGGCACTATTTTCATAAATGGCTTCAGGCAGAACACACACTTGGTTTTATGCTAGGCTGGCAGAAGTTTCTTCACTCGCTAGAACATTCCACATTTATATGAGACCGTCTATAAACTTCCCTTCATCAGCGCCACACAGAGTACAACCTAATCTGAAATTAATATAAAAATTATTTTGTCACATTTAAAAGCTACTAATTGTATATATGGACATAACTATTTGAATGTACTCGAAGTACTGTCTTGCATGCAATGCATTATGGGTAGAGTGGATTTAACATATCTTCTGCAGGGTGCAGTACCATATGTGACCATAAGAGGTACCTTTTTGGCCACAACTGGTACTGCACCCTGCAACATGGCTAGGTAAAAAACATTGCCATTTATAATGCCAATAACTCCAACTTTGTAGACATGCAGTGCTGGTGCCTTGCTCACTAGGGACTTCTAGGAGCAGCTTGCGGTACTGCACCTAGACATGCAGTGCTGGTGCCTTGCTCACTAGGGACCTCTAGGAGCAGCTTGCGGTACTGCACCGAGACATGCAGTGCTGGTGCCTTGCTCACTCGGGACCTCTAGGAGCAGCTTGCGGTACTGCACCGAGACATGCAGTGCTGATGCCTTGCTCACTAGGGACCTCTAGGAGCAGCTTGCTGTACTGCACCTAGACATGCAGTGCTGGTGCCTTGCTCACTAGAGACCTCTAGGAGCAGCTTGCGGTACTGCACTGAGATATACAATGCTGGTTCCTGGCTCACTACGCAAGCATTTGCAATGCACTAGGTCTCACATTACTGAAAGTATGAGCTATTGGGGTTGCGTTATTATTTGCAACGCCAATACCTCAAACTATCAGTAATGCGAGATCTATTGCATTGCAAATGCTTGTTTAATCTCTTTTGCTCAGCACTCTCCATGGACACTGCTATTTTGTCCATATTAGATTCTTACTTCCAGCTGCCACTCTTAATTGTTCTTTCCTTTTTCCTCTTCTTGACTTGTCATCCACTTTTAACATGGTCTGCAATTCTATCCTCTGCTCCTCTCTGTGCAATTCCAGTTCTGCACCTGACCGGTTCTCTTCTTAGCTAGCTAATCACTCTGAGTCCGTTCTTGGGTTGGTCACTTTTCTCCTACTCTTCCTCCGCTTTCCTAAACTGTTTTTCTTTGTTCTCTCTGTTGGACTCCATCCTTCAAGCCATACCTTGTTCCTCATCAAGATATAACAGCAAGTTTTTATTTATTGCCAATTGCTTTTTCCTCTGTAACCGACTTTTCTTTTGTGCACACACTTCAGGTGGTGTTGATATTTCTCATCTAGAATTGTGGCAACTGGAAGGGTCCTCGGAGTCAAATTTCCCAATTTAAGAAACAAACGTGCACTTCGCATCAGGTAAAGAAGATAGACCTGACAACCACAACTTTTGTGACCTAGGCATATTTATTAACATGGTTGTTTACATTTACACACTAGCCCCTTGATCATGGGATAGTGGGAGCGTAAACATTAATTGATATGAGGGCTTAAAGATCTGTATATATTTTGAGCAATGTACCATATAAGAATATCTGGAAATTAGCTCATCTCATACAGAGGGCCAAGGGCTTGCACTCAATCAAGAACTATCAGCACTCTGCTATTTTCTAAACTCATGAGGTATAGGCAATAGGTACCTCCACCTCATCCTTCTTTTCAAAATTATGAAAGATACACTTTCAAACCACTTATCTGAGACCACAAATGCTCCCTGACCAATGCCTTTCCGGACAGAATTATTCTGCATCCTTTTTTTTATTCACACAATAATGGTAGTTGCCCATTTTAAGGTAGGGAAACATTGACTTACTATTCCATTAATTAACATGTGGATTCTACCTTTATCCTCCTAGGTCTCCGAAATCTGTACATATGGGCAAACGTGTACTGTTTCCAAGCTGCAGCGAGGGAAGTGAATACTCCTCACATACACTGTAGCTCCAGTTTAAGCTACTCTTGTCAGCACTGATAGTTTCCTGACTGTATACACAGCTGGATTTATCCATCTGGAAGAACAACTCTGGGCTTGAAGCCCTTGAGCTTCTGTGAAGACACCTACAGACTGAGATTTCCAAAAACTCATGCAGACATTATATCTTCATTCTGTAGCATTTGGTTGCTTTCTTCGCCAGGTTTGCCCCTCCATAAATGTCCCTGAAATCTAATCACAACAATATCAACTATCAACTTTCATCAAGTGCATTCACATTGTATTGTATTGTAATTGCATTTATATAGCGCTTACAACCCCTGACGAGGCGTCAAAACGCTTTTTCGGCGAGTAGCACGCTACTCCGGGACCCATAAAGGATTAGTGTTGAATTAGTATAGTGAAATATGAAAGTAATTAAAGTGGTGGATAGGTTAGTCAGTTTTTTGGATTCGGAAGGATAGCGGAAGGATAGAAGAGGAAAAAAGGTTTGTATTTATATAGCGCTTATTACCCCTGATGGGGTGTTGAAGCACCTTTTTCTTTTTTGGGGGGGGGGGCAGTAGCACGCTCTCTCCTTAAATCTGATACCAGCCTCATTTGTGTATTTCTTCAGATTCATGTTTAAACATGCTCCCTAACCTTATGAAGCGCACAGCAACATCTGTCTCATTCAGTTTCATTCACTCTACTGAGTTTTTTTCAATCTTAAAATAGGGCACCCCTTCCCCATGATTCTCTGAAAAATACTAAAACTGAGGCTGAACTCAATGTACTCTTCTGAAACCCTAACCTCCCATTGGTGCCACAAATGGTGGAAAATGGTTGGATTCTTATAGAACTCAGCTTGGTGACACTTTGGGGATGAATTGTATGGAAAGTCAGCGTATCATATATAATGCTGAAGGGGTGGCGATCCCCATGTATCCTCTGAGGTTTCTGGTCTACACATATGCGCTAAGCACTGTGTCGTTTCCATGCTCTACCTTTGGATAACAACTACTTTGAGTCCTCAAGAGAATCTATAAGCGTTATTGCTCAAGTGGTTGAGCTCCACTTTTAGCTGTTTTTCTACTATCACTAATATTATTATGACTTAATAAACAGCAGGGTTTCCATCATTAAGACAGGTTTTTGTTTAAATCCCTTGAGCGATCCTAAACATTCCATAAAGAACAGCACACGGAGTCCTCCCAAAACCTGCGTAGAGATTTTAAGTCATTCTGCATTAGTTGTTCACCTTTGTCTGGTTTCAATACCAGACTTCAATATCCCTCATATCTCCATTAAAACAATATCCCTCTTTTTTTCAACTGAATATACCATCTTTGGGGCATCTCTCTTCTTGGTATTATTTATATATATATTTATGCTTTATTATAAAGCTGTCTCTACTGGCGGGTGTCAGCATGCAGTAAATATAACTGTGAGGTCAGACTTCATCTTTCAAGTATATGTTATGGGGTTTTATAGAGCATGCTAATACCAAAATGGCATCTTGGCACTAGTATCCCAAAAAATCCTGAGCACATGCAACAGAGATATGAAGTGTGAAATATAACACCTAAAACCACTAGAATATGGAATTAGACTGTGTGTTTAAAAAGCCAGGTTATTAGGTCTTTCCTGAATTTTAAAAGGTTAGATTGGGATCCCAAATGGTATGGAAGCACGTTCTACCATTTAGAGGCAGAGTAGGAAAGCTTTCTCCACCCCCAGTGAGATTTCCTTATTCTCTGTACTTGTACTTTCTTAGCCGTACTTGACCGCAAGGTTCGAGAGGGGGAGTACCACTTAAAGATGTCCTGAAAAAAAGAAGGACCGTCTTGATGTAATCTCTTATTGACCCAACAGAGCGCTTTGATCTGGATACATGCCCGGATAGGGAGCCAGTGAAGTTCCCTAATAGATTTGGACACTGACCAAAACTTTGGAAGATTTAATAAGATTCTGGCAGCCGCTTTCTGGAGAGTCTGAAGTTTATTGAGGACTTGTGTTTGATATCCTACAAATAAGGCATTGCAGTAATCGATTTTTGAAATGACAAGTGCTGATATTACTGCTTTCCATATAAGAAGCATGAAAGCACTAAGCATGAAACATTCCATGGTTATGCAGAAGGGGTAAATCCGAGAAGAAGAGGAAGAAATGTGGACAAATAGCGATAAGGAGGGAAGGCAGATGGCTGATGTAGTCGGCACAGGTAGGTTGGAGGAAAGAAGTGGAGGGGTACAGAGGATAGAAATTGGAAGTTATGTGGAATCAAGTTGAGGAGCAACAGCTAAGGAGATGGGAGAAACCAGAGAAAACAATAGTAGGCAGGAGTGATTTGAGAAGAAAGAAGTACCACAGTAAGTAAGGGTATATTGAGGAAAGAGTGTGGAATTAGGAGGCACAGCTTGAGAAAGGAGGATCCAAGTGAGAGGTAGTCTGAGGAGGATGAGCTGGGGAGGAAGCAATGGGGATAACCAATGCAGGTGAGATTGCTCATTCAACAGGAAAAGGTTGTAGAAGTTTATTTTAAACTGTTTTTTCTAAAGATAAAAAAAAAAAACTTAGCCCAAACATAATCCACGGAGAATAGCCATGTTCTCCAAATGTAAATCTTGTGTGAAAAGTCGTCCATATTCCCATGCCAAATCTTCCTAAATGCCTGTTTGTAAACTGGTGTCCAGGCTTGGAAACTACGCCCGCACTGATCTATCCATGCTTAAGTCCTTCTCAGACTTACCCTCACTCACAGTTGGGAATCCAAGCCTGATGTACAAAGATGGGTCGCTAAGTAGACATTCTTTCCACATTGACTAATCAGTCACAGTGTTAAATGCCCATTAGCAGGGATTCGCATACAATTTATGAGGCAGGAGCCCTTTCGCGGCTCCCTGTGGATGACTTTGAATAAAGGGATGGCTTGGCTAGTGTTTGGACTTCATGTGCCCATGATTTGCCCTACACATGTTTGGACCACTATTCAGATTTGTGCAACCTTTTGAAAGGTTGCACGCGTACCTGACAATTTTGCACCAACTGACCAGTGTTGAAATATGTTTGCACAGGTCAGTGGCTTCTGCATGGAGGCTTCGGTTTGTTTATAGCAATCCTGTCTGTCTGTGGCTGCTGGTGGAAGTCCCCCAGCTGGGAAGATATGGGGGTGGCCCTGGTCTAGGGCTTTTGTTCTGCTGTCAGTTCAGTTCAACAATCTATTATTGACGTGACATATATGGTTACATCTGTTACCAAAGCAGCACAGAATCAGAGGTTTTGCACTATTTTAACAGCTGAATTTTGAATCTCTGGTGCTATTACTATCCAACACACATTGTGATGCCTTTTCTGCCAACTCTTCATTTTCTCCCAATAGCCAAATACATGTTTTTCATTTCATTTAAATATTTGAATATAAAAAATGTTTCAGAAGCTTGCTAACAGCATGTGTTGGGGGCAGGAGTCTTAGCATTGTGCAGCCAGCTGCTCCATCATACCTTTTATCGCTGACCTGCACAATCCTCTTCCTTTGTGACTTTCGGTAGGCCCATAGACGATGCTCTATATGTTTTGGCATTTCACCAGCAGAAGACAAGGGCCTGGTGGGTACATTCAAAGTGTAACCCTAACCATAGAAGATGGATGCTCCTGTCTCCCCACCAGAGTATGAGGAGAATAACTTTGTATCTGCTTATAGTGAGGAGCTCATGTGATTTTAGCTTTGCCCTGGGGAAGTAGTATGCTGACCCCCTCCAGGTAAAATCCATGCTGTCCCCCTTAATTCCTTGAGCTGTTTCTATGCAATGTCACTACCTTGTTATTTTTACCCAATTTACTAGTACACAGTCCACTGATCTCAAAAGGATGGAAGGCTAAGCTGGCCTTGCTGAGAATCAACCTCACTACCTGCAGATTACTGTAGAGTGACAAGCACACCATCTACTTGGTTAGGGGTGACACCTGGCGTGTGATGTGTGCATGTGCTTGTACCACAAGGCGGAGTGTACATGTGCTACATAGATGGTGACCTTCACAAAGATTCATTGATCCCAACAAGATAGCGATTCCCTTGCAGACGTAAGAGTCCCAGTGTAGTTTTCCCCCTTGTAGCAACTGAAGTTCTTAAGGGAGTGCTTTGTGAAATTCGCCTTCTGGATTTGGGATGTTTGGAACTGTGCTGGAGAGCAAATGAATCGCCAACACGAGCTTCCACAGCTCTGCCTTCAGATCTTCTTGGGGACTGATAGCCTCTGCATCTTATCTATACCTCTGCACCTACTATTTATCCTTCTGTGAGAGCGGTCTCTTTCACTCAGAAGGTTTGTAATATCGCACTAGAATACAAATTCTTTTGACCAGTAGGTACGCGACTTGTGGTAAAAGTCCCTGGGTCTTGCGGCCGGCGCATGTTGGCCATTGTTATTGATTATGAACATGGTAAACCTGACTAGCCACCAGTGTCCACTCAAATTTATATACATTGACCCTCGACTGCCAGATCCTTGTAGTCATGTGGATTTTTGGAGAGTACTTGAGCTCAAAAAGCCTTAAATTTTGTAAAATGTTAAAATTCACCTGTTTTCTCTCTAAACACTTCTTTCTAATAAAGATTTCTTAACGCCAGGACACCCTCTTTTTTGGGTAATCGCACACTTTACAAATTTCCAAGTCAAATTAATTGGGATTCTTGAACACTTTGCAGCCCAGCAGATCAAATCAAATTCATCTGCTTAGAAAGAGGGGTGAGCACCTGGGATATTCTGGGACAGTGAATGTGGCGAGCCTGCTTCACCTTGACCCACCATGAACCCTCTCTTACTTTGCGAAGCAAGAGGAACAAAGCTGGGTTTTCCATATCACCCTAAGCCATAGTATAGAGTTTGGTTGGCTGATGATGGACGACTTTATTACAGAATTATTTCAAACAGCTATTCATTACTTAGGTCTTAGAGATATTATGGTTTAAAGATACTACTGGACCCTAATCCTTAATTCCAATTGCACGTGAGAACTACTGACTGTCCCACGTCCTACAAATTCGCCCACCACACAAACACGTGGATCAGTCTTTCATGAGATACTGGTGCCTGATATTGGGTATCCCAGGATCTACCATTGGGATGCTAAGCTTGCTCTCTTTATAATTGACACTGTGGCACTACCTCTTTGAACGTTGATCTAGAAGACTAGTAGGAGCTGTACCTCGCCTACTCTTGAAATGTGTTCAGTTGCTTCCGTTCACCGAGCATTTGATCCAGTGAGGCACTGTAAAATGGACAAAGGAAATTTAAATTTTGGATCAGTCTTTTTGGAAATGAGTAATCCCCTTTCCCAGTGGATTGGGAATCCCGTTGACCTCTGGATGCTGTGCGCGTGCTTTTTAAGAAAAAAATTGGGCTTTTTTTTTTGCAGATATTCAGTCACTTTTCTGGGTTTAACCCCACTGAGCTGCTGGTGAGCTAAAAGGGGAATTTGTATCAATTAGATTTGATAAAATTGTAGCATTTTGTCTAGTTCCAATGTCCTCTGACAAACTTTGCAAAAGAAAACTGATACATGGAAGACACAGGAGATGAAAGAAGAAAGGGCCTTCTTACGTAGCGCCTGTGCTTCTGCATAATAACGGTCTCATGGTTATGTGCCAGAGAAACAGGCAAGCAGAATAAAACAATGGGGGTGCTTAACAACCGTTATTGCCCTGGAGGCAAAGACAATAATTCTATTAACTCCCTTCTTAGAAGCTAAAAAAAAAAAACTGAGAAACTGAGCTTGGATGGTGGAGCCATTTCTTCAGCAGCGGTTGCATGTGACAAGGCGGAGCTGTGCAACTCAGATGGAAAGACCGCTTTCTCCTACCACTGTAAAATGGCGTGCCCATCACAGGGGGAGCAAAGGAAGGGGTAGTGGAATCCACACACAGTGTTGTAGGACACACAATAAAACACCACAGGGACGCCTTGCTGGCAGCCAGGGAATGCTCCGTGCACAGGCTCATGACTATAGTTATTGCCCAGATAAGAAGCATTCTGATTGGCTGGCCTGGTCCTGGTGGTTCACTCTGGGCGGTAATTTGTATTACTGCACTTTACTGCATAATTTCAGAAAACTGGCTGTCATGTCGCAGCCCAGGAGGGCACTAGAATCTGCTGCTTTGTTTCGTCGACTATCATTTCAACCACCCAGTTTTACCTATTTTTAACACTTGATATTCTAGATACCAGTTTTTTTAATTCTAAATATTTGTAAATGCATTGGGGAATTTCATGTTTTTTAGATATGTTACAGCAATTATTTCCCTTTAGTTGTTTTTTAGCTCATTAACTCAGAATAATTATTTCATTCCTTGCCTTCTTCGAGCAGCAGACTTATTACCACCTCCTGCAGCAAACCTTGGCAGCAGGGCTTCAAGTGGGCCGGGTCCTGCTGGTGCTCAGCACAGGCAGTTCTGAAAAGTAGTTGCCGAGACGAGTCCCTATCGGGCTCTCCATTTTTGCCTTCACTCTCAGGGGGGGGAAAAAATAAATCTTAACTCTGCAGCAGTGCCACCCTTCACTGCCTTTGAGGTAACTTCTAAGAGACTCTTCAAAGTTCTTTCACAGTCTCATCATTTCAAAATGAAAGCATTTTCAATACTATATTTCAACGAAGCCATAGTTGTTAATAATTTTATCTTATGCAACTAACAACCATTCGCAAAGCCAATAGTCCTGGCTTGTTGTATGTGTAATGCTACTTGTATATCTGGATGCAATGACAGAAGCAGCAAAATACCAGTCGAACAGCACACTATGCTAAGCACAGATTTTTAGCTTAATTGTTTTTAAGCCACGCCCTTAATTACATCGGCCACGCCTCTTTGAGAGGCCCCCCAGTTTTTTCATCCCAATTAAAGCCCTGCTTGGCAGCTATATATGATTCTATGTGCTGTTTGCCCTTGTGTAAATTGCATGCCTAGTGCTATTTGCCCATAGGTTTTTGGCAGGTAAAACCTGGTAAGAACCTTATTTTTTTGTTTATTGATTTTGCAAAACTTTTCATTACACTTATTAGTGTGCTGGCGCCTAAGTTTCTGGTCTAATTGAACAGGCAGGTTTGAGAGGTTCATTGGGAAGTAAAAAACTAGCAATATGGTGGAGAAACCTAAGAAGAGAACTGGAACGAATTTTATCGGCTACGCAGGAGAAGTATCTTCACCTTAGCAGTGCGAGTAAGATTTTCATGTCCTGGATTGTATTCCTGGATGTGCAAATCAGAATCTCGTATTATTTGCCAACAATATCTGTGCCCGGTTTTATTTGCTGTGAACTTGTGGGCAAATAGCGGTACAGATCGTAATAAAAGACTCAATGAGCCCTGAAGGTCTGTCCTAAGTGCAGACCCATTAAATAAAGCGCTTCCATGGTGTAAAAAGGCTGGAAGTTCTATCTAGGCCCCAGGAGGATTTCTTTGTGAATTATATTTGAAGCTGCTCCTTTTCCTTATCTGTTGATATAACTCATAGTTATCTTTGAAGATATAGCAGGAGCAGGGCATTGAGCTTGTTAGGCTCTATGCGAGTTTTCAATCCCTTCCAGACCCTACAATAAGCCTTGACAACTGGACCTCGCTACCCCTGGAGAGTCAAGTGTCTAAAGCTGGTAACTTGGTTATCCAGTTGGAGAGAGCAGTGATAGAAGTGGCTTTTGGGCAACAGCAGTAAACAGCAGTTCCAATACAAGATCCTGGCCAGAAACCACCAGCTTCCCCAGGGACCTTAAAAAAGGCTTCTCAACTTTCTTTTGTTTTCTACGGTGCCAAGTCAGGTTTCCAGCTCCAGTACTATACAGTAGCAATAGTTGCCAATCCATGCCTCCTTCTTCCACCCCGTGCGTTTCCTATCCATTTACCTCACTCTTGCAGGCTCTCTTCCTTGCTTTCTCCCATTGTTCTGTTTTCTTCTCTCTTTTCCTCCCCGTCATTCTCTTTTCAACCCTTCTCCCTCTTGTTCAAAGCCTGATGGTTATAAATAAGCCCCAGTCCTCGAACATGAGTGTTGGGGCCCACCACCCGTAGCCACATACACAAATTAAGCAATGGCTCCCCATCACCCAACAGTGACTAGTGGCTCACTTAATGTTTTAAAAACCAGATAACAGAGAAAAGTCATGACTACAGTGTATGCGTCTGCACTGGACAGTGTAGCCTGCATGAATTTCATCAAAGCTGGTCCCCACCCCTGCAATCGGCCTTTAAAGTATATAAATAAACAGTTTCAAAGATCGTCATACATCCAAAATTATTACACATGAAGAAATACAGATAAAAACCAGTTTAAAAGGAAAAGAATAACAGCTAACAAATCATTGTTATTAATGCAGTTGATCGTGACCATGTCGCTAATATATGATAAATCTGTTGCCTTGTACAAAAAAAGAAAAGCGTAGCCTCTTATAAAACAACACACAATCTAAAAAGAAAAGATATCAATATTATAGATATAAAAGACTTACATATGTCAATCTAAAAACAGATCATGAAATAAACATCAGACAATATCCTGGGTATAAAAGGAGAGGGCGGACACTAGATGGCCTATTTGAGTTTTACTCTGCAGTATAATTATCATGGTTAGATTTTATCTATGGCCTTCTTTCTTAGTTTCCACGCACAAGGCAGACACCGAGATACCGCAAAGGCTAATTGTTCACTGGTATCGCTCTTGAAAAGTCTCAAGGCCTCCCAATAGTGTCTTAGACCCACAAGTTTACATACAGCTAAGAGCCATTTCTTCCACACAAACCTATATAAAGGACAGAAAAGCATAAATTGGACTCGGTTTCTTCAATGTTAGGACAGTTAGGACAGAATTTTGTGGGGGAAGGGACATTGGTCCATGCCGAGGTGTGGATTCTCAAGGGTAGAAGCCCACATCTAAACTGAACATATAAACGTTTGGCCTGAAAAGGATACATTCTATCCATATAGGGTTCAAGACTTGGGAGACACTTATGATTTAAGAACTGACCTGTCAAGCTACTATCTGGGTATGTTTCCAATGTCTGAGTCAAGACTTCCTCCCAATATAGCTGTTTTGCTTTTTGTGCATCACCCCTAACAATCGACTCAGGGGATGACCATAGTTCATCCATGCCTATTCTATGGGAAGTTTCTTTAATATTCTTCAGCCATGGGGTGCACAATGACCTATCAAGACCTATTAGGTCTCTTACACAGTCTCTATAGGTTCCTAATTCTTGGGTGGACCACAATCTAATCCAATATAACTGGTTTTATTTGGGCTGTTGGGTATATAGGGCTGAGTGCTAGGTCAAGTTGTAATGGGGTGGTGGGCGAGCTTGGGGGAAGATAAATAGACCCTTTATAAACTTATTTTCAAACTTAGTTAGGGACACCGAGATAGCATGGCCCCATATCTCAGCTCCATATACCGCCAATGGTACCACTGCTGCTCTATATACGGTGAGAACAGGAGACATAGCACCTCCTGATGCAGCCCTGTGTTTTCTCGCTATTGCAGAGGCTTTCTGTTGGAGTATAGCTTCGCTTTTTTCCTACTGCGAACCCCATGTTTGACTATCGCTTAACCTCACCCCAAGATGATCAAAATGGGACACTTTTTCTAGAGGAAGTCCCTCAATAAGCATGTTGTCTCTATATTGTTTGTGCAGGTTTATAGTCATTACCTTGGATTTGGAAGGGTTTAATTCAAGTCCTTTTTCCTTGCAAAAACTAACAAAAGCATTCAGTTCTGTTTGCAGACCCATAGGCCTATGAGAAATCAGCAGGGTATAGTCTGCGAACATCAGAAAGAAAGGAGAAGAAGCAGCTGGGTCATAGATGACTGCACTACCAGGGCCAGTCACTAGTTGTAGATGATATTGCCCACCTCAAATGATCTGCTGCTTGTAGACCATAAATATGAATATGTGAATTAATTGGATGAGAGGCAATATATAAACACAAGCAGTTTAGTACACAAGAGTACATCAATAAAAGGCATTTGCAAGTAGTCGTTTCTGGTCTTTTTATTCTCAGATGTGCTTCATATGATCGAACCAGCCAACGCGTTTCGCCCAAACATGGGCTTCTTCAGGGCAAATAGGTAGAGGACTGAACTATATCCTCAAAAGTTGGGTCAAGGAAGATAAAAACGAGTCCTAGGGCGCATAGGTGAGGCTCATGGTGGAGCGATGTCCTATAAGTATAAGTAATGCAGTGTACTTCAAACGGTATTAACCGTGTCTTCTCGTGGAGCCGTGTCCGGGAGGGCGTCCTGTGACCAGCACGATAGTTGGATAGGGGTGGTACAAAAAGATTATGTCCCAGTGGGGATCAAATGGAAACAGAAAAATCAATAGAGCGTACTGATCATTAGTATCTAATCAAAGTCAGACACCACCATATATTCCTTCCAAGAATGGATATGCTTTATTGCATCATAGTTCTTGAATTAATCAATTTATACAATACAAAACAAATCCTAAATGGATATATTCTTTAAGAAACAGGTGCACAGAGGAGTGAGGTGGTAGGTGTGTGGAAAGGATTGTGGAAAAAGACAGTGGTGCATACATATATACATCAATAAGATAATTGCAAACTGTCCCGACAGTGTTTGCTGCCAATCATTAAATGTCAGGTCATAACATAATTACAGATAAACATTCTCTGTCGTATATGTCTGACATAAAAATACAGAAGTGTCGACGTTTCGACCCCTAAACGGAACAGCCAATTTCACGCATTGTGGGCGGGGTCTTCATCAGGACAAAGGTGAGGGTAGGGGGTGGGCACCAGTAGAGACAGCTCTATTCCTTTGGGCTGTATTTGAGAAAAACTGGGCTCGTAGGCTCTCAGACTTCTTAGAGATGATTGAGGTATTCAAAAAAGGAAAAAGGCCCAGGTTGGTGAGTAACCTGTGGCTCCAGGCTGCTGGCAAGAATGGTGAACAGATAATGGTGGTGTCTGACTTTGATTAGATACTAATGATCAGTACGCTCTATTGATTTTTCTGTTTCCATTTGATCTCCACTGGGACATAATCTTTTTGTACCATTATCTACCCAGGCCCAGTGGCCTTTGGATCGCCCCATTGTTATAACTCAGTTGGATAGGGGTGGGCACACCAGCTAATTTAGGGGCGTCATTCATACATTCCTTCAGCTTCCTCGCTGCACCATTAATGTATAAGCTGAAAAGTGAAGGAGTGAGACCGCACCCTTGTCTGACTCCTTGGTTAATCTTTATCCTTTCTGTCAGATCATCTACATTGTTCCATCTAACCCTTGCGTAGGTGGTAGCGTGAAGCTCTATCAACATTCTTAGTAGCTCTGGGGGAATACCATATCCCACCAATACTTCCCACAGGGTTTTTCTTGGGACCAGGTTGAATGCCGCTCTCAAATTGATGAAAGCGACATATAGATGGTCATGCTTCAAGGTGACATATTTCCAGGGTATCACCTTGAAGCGGAGGACCTGGTCCAATGTGCTGACCTTTGTTCTAAACCCTGCCTACACCTCATCAAGGATGTTGTTTTGTTCAACCCATTCGTTTAATTTAAAAAGAACCTGTCTGCAGAATATTTTTTGCGTATTATCTAGCAGGCTTATGGGTCTGTAGTTGGAGGGGTTTGTTCTGTCACCTTTTCTGTAAATTGGTATTATGACAGCACCATGCCATGTTGATGGTATTGAATTACCTTTTAATATACTATTAAATAGGGCATTCAAATATGGACACCAGATGTCAGGTTGGGAAAGAAAAAGGTCGCCTGGAACACCATCCATTCCTGGCGCCTTACCTTTTTTTGTTAATTTCACTGCTTGAAAAGTTTCTGATAGACTAAAGGTAAGCTGTGCTTCGCCTAGAGCAGGGTTTTCCTTCTCATGTTGCATCGGGGCATGGTCATAGACCCCATCCGAGGGAGGGCTTGTTACATGACTTTGTGGATATATGCCACTATACAAACTGCTAAAATGGGTGACCCAAGATGCAGGTTTAATTACAGGATCTTGATTGTTACCGATTGACAGAGAGCAATTTCCAAAAGCTTTTAAGATCTCCCTTCTCTAATGTTTCAGCAATGGTCAACCATTGATTTTCATCCCAATCCCTTTTTGCTTTGAGTAACATAATTTTATAACTGTGCCTAGCCATAATATTATCGGATCTTAAAACCTTTTTGACAGCTCTCAATAAGTGAGTTTCCCTAGACGACAGGTTTTATTAAACCAAGATGGCATTTTTCTTTTAACTGCTCCTCTCCTCTGTTCACTCATAAAGCAAGGCCTTAGATCTTCCATGAGTTCACAATGTGTAAGAACAAAGTTGATATTGTGGATATTAGCAAGGTCTATCAGGGAGAGTTTGAGCACAAAGAGATTATATATATATGTCAATTTCTTTGGGTCTGTTATCAGGTCTGCCCATTTAACATTTCTAAGATTGTTTGTAGTGTCAATTAATGGGGTGGCTTCAACGGTTTCCATCTTTGCATCTTTGAAAGGGATCATCGAGAAGGTTGCACTTAGTGCTTGATGATCACTGTCTGATCGAGGGACAACGTACATATCAATTAAATCGGGCCATAGCTCATTGTCCAACAATATAAGATCAATCCTAGAGGTGCTAAGGCCTCTTTAGAATGTGGAGCGGGGTGGGCAGTCAGATTCCGTGTTGCCATTAATGATTCTTAACCCATGAAAAGTAATAAAATCCAATAGTTGGGCACAAACTTTGGATGTTTTTGTTGCCTTCTTATACTCTCGTTGGGGAGACATTTCCGAGAGGATACACCCAGCATTTGTCGGGATATTGGTATTGCTGTCTCCAGCCACAATTTTTAACGCATTAGAGTGGAACTGACCCATCATCAGTTCATCGAGTCTATTTACAGTTGGAGATGGTACATTGGGAGGGACTGATCTAATATATATGTCCACCAGGGCTATATATCTGGTGCCTGTTTGGGTGGTAATTTTAACTTGTAGGACCAGTAAATCTCTAGAGTTGGTAGGAATAGTTATTACCTCTGGGAATAAGTCCAGGTTTAGCAGGATCAAGAGGCCTCCAGAAGGACGTCCAGCCGGTGAGGGGACCACGTTTTCAGTAAATGTCAAGAAACCAGGGCAAAGTACTGGACTAGTGGCCCACGTTTCTTGTAGGAATATAATATGATGTGAATCGACAAATGTGCCCCACTCCGGATCTGACAGTTTGGACTTAATACCTGCAACGTTCCATGAAAGGAATCTTAAACAATCATACTCTGTCAGGACTTGGCTAGAAATATTAGGCTGTATACAACTTCCCAATAATAACGTATGGTCCTTGATAGTAGTACAGCACTCTGTTACCTCGAGACTTACAATGCTACACGGGGTGTAGGGTATAATGGAATGGGGCCCTTCGATGCAAGAAACTTATATCCTTCTGAATGGGAATCGGACTTGGCGTTTTTAAGTCAATCTATATCGGAGGTGTTGGAGGTGCTGCATGCTATCCTTGGGTTTATCTCACCCAGCCCAGGCGGAGATTTATGCTTTCTTTTATCCCTTAAATCTAGGCTAGTACCTGGGGGTTGTAATTTCAGTCTAATTTGGATGTCATTATCTGGTCTAAAACGTAGTTCTTGTGCAATCAAACGTTTGGCTAGAGCTGAATCCCTGAAGGCTATTCCTATGTAATCCCTCACTGAGTAACCACACGCAAACCTTTTGGCATCCAATATATCCTCTCTTATTATGGATCTACATCCCCTTTTGTGATGTATCCAGTGGGTTACCTTATTCACCAACCCATCGTGAGTTTCAGTGTGGGCCCTATGAACTTTGGGAAGAATAATCATATACACATCAAAAGGTTTGGCGTTGGAAGGAGTTGGCTTATTCTTTTGATCCTGTATGCTGCTTTCGGTGGGGGTGAGCTTGGGTCTGGCACTCGGGTCCACCTTTTTGTATAGTGCGCCCCCTCTTGGCTTCTGGAATTAGTGGGGACGTTTTTAGGATGCTCAGCATAAGAGTTATATAATCCGGTGTCTGCCATATGGTGCTTGGTTCTTACAGAGTCAGTACTATCCAGGGAAATCGGTTGAGACCTGATCAAGGCAGATAAAGTATCCAACTTGTCCGTTAACAACTTAGCCATCGCATCCATATTTATCTTCAGTGGTTTAATCTCGTCCCTTAGGCCATTCAATTGATCTTCCAGACTGCCAGAGCTCAAGGCAAGAGACTGCACCTCGTGTGACCCTGTTCTGGCCTGTCCCCTGCCCATATGAGGAATGTTGTTATCGTGACTTTCAGGATTCTCCAAGTTTTCCAGCACCTTAAATTGGTTAGAGCATTCAACCTGAATAACCAAATGTTCCTCATTCGGGCTAGTCGGGACGTCACGAGGCTGGGGAGGGAGAGCCGTATTGCATGGGCTAGGATTTTCCGGGGCTAATGCTAAGGAAGGACCAGATGTATGGCTAAAGCACAAAGCTATACTTTTTGATGCTTTGTGGCTGTTCCCCACCTGGCCCTTCCTTTCCCCTTGTCTACCTGGGCCATTGTTATTTGGCTTAGGGGCTGGCAGACCCTCTACCTCCTCAATGAGTTCATCAATCTCATCGAGGGTACAGTTTTCTGCAGCGTGGCGGGGGATTTTCCTTAGGCTGCCTGCTCCCATACTTTTGTCTGATGCCTTTCTCTTCCCCATTTAGGCTTGTAAAGTATCCCGAAGAAAGGAAAGTAGAATTTGGGAATGTAACAAGGTGGGCCCCCAGTACTTACAGTTCGTGATGGAGTGTGTGGAGAAGAAGCCAAGGGGGGTGATCCTGCCTTGCCTCTTCCTGTCGCTGACGGGCGCAGGACGGGCCCGCCCTTGGCCCGGGCGCAGCCTGCGCGCGTCCCGCGCTGCTGCGGTGCTTATGAGCGCGTGTAGAGCTCCTCCCTCCTGGGTGAGTAATGGTTTCTGGGGTTTGAAGTCCCCCCCCACCGGCAATGGCAGTTTCAGAGCGCGTCCCGCGCCGCGGGGTTGCTGCCATGCTTATGAGCGCATGTAGAGCTCCTCCCTCCTGGGAAAGTGATGGTTTGTGGGATTTGAAGTCCCCCCCCCCACCGGCAATGGCAGTGTCAGAGGCGCGCTCCCGCGCCGCGGGGTTGCTGCCGCGCTTATGAGCGCGTGCAGAGCTCCTCCCTCCTGGGAGAGTGATGGTTTGTGGGGTTTGAAGTCCCCCCCACCGGCAATGGCAGTGTCAGAGCGCGTCCCTCAGGGTTGCTGCCGCGCTTATGAGCACGTGTAGAGCTCCTCCTCTCCTTGGAGAGTGATGGTTTGTGGGGTTTGAAGTCCCCTCCCCAACGGCAATGGCAGTGTCAGAGCGCGTCCCGCGGTGTTGCTGCCGCACTTATGAGCACGTGTAGAGCTTCTCCTCCTGTGAGAGTGATGGTTTGTGGGGTTTGAAGTCCCCCCACCCGGCAATGGCAGTGTTAGAGCGCGCCCCGCGCCCCGGGGTTGCTGCTGTGCTTATGAGCGCGTGTAGAGCTTCTCCCTCCTGGGAGAGTGATGGTTTGTGGGGTTTGAAGTCCCCACCGGCAAAGGCAGTGTCAGAGCGCATCATGCCGCGGTGTTGCTGCCGCGCTTATGAGCGCATGTAGAGCTCCTCCCTCCTGGGAAAGTGATGGTTTGTGGGATTTGAAGTCCCCCCCCCCACCGGCAATGGCAGTGTCAGAGCGCGTCCCGCGCCGCGGGGTTGCTGCCGCGCTTATGAGCGCGTGCAGAGCTCCTCCCTCCTGGGAGAGTGATGGTTTGTGGGGTTTGAAGTCCCCCCCACCGGCAATGGCAGTGTCAGAGCGCGTCCCTCAGGGTTGCTGCCGCGCTTATGAGCACGTGTAGAGCTCCTCCCTCCTTGGAGAGTGATGGTTTGTGGGGTTTGAAGTCCCCTCCCCAACGGCAATGGCAGTGTCAGAGCGCGTCCCGCGGTGTTGCTGCCGCACTTATGAGCACGTGTAGAGCTTCTCCCTCCTGTGAGAGTGATGGTTTGTGGGGTTTGAAGTCCCCCCCACCCGGCAATGGCAGTGTTAGAGCGCGCCCCGCGCCCCGGGGTTGCTGCTGTGCTTATGAGCGCGTGTAGAGCTTCTCCCTCTTGGGAGAGTGATGGTTTGTGGGGTTTGAAGTCCCCACCGGCAAAGGCAGTGTCAGAGCGCGTCACGCCGCGGTGTTGCTGCCGCGCTTATGAGCGCGTGTAGAGCTCCTCCCTCCTGGGAGAGTGATGGTTTGTGGGGTTTGAAGTCCCCCCCACCGGCAATGGCAGTGTCAGAGCGCGTCCCGCGCCGCGGGGTTGCTGCCACGCTTATGAGCGCCTGTAGAGCTCCTCCCTCCTGGGAGAGTGATGGTTTGTGGGGTTTGAAGTCCCCCCCACCGGCAATGGCAGTGTCAGAGCGCATCCCTTTAAGTATATATGACCAGTCCACACTGTTGTCTTTTCTCCCATCCCTATCTGGGTATGTTCCAACAGAGGGAGACTGAAAGACACTCTGAGATGCCCCCCAATCATGAGGAAGCTAGAGTGCCAGCATCTGTGATGTTACGGCAACAAATGATGGACGGAATACTGAATGAATCAAACATTTACCCCCAGTCAAGAGATCTGGGCTAAATCCATCATTCTTTTGCTCACTACACCACCCAAGTTTGGATCCAGCCATATGCAAATCAGTCTTGGATACAGCCATGTGCAAATTAGTCTTGACCCTGCTCCTCATGGGAACAGTCCAGCTTGAACTTCCAAGCCAGGTCCTCCCTAGACTGGAAACAAGCATCCTGGGACCAGTTTTGGGGTAACACCCCTCATCAGCCAGGCTAGCTTGAATTCAGTGGCACAGCAAGCAAAGGACACACGTCTGGGCATACCCATCCCACTTAGGGCAATAAGTTCTACGGCAATAAATGATGGTCGGAATGCTAAAC
Organism: Calotriton arnoldi; assembly: GCA_963921515.1. NCBI lineage: Eukaryota > Metazoa > Chordata > Amphibia > Caudata > Salamandridae > Calotriton > Calotriton arnoldi. The sequence goes on along the minus strand of CAWUFW010000257.1, from coordinate 2,326,380 downwards.
GAATCAAAATTTCACCCTGAGTCAAAAGATCTGGGTTAAATCCATGTTCGTTTTCTCACTATGCCATCCAAGTTTGGACCCAGCCATATGCAAATCAATCTTGACCCTGCTCCTCATGGGAACAGTCCAGCCCGAACTGCCAAACTGGATCCTCCATAGACCGGAAACAAGCACCCTGGGACTGGTTTCGGGGTAACACCCCTCATCAGCCAGGCTAGCTTGAATCCTCTGGCACAGTGAGAAAGGGACCCACGTCTGGGCATACCTATCCCACTTAGGGCGTAAAGTGCTACAGGCAAAAAATGATGGACAGAATGCTGAATGAAACATTAACCCCCAGTCAAGAGTTCTGTGATGTGGCATCTTCCTCCAGCCTTTGCAATGCAGCAGACAGCACTACCCACAAACGCCTACTCCCTCACCTCTCAGGGACTCTCCAAGTAACCCAGCGGCCTGTACAACAGAGTTAAATAAAGAAAGTGTACATTTATAATTGAATGTATTTCACTCCCTAGGAATACAATGGTCTTTGGACGCCCAGCTCCACTTACCTACAGCTAAGCATCACTATCTATGAATCTTGTGATACATACCTCACCCTTTTCCGGCCAGCTCGTACGGAGGGTCTCAGTCTGAAAAGATTAAGGGTTGATTTAGAGTTTGGCGGATGATGTGGACATCCACCAACAATTGGCAAAGTTCTGTCCACCCTATTTAGAGCAAGTAAAAATGTCTGCCCTATTTAGAGTGTGTACAAATCTCAACCTTATTTCAAAGATTTACAAAGGAATACACACTGTAAAGACGGAGGGGACATTTGTCAATGTTTGGTGGCTGTCCCACATCAGCCAAACTCTAAATCAACCCTGTATCTCCGAATATACATATCATAACTTTATACTTATACCACATACACCTTTATACTTTTATGTATTGATACTGACATACTTTATTCATGTCACGTTGGCTTGTCCTTTCATATATTAATTGTAGTAACATCTTTGATGTATGGATTATCCTCTTACACTTAAAACTGTCTCCTGAACATATACTTGTTCTTTTATATGCAACGTGATAATTACTTTTTAAAACGTTTTGATGTCCTTCAAGATGGAGTCCACACTACATGAAACTGTACAGCTAAAAGTTAGAAATAAATACAAGCTATCTAAGGCTGCCTTGTTTCAGAAGTTATACATGCTAACCTCCTCTCCTCTGCCTGTTCGCCACTGTTCCATTCAGTATACCTTCGGCCCCTCATCTCCCACCTCCACCATGTCCAAAAGACCACCTGCAGTTTTGACATTTTGGATTGCTAACAATTAGGAGTATAAATCAGCTGGTATGCAGGGCAATATAGATTAATAAATGAAGCAATGATTATAGAGACTGCCTGCTGCAGGGTAGGGATAACCTTTATATTTTATTTAATATTTTCCAGGAGTCAAGACAAAATTTGAATTCACATTTTGCCCTAAGAATGTTTACTTGGTAGGAAACGGCGTTGAGATGTAGTCCATGACTGGGCCAGAAGCATTGCTAAACCCACTCTCTATATATACTTTGACAATATTTGTTTTTCCACCTAACTTGACTTCCTTTTGAACATTGTTTTTCCGCATTGTGCTGGAGTAGGAGTGGTTCTTTTTGAGGAGGCTGGTGAGGTCACCTGCTCCATTATTCTACTGTTGTGGGCCAGTGGCCGATACCAGTGGTGGTACATCTAATTCAGGAGGCCTTTGTGAAAAATTCATGTCTCCTGATGTTTGAGCCTAGAATGAAGAGAAACTGCCCAAGCCCCTACTGGCACACAGTTCTACAGACAACTGCTTCCATAGAAGCCTCTTTCATCACCTTGGTCGCTTAGGAGATATATGAGGCAGTAGGTTAGGGAAACCATAGCTTCTGTGTTTGGTCTCTGATGTAACTCTAGTGTCACCTGCAATCTCAGGTCCACACCTCTTTCCTTAGATGCTTTGACAATTGAAGGCTTGGTGATCACATCTTAAAGAAACAAGCATTGGCATAGCCAATAGGTCTCGCTTTTGGGACCTTATAAGTATTTAGTTATGCAGCACAATATCCTTGGTGCAACAACATCAACTGTTGCATGGGTAAACACTTATAAGGTCCCAAAAGCGAGACCTATTAGCTATGCCAATGCTTGTTTTTATGGCAGGTGGGTGTGGGGGGGCAACTCAGATGGGTGGAGGCAAAGAGGCCCTCGGACCCTGGAATCCAAAATGCTAAGAATCCTGCAGGGCAATTTCCCGCACTCACAAGTGTGTGTTAAACTGGCACTCAAGAAGAGTTTGCACAGGGCACGTGGGCCAACATCTCAGAGGACTAAGCATAACCAACAAATTGTATTGTTGCTTTTTCATTATGCAACTTTTGAAGAAGCAGTTTCCTATCCTGCGTTAAGGTGTCGATTGGTTGTACTTATTTTTGCCTCCGTTACAAGGCACAAAAAGATGAAGGCTGGTGTGCACGGTTTAAAGTGGGTTAATGTGGTCAGCACTTATGTGGGCAAGAAATACAGTAGGATGCACAGTGTTAAGGCGACTAGACGTCCTGGATGTCCCAGGACAGTCCCGGTTTTAACAGCTCTATCCCGGTGTCCTAACACTTTTAACTACATTTCAAATATGTGTCCCAGCTTTTGAAGAAAGTGCAGTGAGTTTTTCAATTATTGTATATCCTCTCACTCGTGCACCTTTGTAGTGTGAAGCAGAGCGTGTTGTTCCTGTGGCTGGGCTGCATCAGCCTCATTCAAGCAGCACCGCGGCAGCCTCCGCCCGGCCCGTCGTTCATGGTCCGTGTGGGGGGGGAGGGGGGTACTGGCGGCAGGTTGGCCCTGTCCCGGTTTTTGCTTTTTAAAATCTGGGCACCCTATTTATAGCGTCCATGTGCTGTAGCGAGTCATGCCCAAGACACTTTGACCACATCGAAATCACATATATGAACTTTAAATGTGAAAAGACTGTGTGACTTTTTAAGTCACTAGAAACAGTCAAACAAACGGTGTACTGAAATTTCATCTGAAATCATGCCAAGGTATCAAAGTGAGTTTGAGATGCATCGCACGCCATATTAAAAGGATTGTTTTCGAACCTTGCCCTTTACTAACAGTATTCCTATCCAAAGGTTATTATTTATTTTTTGCAGTCTATAGCGTAAAACGGCCCTGATGGTATCGGAGCACTTTACTTGAGACCCGGATTACTTTACAGAAAGTCATGTTCGTTTTTTTCTATTTATATTTTAAGTAGGGGTAGAGGAGGTGATTTGCCCAGCCAGGATCACAGGATGTTGACCCCACACCAGGATTCGAACCTGATTCCAAGCCAGCACTCGACACACAGGAGAGAGCTTCCTTCAACTCTGGGTCCGTGGCGCGCGCACTGTTTAAAGTGAAAGCACGCCGTGAGCCAGAGTTGAAGGAAGCTGGCGTGAACAAGATGGCGGCGGGCTGTCCACTGTCCCACGGACCCGCGCATGCTGTCTGCTTTCGACAGATGGCGAGAGCAGCCATCTTTGTCCATGCAGGCGCGTGCATGAGCCCACGGTGGAGAATGCGAGCGAGCGCGGCAGCCTGCTCAGCTGACCACACGCTCGTGCGTCATGGCCTTTTGCTTGCGCGTAACCGCAGGGAAAAGGCCACGACGCACGAGCGTGTGGTCAGCTTTCGAAACCCCCTAACATAAAGTCTTCGCCAGCAGCGCTTGCGCGCTACTCGAGGCTCGACCTAAAAAGGGAACTAAAAGAAATAGGAAAAAAACGATCAAGAGACTTTGAAAAACAGCCTAATTCCACAGCCTACCCAAGCAAGAGGGCGCCATTTGCAGCACTTACCTGACCTACAGGCAAAGTTTCTCTAATGTCACAGGATTCCGATTAACGCCCTCAGTAGCTGCCTCTTGAGAAAAAAAAGGTGCTTGCAGGTGAGGTAGCAAACTCTGCTTTCTTGTGAAAAATGTAAATAAAGGAGTCGTTTTTGAAGAAAAATACTTTATTGCTTTGTGCAGCGGCCAAGCCCCACACAGACATGCAGAGTGACTAAATTCACCATCATTCAGCTGCCCGCTTTCCCCTGCCGTTCTTTTATTTGGGAGTTTTCTAGCTGTAAAGTGAACAGCTGCCTTTGAATCCTAATGCCTCAGAGAGTTCTTAGTGGATGCTGGTCTAGATCAGCTGCAAACTGGATCTGCTCAGAGCACAATGCTGTAAAATTTCTTATAATGGTGAAGTCGTATATATCTGTACTTTAATAAACCTGTATTCAATAACTAAATCCTATCGGGTGTCTCTAAAAGTTTCCTAAGTGGGATATTTCCTCCGGCACAGTGTTTTTTAAGGGCACTGCTGTGCATGTCCTTGGCGCCCAGGCTTGGGGTTAGCGCTGGCTGCTGAGGTGCAGGAGCTGCTGAGGTGGCCTGTTTTTGCTGAGCAGCAGGCTTGACTTGCTGTCCCTTTTCTTCACCGTGGGCCACGTCTGTTCATGGAGCGACTCGTCCTTGCTCTGCCAGTCTTCTGTGCTCATCCATTCGGTGGCGCTGGTCTGCTCGGAGTTAGACACGTAGGGGTCCATCTGCCTAGTCTGTGGGAGGGAAGAGAAAATCCATGAAAAGGGAGAACAGAGGCAGTGCTTAATTTGTAAACAAATAAGTGCCAGGGCACTCGTCAGGAGGCCACTCCAGCTTAAACCACACATTGCCGCTGCCAATGATAGTAACAACACAACTACTAACCACACACTCCTACAAGAGTGACATTTTGGACTTTTTCACCCCCTCCCCCCAAAAAAGCTGTAAGAATGGCTTGGGCGGCAGGTAATAGTCATTTTTAATGTATATTGAATTAATAATTAACTGTTGTTTGGGTCATCTCTAAATTACTAAGACAGCACCACCTTGTGGCAGACTGTCACAAGCTCCAGTGTTGACAGATAAGTGCCAGTGCTGAGCACTGGAGACCACCGGCTCAAATTAAGCACTGACAGAGAGTGGGGTCTTGCATTGATTTACTACAGTCAACAATAGGGAAGGCTAATACTGTTCCATACATCATCTGTCTTGTCTGCAAAACATAGTTCATCGTAGTACTATTAAGTAAGGTGACTCCCTTATTGTAGGATCTGCTTTCTATTTTTATATTTTTTACTAGATCATTTCACTTGTTTTTTTCCAAGAGATTCTTTAATATTGTGTTTTACAGAGACAGATGGGTAACACCTCAACCTATTACATTAGTGTACATGCCATGGTCACATTAGCTAGTACAGGTTCCCATGGTCGGTGTACCCTATAACCAGGCCCCCAGCCAACTTTTGCCCTGCGATGGGTAGAAGGCCATCAGTTGTCATGATTTAATTAGAACCATGAACAGGGCCCCAACCACCCAACTTAAAGCAGTAAAAATGTTGTGGCAGCTAACTAGTGGTGGGTCGGCACAGTCCTATTTCCCTCAGGTCGATTTCAAGCACTGTTCTCCATCCCTCATTTCCAGGGACGGGTGTGTATTCGCTTCTGGAGTATATTGTGCATGGCTGTCAATTCCATATACTACTGAGTGGTGAGCCCTTTTTAGGCGGGGAGGGGAGAAGGGGTATTAGTTGGGACGTGCAGTGCCTCCTCTGTGTGTCTCCTGTCGTGCCCAACTAGACAGGGGTCCACTGTGGGTGGTGTGTTAGTGCGTCTTCCCTGAGTGTTCAAGGCAGTCTCTTGTCCCTTTTACCTATCAGCGATTCCAGGTATGTGTCCCATGTGTAGTGATCTGCTGGACACGGTCTAGTGTTCCAGCATATACCCTATGTAACCAGCCACTCCATCCATCACAGGTGTCCCCGGTCAGGTGACCCTGCCAATAAAAGCGGCCGGGCGCAGGTGCCCTGGGCCAGTTCCATACACTATGTGTCTGTGTGCCATTTGTATGGCTGCATGAGGGCCTAGGGCCCTAAACATTACACCATGCATCTCTAAAGGGGCCCTTTAAATCTTCTAGCTTGTAGAGAGAGCCACACATCGACCCCAGCTGTGGGCCATTTGTGTAGATCCCACAGCCACGTCTTCAGTGGGTGAGCTGTAGGGCATTTCCAAGCCACAGCTATTCCTCGTTCAGCCAGGACATGGGTTAGATCTGCACATTTAGTGGCAAATTGTTTCTTTTTGGAATGTGGTATCACTCCCAACAAGCGAAATCGGGTCCGCTGTCAGCATTTTACCTGTTATTTCAGCAGTCAACCCTACTGCGAGATGGGTTTGGTGCAACTAATTGAACTGGGTGTACTTGAGTCAGGAGTTTCGGGACACCCTCATGACATCTTCTAATGAGGCCTTCTACTATTTATCTGTCAATTCTAGTCCAATACATTCTGTCCTCTTCTCCCCGAGTTTTGGGTATGTGGTAGTGCGTACCTCCAGTAATGCCCTATATATCAGTGTGACTGCCCTCCTGTCAGTGCCATGACTGAGGAGTAAATGTAGCACTGCAGCTGTTGGTGGTTCCTTCTGTTCCAGCCCCCATATGGCAGCAATAGCCTCAGTCAGGGTACTGTAGGTCAGGAATTGCCCTCCCCTATACCGTCATGAGGTGCATATTTACAAGGGCACTGCGCCACCTGAACGTCACTTTTTTAGATGTTCCGCTGGCGCATTGCCCTGCACCATATTTACAAAGCGGTGTTAAGCCACTTTGCATGGCTTAACGCTGCTTTGTAAATATCGTACCATTTCATGAGGTATCTGCGTGAAAGGGACGTACAATGGATGTTTCTATGGGTGTTCCACGCAACACCCATTGCTTTTTGACGCTGCCCCAGATTTACAAGGATCTGTAAATCTACGGCAGCGCCAAAAACTAACGCCACTGAATAGCAGGAGTTAGATTGGCGCAACGAGGAGAAATTCTTTTATTTCTCCTCGTTTTTGCTCTTCCTATGTGTGCTGCATTCTGCAGCATACATAGAAAGAGCAAATTGCCTTTAAAGATTGTTTATGTACAGGAAGGTGTCCCTTCCTGCATCAAAACAATCATTAATTAATGGTCATTTGCTACTTCTATGTGTGCTGCCGAATGCAGCACACATAGAAAGAGCAAATCACCATTATTGATTGTTTATGTGCAGGAAGAGACACCTTCCTGCACATAAACAATCATCCCTGCAACGCAGGCACCTATGCAAAATGGCGCAAGGGTGTCTACGCTGGTGGTAGGCAGCTATTTTTAGCTGCGGCACAAGGGGAAATACAGGGGTGTGCCATATTCCTGTGAATACGGCGCATCCCTGCATTTTTTAATTTGCTCGCAGGCCCACCCTGTGCCATTTCCTAGTAAATATACCCAGAGTCTCTAATTCTGGAAAAGTATTAATCGTGTGTGCATACATGTCCCTTATGACTCTGATTCCTGCCTCTGTTCTAATATTATGAAAATTATGTTGTGGAGCACCAGATGTGCCCACACTGGAAGTCTCGGAGAGTACTGTGCGGTGTCCCCTCTTAGATGCATGTATTTGTGGCAATAATGTTTAGCGACTCTGACCAACTTGCCCCGGATTTGCATGCCTGGTTTGAGAGGGCACACTAGATCATTTTACTTGTAGCAAGCACACAACACCTTCTACTATACTAGCTCTGACAATTACACACACTAACACAATGATAATACTTGAGTTATTATTCAGAAATAACAAATTAACAAAATACAGAGCAGAAGGGGTGTGGCCAAGATGGCGGACGCAGCTTGAAGAGCTCTGCAGACTGCCCGTCTGGAATCCGCTACGTCTCCTGCTCATCTTGTTGTTTTCGCACCCGCATTGATACCCCTGGCTCTCGTCATGGGTGGAGGACGTGTGGGGGTGTGAACTGCAGCAGATACCTCAGACCACCACCGTGCTGGTGTGGCGGCCTAATCGTGGCTCAACAGATGCTGATGGTGTTTGGCCGGCCTGAACCGGGGGAAGGGCGCCAGCTGAGAGACCCTTCTCCCAGCTGCTGCAGTGCTGTTGGCGGAGCTGACTCCCCCGCTGGTCATATCTAACACCGCGAGGGCTGAGGGAGAGAACAGGACCTTGATCGTGGCCCCGCGTTGGGGTCTGTTTTCTCCCCTGCAGGTCAGGCGCCAGAAGCGCTGAGCTGCTGGACGCTGCCTGCAGGGACCGCCGGGACCGGCTACAGTAGGGGGTGTAGGGGAGCTGCGCTTGGAACCCTGGGCCTGAGCGGTGAGCACGAGACCTGACGGAGGTGGGGCGACTGCCCCTTTTGATTCTACCACACCGGCCTGGAACTCCTGCTGACCACAAGGTATGGGGCACGGCATGGAGCGGCCTTCACCTGGGGAGGGAGCCCCAGTCCCACTGAACTTCTCTGCTGTTGTGGCCCTGACGCAGGCGGCCTACTTGCCTGCGTGTGCTGGTGTGAGGGACAGCTCAGGGGAGGTACCCTGATGGGCGCCTTGCACTTGCTCTAGTGGTCGCCAGGATCCCTCATCTGTGTCCTGAAGGGGATCGTGCCTGTGAGGGGGCTCTACCTGCTGACGGTGGGGGCCCTTGGTTTCTCACCTGGTGACCTATGTGGTCCCCATAAGGTGTGAATTGTGCTGAGAACCTGCCTGGGCCATTAACTGACTGTTGCTGCCCCCGTCTTGATTGGACCCTGGCTGGACTGCTCTCACCCTGCCTCCTAGACACTCTTTGGGTGCTATTGGTTACCCATAACTGCACTCAACTGCAAAAGAGTTTAAACCCATACTTGCCTGGCGGTGTCCCGAGTGGATTTTGGAGGGATGCAAACTGCTCCTCAGTGGGTCATTGCAGCGGGCTGTGCTAGGCCCTGGTTTACTTACCTGCGGTGGGCTTCCTTGATGCAAGGCCTACCTCTGCACCACGGAGTGACATAGGAATGGCAGTACTCCACACGCAGCATACCTAGTATAACAACGTCTACCCCGCGATCCGGGGTGCACTGCCATGGGCAAAGATAGTGTCAGGGACTGTCCGGGACTATGTCAGGAACACAGTCAGGGACTTGAGCAAGGACTGGGGACTGGGTAGAAAACGTACAGTGCACAGAAAGAGTAGTACAGCGCTGCCCAGGATCACACAAAGAGTCCGAGGAGAAAAAGGGATCCAAAGGGGAAGCCTGTACAAGATGGCTAAGACTCAGAAAGGAAGGGGACTCACAAGGCAATTTAGCATTCAGACTAACTACTCCCAAGACGGACGTGCAAGACATATATATAATACAACATTAACAATAAAGGGAATGTGGGGTAAAGCACTCAGGAGCTCCACACGGTAAGACTGAAGCTCAGTAAGTTCCTCACCCACAATTGCTGTTACAGATACTGACTGGAAATACCCACATATAGGATATGTATGCAAAGGCAGGGTCTGTGGAGCTTATACCTATGGTGATGTTATAACAGTAACTCAAAGACAATACTCACAGTGAACAAGAAACACCACCTAGGTAGTCAGCTGTGCCCACGGATCCTGGCAATCAAACAGGAACACGCAAGGCAGTAACAGCAAAGGGGTAGAACTAAATACAAGCACAATAGACAAGGAGCTAGCAAGGAGGAGTGCTTAACAGGAAAGGAAGGAAATCACAGGGCACACTTGGCAGAAAGCAGGTAACAAACATACAAGGCAACAGAAGCAAGACAGCAGAAATAGAAAGATAGCAAACTAGAACTGGAACCAAGGAAATGGGAAGAAAGGCAGGGACTGGAAAAGGATATACAGAAAGGGAGGCTACAAGGGTATACTAGAATAGAGCAGGTTCAGGAATCAAGAAAACAAAGTAGCATAGGAGGCAGTGCTGGGGCAAGAATTGAGCAAAAGCTCAGGAGTCAAAGTAGCACTGCAGGTCAGGAACAAGGAAATGTTAAGGCTCAGGAATCAAGGTAGCACTGCAGGCAGTGCTGGTTCAGGAAACAGGAAAATAGCTACAGCTCAGGAAACAAGGAGTCAAGAGAGCACTGCAAGCAGTGCAAATCAGGAACAAGAAATAGCTGAAGCCCAGGAACAGGAACTAATAACCATAGCTCAGGAACTCTGGAAACAAGATAGCGCTGCAGGCAGTGCTAATTCAGGTACAAGGAATAGCTATAGCTCAGGAACTCAGGAAACAAGGTAGCACTGCAGGCAGTGCTAATTCAGGTACAAGAAATAGCTATAGCTCAGGAACTCAGGAAACAAGGTAGCACTGCAGGCAGTGCTAATTCAGGTACAAGGAATAGCTATAGCTCAGGAACTCAGGAAACAAGGTAGCACTGCAGGCAGTGCTAATTCAGGTACAAGAAATAGCTATAGCTCAGGAACTCAGGAAATAAGGTAGCACTGCAGGCAGTGCTAATTCAGGTACAAGGAATAGCTATAGCTCAGGAACTCAGGAAACAAGGTAGCACTGCAGGCAGTGCTAATTCAGGTACAAGGAATAGCTATAGCTCAGGAACTCAGGAAACAAGGTAGCACTGCAGGCAGTGCTAATTCACGTACAAGAAATAGCTATAGCTCAGGAACTCAGGAAACAAGGTAGCACTGCAGGCAGTGCTAATTCAGGTACAAGGAATAGCTATAGCTCAGGAACTCAGGAAACAAGGTAGCACTGCAAGCAGTGCTAATTCAGGAGAAGGGAAACTGCTGCAGTTCAGGAACAAGGAATACTAAGGCTCAGGGGTCAAGGTAGCACTGTAAGCAGTGCTAATTCAGGAACAAGGAAAACAGCAGCAGGTCAGGAAAAAGGCAGAACTAAAGCTCAGGAAACACTGGAAACAATAGCAAAAGCTCAGGGAGCACTGGAAACAAGGATCGGTCTCACCGGTAAACAGCTACAATGACCAACACTGGACTGAAGGGAGCTGGGGCTTATAAGAGCTCACAGTAATCACATGCATCAGGTGTGAGCAGGCTAGCAGCAGCCAGCCACAGGTGAACTGAATTCCTCCACCCATCCTTGGCCTGCAGGGGTGGAGACAAAGCAGTGAGCAGGGAATTCTGGGTAATGGAGTTTCAGGCATGAGCAGGATGGCTTCCACAAAACCCGGCATGGATTGGGAATGGATGTCAATTCCCAAATAGTGTCTAAATGGCTGGAAGTCAGTATGTACATGAAGGGGGGGGTCTGGAAGCATATTTGAATACTGGAAAGCCCCACAATTCGGCCCCCTGGTGGTGGGCACGAGAGCACAGGGAGTGAATCGTGACAGATAGACCGCAGAGGGGGCCACAACAAAGATGGATCAATATACGGCCCACAGGCGCACGCTGAGGGCAGATCCCCCATGTGAGTCCCCCCCAGAGAGCGAGAAATCGCATTCGGACCCCTCGGGAGCTCAAAAACTCACAGCTATAGAGGCCTCAAGTGCAGCTGTGTAAGGAAAAATTGACGCAGTGTCTCTGGATGTTGGACTACTGCTAGTTGACCTCTGCACAGCAGCAGAGAGTTCCCTTGCCACTGAACAGACTGTGACTGAATTGCAGGGTGAGGTCCCCGCCCTGAAGGTGGGCCTCACTGATTTGTCCGTAAATCAGCGGCTCTGGAGCATAGAGCAGAGGATGCGGAGGGCCGCTCCCAGAGATGTAATCTTTTTTTTGTTGGATTTCCAGAAGGAGCGGAGGGCAGGGACCTGGAAATCTTTCTTGAAAAGTGGATCAAAACTGCACTCCCTGTGGCTGAATTGTCCTCTATCTTTGTGATTGAACGTGCACACCGTGCCCTTATGCAGCCACCCTCGGCGGGAGTCTCGCCTCACACACTCATTGTAAAGGTCCTAAACTACAGGGACCACGACTGCATCCTTAAGGCAGCTCGTCGAGACGGTGACCCCACTTTCGATAACCACACAATACAAATTTTCCCGGATTACACGCGTATGGTGCAACAGCAGAGAACGTCCTGTGAGGGGAGTGAAACAGAAATTGAGAGCAATAAACCTGCAATATATGCTTCTCTATCCCGCTAAACTGAAGGTATCCATGGAGACTGTACCCATTTTTTCACCACCCCTGAGGCCGCTTAGGATTGGCTGGAGGTGCGAGGTGAAGGGAGGTCTCTGGCCCAGCGGGGTATGGATTTTTTAAACTCTGCTACAAGGCAGACACAGAAGGCTGGCAGACGAGGTAGGTGGGGCAGGCGTGGTGGTATGCCATGATGGTTCCCTGGATTTGGATTTGGAGCGGACGGGCTCAGACAGCGAGGGATGACGACTGCTTAGAAGGGGCCCATTGCTGCTGCAGGTTTGAACATGAGGCTGCGAGAGCCCTAGTGGAGTAAGTCACTGCCTCTAACTCAGACACTAGTATGGGGGAATGTGGTGGAGGAGACCCCTCAACCTGAGGACCCCTGAATAGATTATGGAACAGTGGGTCGCATGTGTCTGTTATTAATTGCTGATGGAGAGGGTCATTTGCCTGACTCTGGTGGTGGAGAGCTGAGGCGGCTGCTGCATAGTGTAGCATTGGTGACCAGAATTCCGGATTACGTAGGGTGCGACTGGGATGGGCGCTGGTATGAAACGGGAGGGTGCCTCTCCTTCCAATAGTTTCTTCTCATTGTTTCTTCCTCTTTATCATTCTCCCCATACTACTCCCCTTCTCTCCTTTTTTCTATCTATTGGTTGCATTGTTGTGTGACAGGGCATGTCAGGTGGGTGTCTGAGTGTGTGCTTGCATGTGTGCAGGGGCTAAGGGTGGGAGGATGTGACCGGGGCTCGACACACTGTGGCTGCCGCTGGCGCATCCCTCAGCCTGGAACTGTGATTTTCAGTGACTGACTGTGTTGTGTATGAGAGTGGGTTACCTAGTATAGTTAGTTGCCCACTGGTTGCCTGGGTGGTGACAGGTATTGCTTGTGGTTCGAATTGGATACTGCACACTGTTCATCCTCTGCCATCATTGGGTGAGGAGAGATAGCGGATGTGTGATGTTTGGAGTTGGGGGTGGGCTTTGGGGGAATCGACAATGATTGGGGAGGCACGAATTGTTATTGTTGCGTTTACCCGGGGTGGGGAGGTTTCATTTATTGTTGTTTTTGGCGGCAGGGACGATGGCGGGGCAACAGGCAGATGGAGCAGGGGTGGCTCCCGGTGCGGAGGGATGAGTCAATTTAAATCTGTAATGTGGAATGTGTGGGGGCTCAATTCTTTCATGAAGCGTTAAAGGGTACAGACCTATCTCTGCAGACAGGGGGCACATGTGGCATTACTCCAAGAGACACACCTATCAGACCCCGAAACTCAAAAGCTACACAAGAAATGGAGGCGGCAGATGTTCTCAGCCACATATCTCACCTATGTCCAGGAAGTGGTGATATGCATGTCCCGACTGGTCCCATTCCCAGTGTTTTGTTACATGGCAGATGTAGAGGGAATGTATGTGGTGGTGCATGGTTCAATGGACGGTGTGCCTACTGAATGTTTATGCCCTGAATGTGGATGATGTTGGGTTTTATCTGGCATTGGAGAAGTTACTGCTTCTTATGCGGGAGTTCCAAGAATATGGGCAGGAGATTTTAATTGTGTGCTTGACGCGAATCAGGATAGGCACCCTCCAAGGCTGCACACTAAGCCCAATATTACGGCTGCTCTGCGGAAGGTAATGGATTGTTTGTGCTGTGTCGGTATTTGGTGTGAAACACACCCTGGAGTGCGGGGATATATGTGTTACATGCCTGCACGAGTCGTTTCTAGTAGGCTTGACCGCTTTTTGCTTTCAAGTGAGGCCGCTGCATCCGCTGTGCAAACCTGTGCATTGGGACGCTTCCTGTCGGACCATGCTCCGGTGCTGATGGAGTGGGGGATGAGTGGCGGTAGGCCGAGGGTCCCTTTGTGGCGCCTGCATCCCGAAGCCCTCAGAGACACAATGTTCCAGGAGGAACTTCGGGAAGCTGTTACCGGATATTTTGACACTAATTGGTCATCCACCGCTGGCAGGGGATTGGAGTGGGACATGCTAAAGGTGGTGACATGAGGTGAATGCCTGTTTAGAGTTGGGGGTATGAGGAGACGACTGGAAAGGGAGCTTACAGGCAGAGGATGCACTGGCTGGGCTACAGCACGTGGGGACACACGCAACAGAGCCAAGCGGCGAGTCGGGGAAGGATGGGATAGACTGGATTGCTTCACCAGACGTGAATATCGCCAGTTGTTGGACAGGGAGGGCGACAAGTCAGGGAGGCTGCTTGAGTGGTTGTTGAAGCGGGAACGCCCACCCCGCTCATACTGACACTTAGACACCTAGATGGGACCGAGGCCATTACACAGGCTAGTGTTAACCCTTTACTGCAGGACCACTTAGCCGCGATCTACAGGGAGGGCTCATGTGGTGACCCAATTGAGATTGGGGGGTTTCTGGATGACCTACTGCACCCCCACCTTACTGGGTCACAGACGGGCAAACTTGGTGGAGTGCCTCTACTCGAGGAGCTGCAAGAAGAAATACAGAACATGGCACGCCGGGGTGTGATGGTCTCCTGGTGAAGTTATTCCAGGTGTATGCTGACCACCTACTCCCCCCGTTTACTGGAGACCATACAGGAGGCCAAGCGACTGGGGGTTCTGCCACCATTCATGAGGGAGGCGCAGATTGTTATGCTCCCCAAACTGGGTAAAGACGTAAGTGACCATGGCTCCTACAGGCCTTCATCGATATTCCGGGTGGTTGCCAAATTGTTGGCCGAGGTATTGGCGACACGTCTGGGCCAGGTAGTAACGCACATGGTCCATGAGGACCAGTGTAGGTTCATGCCGGGCAGAGGAACGCACATAAATATATACGGCGACTCTAAAATGTGCTACACTCGGTGGCGGCTGCCGAGTTTCGGGCGACAGTGATCGCCCTGGACATTGAGAAAGCGGTGGATACTCTGTGATGGGAATATCTGTGGGAGCTGATCAACACGGATTTGCGGACCGTCCACTCTTTGAATTAACGCGGAGGGCATTACTGATTTACCCACACCCCCCTAGCAGAAGCTGATTACCACAATTTTTAAGCCTGTGGTCATATCCACATGAGTTGGAGTCCCGGCTGGGACGTCCATAATTATTTGGACTACGGGATCGAGAAATCTCTTTTTAAACGTATGAGCGGGTCCAATTCTATCTTTAGTACTTTTACCATACCTTGCCTTGTGAACTGGATTTTAATGCATCCCTCAACATATCCGGATGCTTCGGCAGCCTGAATCCGCTTCTTAAACCCGCTTCTTATTTCATTCAAAGAACCTGTTTATAACGTATATCGACACAGAGCCCCTTGCACTATATACCCAGAGACAGTGCATGGTATACAGACCGTCATATATGTCCATTAGGGACATATATCTTACTTAACTACAGAGGGACATAATACCCCTTAGAGCAGCACCACACACTTTGTTTTTTAACAATGACAGAGGGATCACCCTAATAAAAGTACTCACTCCCCCTCCAGTCATTTTTTAACTCGCCACTTTAGACTTCACTGCCACTCACACCCACGCACCCATACGGCTTCATCAAAAGATCTCCGAAAAAGAGACCCTTCGGGGGACCCGTAGGGCATTGCAACGCCGGCCCGACGAGGAGCAAAGCCCAATGATGAAGCATGACATCCTTCGGGGTGTGTGAGGTCATCATGATGAGGACACACTGTCCCCCACAGATAGAGTAGCACACGACAAAAGTACTCTCTTTACTCTTTCTTTACCTCTTACAAGGAACAGTGACTCCCTTTGTGTACTAATTGCCTTTCGGGAGCACGGGTCACTGGACCTAATAATCAGCTCCTAGTGTCCCCCCTCTTCATAAATAGGATGGTATACAGATGGCCTGCGGCCACTGAATCATAAGTTTTCTCAGCGCCCTGATGAAGGAATTTTCTGTGCATTTCTCATTTCCGAAACGCGCGTTGGCGCATCTCTTTGTTCTTTATTATTTGTGTATGTATTTTAGTGAACACTGTATTGTAACCTTATGTATGTATGTGGTTTTGTATTATTATGGTTGTTGTTTTTTTGTTCACAGGTGTTGATATATTTGTGCTGTCTGTTGGTATGTATTTTCTTTTTGATGCATTTATAACATGTGTTGTTCCTCATCATGTTAATGGGGCTCCTTAACAATTGATGTGCTATATTGATGTTTTTTAAGAATGGTTGATGTACACGTGACATCAAAATACTAAACTACAAAAATGATTTATATTTTTGATAATAAATGTTGAAAAATACTGGTCTGTGGGACAATTGAATCTGTGGGATCGTATTCTAAAGTATTGATTGGGGAGAAGTGTTGTGTTGCTATACAATATCTGTGGGAGGTCCTGAGGAGGATGGGTCTGGGCCATGAGTTTATATCCTGGGTCCGTCTCCTCTATTGTCAACCAATGGCCCGCGTCCGCAATGGCGGCCTGATATCTGAAGGCCTTTTTATTGAAAGGGGCACGAGACAGGGCTATCCATTGTCCCCATTCCTTTTCAACCTGGCAATGGAGCCACTGGGGATCCTCCTGCGTTGGGATATGGCCCAATGGGGCATCACCGTGGATGGTCGTACCCATGTGGTTTCCTTATATGTTGGCGACGCACTGCTATACATTTGTCACCGGGGGGGAGCTGTGCCTGCACTCATGGATGTGCTAGCCTCCTTTGGAGCTGTTTCGGGACTCCGTATTAATTGCTAGAAATCGGTTATCTTCCCGCTGGCAGCCTTGGCACGAGGAGATACTATGGACCTTCCCGATGTGGGGCTTCAGTGGGAGTGTGACCACTACCGTTATCTGGGTATACAGGTGGCCCACTTGCCAGGTGCTCAGTATGATTTGAATATGGGAGCAGTCATCACGGGTCTGGAGGCGTCTATTCAGTTATGTAATCGCCTTCCTCTCTCGGTCATGGGGCGAGTGGCTTTGGCGAGGACGATTATGCTTCCCCGTGCCTTTATGCTCTCCAGAACTCCTAATGTTGTATCCTGAAATCTTCCTTTGATACCTTAAATAGTATCCTTCTCACTGGTGTTGGCCGGGAGACGCAGTAGGGTGAAACTGGAGGTGCTCAAACTAGATATGGATTCGGGGGGGCCTGGGTCTCCCAGACTTTGGTCTCTATTATCTCATGGGGCTGCTGCGATATGCGGCGCAGTGGTGCGCTGAGGTTCCCAATGTAGAGAAGGCGCTGTTCGCGGACTGGAGTGTAGAGGCAGAGCTCCCGAGATACCTTATGATGGGCTCCCTCGAATTGCCCATTTGTAGTCTGTCAGGTCACGGGGGCCTGGGAATGAGCTGTTACCATGGTCGTGCGTAAGGCCCCATACGCTTGGTCGCTCCCCCTCCGATGGATCCAGGGTTTCCATCAAATACAGTCCATCATAAACCTCACGAGGTGGCATGAAGGGGGATGCACGACAGCTGGGGACTTGTACCTCAATGGGACCTTCCTCTCTTTTAACGAGGCAAAGGAATGTTTTCAAGTGCCGGCCGGATGGTCACTTCCTACAGTATGTGAAAATATCGTGCACAGCTTGCGAGATATGGACCACGTTTCCGGACGAGCCTGGTAAGACACAGACCTTGGCGCTGCTGCTCGATCCGGGCTCTTCTAGGGGACTGATCTCCCGCATATATACGCCCTGAAGGTGGATCGTAGGATTGATGTGTCAAAAATCCAAGACAGATGGATGGCTGATCTACAATCCCCGCTCACTGAGGGTGAATGGAAACAGGCATTCGCACAGGTCTGGGAGATGGCTAGTAACGCACGTTTTAAGCTCACCCAGTTCTTTTACTTGCATCGAACACATATAACGCCCCAGAGACTGTCAAAGTTTGATGTGGAGCGCCCTTCGACGTGTCCCTGGTGTGGTGTGGGTCCTGCAACATTTCTGCATATGACTTGGGATTGCGCCCAACTTCAGGCATATTGGCAAGAGGTGCTGTGTTTGCTACGAACAGCCACAGGTGCCCTAGGCGTCCTCCCAATTCCCAAGACGGGAGCTCGTTTGCAATATAAATTTACTCTCCTGGGACTTGTAGTAGCTAAGCACTGCATTGCCATACACTGGACCCACAGTATGTCCCCCCCCCCTGGCTGGATAAATGGAGGTCAGGCCTGCGTGAATGGGGCGTGGCTGAAGAGTGCCGACTACGATCCGTTTGCACTGAGGAGAATGTGAAATGTGAATTGGAGCTGTGGAGAGATATGTTGGAGGGCCTACTGGTGGATGAGGGTCTGGGAGAGGGGGCTGTGGCCTCTCCGCAGACAGTAGATCTCACTACTCCCGTGCTGACCTCAGAGGATGACCCCTTGCTTGGCTGATTGAGCTGGTGTGCAGTCTATGGCTGCGTGTGATGTGTGGGAAGGAGCGCTGGAGATTGATCAGACTGCGGGATAGGCCATGACCTGGAGTGTGAGCTCAGGGGGATGGAAGAGGACCCGTTCCTTACACACACCCCTAATTGTTATTACGGAACAGCTGAATTATATATTTATCTCAGAAGACTGTGCTGCTCCTGATCACTACCCGGGCACGCATTTCGCTTGGCCCCCCCCCCCAACTCAGATGCGATACTGCAATGTCCCTAGGGAACTGGGGGGCTTTACACAAGTCCGTATCTGTTTCCCTGCCTGTGGCTCAAGGATTTTTTAGTTTCTCCTTTTTGAGAGAAATATCGCCCAACTGGCTGTCGCTGTCAAGTTCCTATTATGGTTTTTAATTGTTACACTGGTTTTTCTTTTGCGCATAATTTCTTTCTCTGGGAGTTGTCCTGTATGTCACACATGACGATGTATGCCCAGAAATGACGCTTGTGAGTGGAGCATATTGGCAAACATTTAGGCCACTGTGATATCCTGAACTGCCTATCTGGCGTATAAGGTAACTTGTGGTTCTTTTTTTTCATTGTTTCGCAACCTGATGGGCCAACATGTAATGTAATACCTGTGCAAATATTGAATAAAAACAAGTTTAAAAAAAAAAAAAAATGCAGAGCACCTTACAGAGCAGCAAGAAAGGGAAAGCAGCAGAGTTTGTATTTGAACAATGGATTATTAAAATCCACCTACACCTTTTAGATCATCTCTCCGGGCAGTTCACAAAGTGCAAACAGCTTTCATTCTTAGCCAGCTATCCAACTACCATATTTAAAGATGTAGTTAGTCTACCAATTAGTCGGTAGTCTGTACCCTGCAGGCATTCATAAACTGTGCTTTTGGCTGTACGAACTGCTAATCTGAAAAAACAGGGATGTAAGAGGACTTTGCGGAGCAGCAGTAATTATGGACATGAACAGATTATACGATCTATAGGAGGGGTCTCCAAACGTTTCTGTAGAGAGAGCTACTTCTGATCATTGAAAATCCATTGTGAGCTACTGAAGGCTGAGCAACTCCTGCATTGTTACCAGACGCCCCACGCCCAGTTTAATTGACTTTAAGCCTAATGTCCATACAGCCAGATACTATGGTTTGACCAAAATAATTTGACCACAGGCACTATGATGGGGCTGCCATGTGTTTCAGTGAGAGAGTGATCTTTGCGGATGTATGAGAATGTGGGTGTATGACTGGGATATGTGTACGGGTGACTGAGAGACTGTGTTGTATGTACTTGTGGCACAGGACATACCTTTCGCTAAATGTGGCACTGTTACATGTATAACACAAATGGGAGAGATTTATAGTGCAGACAAATGTTCTGCAAAAATATTTAGAATATAGAACATCTTTCTGCACTGTAAATTTCTCCCACTTAAATAATGGCTGAATTTTTCACTTATAAATATGACACTGTGACCAGAAAATTAAATTGAAGAGTTAACTTTGTTTATATGGAGGCCATAAAACTTATCATTTCAATTTTCTCACATTTCCAAGAGTCACATTTACAAATACCAAGCATCTTGCTCCCAGTGGCCTGTAGACATGGTGCCATATTTATAACAGAAAAATACATTTGTTTAAATGGGAGGAATTTTAAGTGAAGAAACATGCTTCATAAAACATTAAGATGTAATTGGCTTAGTTGAAAGTGGAGAAAGACATTAATACTAAATGTTTCAAAGAAAAAAGGTTTCTTCACTTTAAATTTCTCCCATTTAAAAAAAAAAATTCAGTTATAAATACGGCACAGTGTCTACTGGCCACTGGGAGCAAAAGGCCTGCTGCTTCTAAATGCAACACTATGAAATGGGAGAAAATTAAAATGAAGAGTTAATCATTAAGGTAACTTTTCATTTTAAATTTCTCCCATTAAAAGCATTCAGAAACATAATTTTGTTCTTGCGCTCCAACATTGACTCGATAAGGACTTTTATTTAAGAGTTAAATAGTTGTGCTTCACCTCTGTGACCTAGCCTGGTCCATAAATCTGACTGAGCATTGCTCATTATTGATCCCTGCCATCTGCAGTCTGATGATGATAATTGTAGGAAACTGGGTTGTTGTTGCAATACCCTCCCACTTTTTGCCTGGTATCTGACGCAACTTTGACTGACAGTGTGCTGGGTTCCTGCTAACCAGGTCCCCAGCACCAGTGCTCTTTCCCTAAAACCGTTCCACAATCGGCACAATTTCAGTCCTCTCTATAAGTCCCTAGTAAATGGTACCCCTGGTACCTAGGGCATTGGCACTGAAGAGAGTCCACTAGGGCTGCAGCACAAATTGTGCCACCCAAGGGACCCTTCACTAAGACCATGCAAAATGCCATTGCAGGCTGAGTGTCTTGGTGCAGAGAAAACTGAAGAGTCAACATGGCACACAGCCATGTGTGTCATGCCCACAGACACTGCATGAGGTATAGGTAAGTCACTCTTACTGCCCTAAGGCAGGGTGCACTATATTCCATGTGTGGACATATCTGCATGAGCAGATATAACCTTACAATATCTAAGTCCATTCTTGGATATTGTAAGTGCCCAGGGAAGCCATAGAGAGTGCATGGGCTGGATACTTGACATTACGAGTTTCCTAGCTCCAGGATGGCTTCACTGCACCCTAAGATGTTTGGTACTAAACATCTTGTCTTAATAAATCCTCACTGATGTCAGTGTTGGATTTATTAATAAATGCACACAGAGAACACCTTAGACGGTCCCCTGAAAACATACCAAACACTGGTGTGTTCTCTGACTAGTCTTAGCCAGCCTGTCACCACCAGACATGTTTCTGACCTCACAGGGTGAGAGCCTGTGCTCTCAGAGGCCTGGGACAATGCCTGCTCTGGCCGGAGGTGCTTCACACCTCCTCTAGGCCGGTATGTCCTTCCAGGGCATGAAGCTTCAAAGGTGATGCCGCCTTTGAAATACAACCCAAGCCTCTCCAGATAGTGGTGGATCCCAACCCCCCTGGCCTGCTCCACATTTTGTGGGAGGACAGGTGGGAAAATTAGTTCACTTAGGAGGTGTGCCCCCATTATGCCAGCACCACCCCTACGGTGGGGCAGGTGATGAGGGCACAAGTTTTCCAATTATTCCATCTTGAGATGGCAGGAATTAACCTATCAGGGCTAGGGTAGTACGCCCTTCACACAGGAAGTGATCACTTAGAGGGTGCAGACACCCTCTGGCTAATACCTGTCACTCCCTTTAATGCCCCTAAATTTAGTATTTAGGTGGCATCCCTGGACCCTGAACTCAGATTCACTAGATACAAAGACCCAGACATAAAAGAGCTGCTGACCTAAGAACCAAAGACCTGCCGCAGAATTTTGACGCAAAACCCTGCCTGCTACTCCCAGAACCCAACCATCATGGAGGTCTGTTTCATCCTGCAACTGTGAGGCCTCCAAGATCCGTGGCGCACCGCCAGCCCTTCGCCAATCACCTGAGAACACCCTTGGGGTAGAGGAGCTACTCCCCTACAGTCCACAGGCACCAAACCTGCAGAGTCTGGTTTACTGACTTGCTGCTCCCCGGCGACTATGGCGCAGCATCCAAGTAAAAAGAGGTACGTTAGCTCTGGAGGGTCAGATCTGTCTCCCCACCAAGTTTGGAGACACCAGGACCTACCGGAGCTGTGCCGCACCAATATCCGGGGTACCGGACTCCCTGCACCTACACGAGACGAAGAGTCCAATCCAGACTCCAACTCCCCAGGAAGCAAGCAATCGTCGAGTGACATCAAGACCCCTGAGGCCCACTTTGTGAGTTGCCCAGCTGTCCAGCAATCATCCCTGCAACCTGCCTGCCCCTGACCACGAAGACATCCTGACGCACGCTGCCCGGCTGACTTATCTGCTCTGCACCAGCCCACCTGGCCTGGGTACCGATGAACCAGCTGTGCTCCCGTGGTCCTGAAGCCCTTGCGACCTGCTCCCTCGAGTGGGACCTCTCAAACTTACCTTTAAGTCCTCTTCTGCAGTGTGTTTTCTGGTGGCCTCCTTCCCCGTAGCGCCTGCTACCAACGACCTCAGCACCCTGCTCCCGGCCGAATCCAGGACGCTCCTGACAAACTGCTGGTGAAACATTGGACCTGGCCTTGCTAACAGTTGCGGCCGGCATTGCTCGCGGGTGGGGGGTTGTGGGGGGATGGTCGCATGGGGAGGGGGTGAGGTGGTTTGCAATGGAGGGAGTGAGCAAAATTTAAAACAAAACAAATCACTTGCCTTGCCGCCGCAGGCTCCCGCGTCTCTGCTCCTGCTTCTGACTTCAGGAACAGGAAGCAGGCAGCCAGGCTCCCTCCCCTAAGCCAATCACAACGCTGCAATGCAGCATTGTGATTGGTCTGAGCGCCGTGACACAGCGTTCAGCCAGGGGCTGGAGGGGTGGGTATGTTCTCCTTGCAGGCTGTAATGCAACTGCATGGAGAAGTGGGAAAGTGCGCATGACTGGTTTGGGCGGCCCGAGAGGACCGACCAAACAGTCATTGCGCACTTAGGAGTGGGCAAACCACTCCTCCCCTGCCCTGCTCCGAGAGCAGAGCAGCCCCGCCCACCCACAAAGGAAACATAAAATGATAATAACTGAAAGTTATTATCATTTTATGTTTTTGCTTCTAGCACCGCTTGAAAGCAGTGGAGCGACGCTCCTCCGCCATAGCGGAGGACCCCCACTGCTCGCTACTTACCTAAATCCAGAAGGTGAACCTCGAGATCCTACTGCATGATTTTATATGCATTTTCCTATTTTCTCCCTTTGACTTCTATGGTGGGTAATTGGGCACAAGAGTGTGTTATTTTACGAACTTTGAAAATACATATCTTAAGCACTTCTTACCTTAGAACAAAGTTCTTGGTCTGAAAAACTATATGACAAAATCTGTTATTTTTTTTAATTGGTCTCTGATTTATTCTTGAGTGTGTGTCTCATGCATTGCCTCTGTGAGTACAACAAATACTCAGCACTACCCTCTGATAAACCTAACTGCTCACCCACACTACCACAAATAGAACATTAGTATTACCTACTTTTGCCTCTGTATACCAATCTGGGACCCAATGGACTCTGCACTGTGTACATCATTTTAGTGCACTATATAGAGACCCAGCCTCCTACAATAATGTAAAGTAAACACAGCTTTCCCTTACCTTTATAAGAAAAATGTGACCCTGTGCTTATTTAAAAATGAACTCAAGGCTGCGAGCTACTCTGAAGGTGTCTGTGAGCCTCTGGTAGCTCACGATCGACTGGATGGAGACACCTGCCCTAGAATGTGTGTCGGGTTAAAAAATACAGATGAGGTTGGTGGATTGCTTGTGAAATTAGTTTTTCATCTGTATTTCTATGAATATGTACTCTTTTCCAACAATGTGTAGTCCATGAATATCTCAGTCCATTCTAAGGGCAGCAACAATGGCCGTGAGTTGAAATGGAGGAGGACGAGAAAAGAAATCCAGTTGTCAACACCTAAGCACATGATGCACTGTAGTAAGAGCCCTGGGGCATCAAAAGCATTTGCAGCATCCAACCCAGTAGTTGTATGAGTTGCTGGTGTCTTATCTTGGTACTTTCTATTCTTCCCCTTTGAAGCTCGTTTCTTGCTTCTCTTTTGATATATTTCACCGTCTTTGATTACCGCAAGTTTCTTTGATTGCCCCCACAATTTCTGTTCTGGTATTTTATGAAAACAAGCTATCTTAATCTCGACACATTTAATTTATTTCCATTTTTTCACATCCATAAGTATAAGAAGAGAGATGATAAGATAGCTGTGAGTAAAACGTTCTCTGTCTATATCTGTTCTAACAACAAGGTTACGAGATTGAACCCCGTGCACGCCACATTAGTCTTCTATACATAGAAATTCTGGTATTTTAGTAACATCAAACTGGATAATAGAAATACCTACTAATTACAGTGCTTAGATGCAACAAAAAACTTTAGTTTGAGGTGCGTTTCAAAAACAAACTACTATTAAATCAGTCTATCTCTTAAATATGTGTGTTTGTTAGCATTCAATGTAGTTTTCAAAACTCCCAGTTCCATAGTCCAGTCTGCCTTATGAATCTTTAAAATACTTTTTTCACAGAACAGAATCATCATTCTCGTCTAATGAAAATATATGTTCCATTCCTTCAGCATCCTTGCTTAATTACGAGTTTAAACTCAGATGGTAAACCAATAATGCCCCGCAAAATGTATGCTTCCCTCAGACCCATAAAAGCTTCTGGCATAGCTTGGTAAGGCATGGAGGAAGGCAAATGGAGGTGAGAAAGTCAAAGAACATTAACGTCTAGATTCTCTTGTGATGCCGGGGGTGGCTGGCTGTGCGGAGGAAAGAGAGGCAAGGACACTACCTGAAAACAGTGCTCAAACTGAGGATGTAGTGAGCCCATGCTCAGGATTCTGCCAACCCCTGAGGCCATGGTAAGGAAGGAGAATGAGAAGACGGCTCAGAGAGGTGCCAGCAGTAAGTGAGCTGTCAGGAAAGGCAAGGAGAAAGAGCACAGTGGGGGGGCGGAGCTTGCTCGCGACCAAGATGGCCGCTTGAGCGCGTAGCTCCATAACACCGCCACACTATCCGTCATATATTTGCTCCCTGAGGCGTGAAGCAGGCACCGCAGAGACAGAATCGGTGACCGGAAGAGGTGGGGAGCGGAACGCTGTGACTCCGACTCCTGAGTGACACAGTGCGGCGGGGCGCGATCCGGCCTACTGCGGTGAGGACGACTGGGCCTGAATCCCCGGGCTGTAGTTATTGCCGCGGCCGCTCTCCCACCCACATCGTCGCGGCTGAGTGCGGCACCCTGCGGCCGGTGAGGAGGCACATCCTTCCCCCCGCCCGACTGAGTTCGTACTTTTGCAATAGCTATACTGGCTGCTGATAGACACCTCCGCTAGCTACCCGAGTGGTATATTGAGTGCGGGGCTTTGGTGACGACCGCCGGCCCGCGCTCTGGCTCACGCCGTCATCGCTGCTGTGCCTGAGGGACAGCCGGCTTGGGAGGCCTGACGGAGTTTGGAGGTTGCTGCGGACACCAGAGGGATCTGAGCCTGTGTCTGCAGTATTGACCCACGACATTCCCGGGGCCGGATTGCCGGCCGGGTACGACCCCGGCTACAAGCTGAGGAGGGCACGCGTCCGCCATTTTTATCTGCCCACACCATGCCTCGCCCTTGTTGCCACCTGCTGAGGGTGCCAGGTATGTGAAGCAGCCCCTGCAAGATTTATAGGCTGGACTGAAGGGTGCGGTAGAGACCGTAGTCCTCCCTGCTGCTGCTATTTGGTGGGTCGCCTGATTTCTTCCTCCTGGGACGTGCCGGGGGCGAATCCTGGTCCGGGCTGCCTTGTCGGCGGTCTGCTGCCTACGTCTGCTGTTCGCTTGACCCCTATTCCCCTTCTGGCTTACGATCGGCTCTGACCGGGGATAGCGTGCCCCCTCCTTCTCTGGTGGGCCGTGGCTGGTGAGGAGCTGCTCTGCCACTTCTGCCCCGGATTGTGTTGCGGTGCCCTTGCCTTACTCCGGAGTGAAGGGAGATACCGAGCATGGGCAAAGTTGACAGAACGCAGCCGAAGATCACCTTCGACCAGAAGAGAGCTAAGGGGCGTGAGGCGGTCGTTGAGGAAGACAAGATCACACAGGATTTGCCCCATGAAGAGCCAGCAGGAGACATTCGCACTATGCTGGCGGCAATGGAGAAGGGCCTACAGAGTAGCCTCTCAGTGCTGGGCTCCAAGATGGACTCTCTCTCCTACCGTATGGACAGAATGTCCGAACGACTGGACAAGCACGCACAGTGATTGGATATGGTAGAACGCCGTACCACAGAGGTCGAAGAAGCGCAAGTAACACTAGATGTGGGCCACAAGCAGTTGGGGAAAGTCATGCAAGTCCTGCAGGACAAGATAGAGGACTTGGAGGCGCGCTCGAGGCGGAGCAATCTTAGGATCACTGGCCTTCCAGAGTCCACCCCAACTGGAAACATGGAACTGTTCATAGAAAAGCTGTTAGTTTCACTCCTTGGGCAAGAGATCTTTTCATCCATGTTTGTTGTCGAGCGGGTACACCGCTCTTTGGGCCCGCGCCCGGTGCGCCCCCGAGGCCCATCATCGCGAAGCTCCTTAACAACCGCGACAGAGACTCTGCACTTCGAGCGGCCAGGGACAGACGGCCACTTCAATTTGAGGGCTCTACTATCTCGCTGTTCCCTGACTTTACTTTCAAGGTCCAAGAAGCACGTCGACAATTCGCCCCTTTGAAGAAGCAACTAAGAGAAAACAATATTGACTATGCAATGCTCTACCCCGCCAGACTCAGGATTAATCGCCAGGGCCAGTCACATATTTTTACAGACCCGAAAGCCCTACAGAGGGCCATGAAAGACTGGGCTAGAGACCACCCGACGCAGCCCGGCTCGGTCTCTGCTGGATGAGGCATCGGGAGGAGTACAGGAGGAGTAGGACTGATGATGCGACTCTGATCCATGCAGATAAGATGATTATTGCTGGGGTTGGAGCGGGAGACTACAAGGCATATTGGACAGTTTTACTGAAATGCTGTTTGTTCATGCCTTATATATTTGGTACTGTCACTGTTCAGGATTGACGGGCGCTGTGATGTGATGCAGGAGAGGGAGTTCACCAGATTATGCCTTTTTGTGGCCATGCTTAGTCCTTTAATGCGTGGACGGGAGGGGGGGGGTTCCTATTGTATAATTCCTGCCTCAGGTGTTCTCAATCCATAGGCGTATGAGGGGCGGAGACCAGCTGTGGTTTCTTTCAGTTTATGTATGGGAAGCGTGCCACCTCTGCCCACGAGTGTTATGCACAATGGGGGTATTGTTTTGGGAGGGTGGGGGGTTGGGTCCTCCTTGCGTTCTATGGACACTGCTGTATCTGTTGTTATCCCATGATGTTACGCAGGAGGTCTATCTGCCAGTTAATCGTCTAGGCCGGGTTAGGGTTGGCCTGGCGTGGGTGGGGGGTGGAGTGGGAAGGAGCCTGAAGATGCGCAGCCCTGCTAGGAGACACTACACACAATGCACAGGAACGATGCATATACCGGTATTTTATGGCTGACACTTGCGATATAGATGCGATGGGGTCTGTCGCTACTGATCACACTCCCCGCAGGGTTGATACACAGGGCACTCTACGTGCACTTACATGGAATGTGCGCGGTCTTAATAACCACAGGAAACTATGGAAAATATTGGCATACCTGAACAGGCATGATATTGATATCGCACTCTTGCAGGAAACCCACCTACCTCTCTCCAGCCCGCTACTTCGTAGCAGAGGTTTGCAAGGGAATATACATGCTGCTGGCTTCACTACACACTCCAGGGGGGTACTCACATGGGTTCGCCCTAAGTCTTCCTTCACACTGCAGCCCCTACATACTGATGTTAATGGCAGATTTGTGGTATCTAGTTGTCGGGGTAAGGGGCTGGATCTACTGGTTATTAATGTGTATGGGCCCAACTATGATAACCCAGACTTTTATACAAACTTGTTCAGTAGAGTGCAGGCTCTTGAGTGTAAGCAGCAACTATGGGGTGGGGATTTCAATTTAGTTATGAACCCGGAGTGTGACCGCTCAGGGGGACCGACTAGACGAGTCACTGCCTCGGCTCGTACTCTCGCTGCATCTATGATACGTGCAGACTTACGTGATGTATGGAGACAGCGTTTCCCTGACAAAGGAGGATTCACACACTATTCGGCATTCCATGACCTGCACACACGTATTGATTACTGGCTAGCCTCCAGACAGCTGTACAATCAGGTGCGAACTTGTGAGGTGCTTGCACGTACGTTTTCGGACCATTCCCCGGTTTTGGTCGTTATTGACACTCCCTCAGGGAGAATTCCTCCTTACACCTGGAGGTTTCCTCCATATTTACTTCTGGACGAGGTATTCAAGGCGGAACTAGCAGACGCCATTGAGACATATTTCGACAAAAGTGTGGGCTCGGTAGAGAGCTTCCAGGTAGTGTGGGAGGCGTTTAAAGTCTATATTCGAGGGGTCACGATGTCCAAGCACTCGGGAGTTCTTAAAGCGCTGCGTAGAAGGTTGACTGACTTAGAGGCCGCACTGACTGACCTAGAGACACGGCTGCAACTTGGTGCTGAGGATGGGGTGACAGCAGAATTCAAGACCCAATTGGAAGAATTTCAAGAAACAGCTGATGCTGAAATTAAACATCTCTGCAAATATGCCACAGCACGTATTTATGGTGAGGGCGAATGACCAGGCAGGGTGCTTGCACAGCTACTGCGGAACCGCCGTGACCGCTCTGGGGTTACTGTTCTGAATTCTGCGGAGGGTGTGGCGCTAACAGATGATCATGCCATAGCAGAGAGGTTTAGGCAATTTTACTCGTTGTTGTACTCTTCGCGTGGCATGGGCTCTGAGGCTGAAATATTAGATTACTTGTCTCATATTAAGCTACCATGGCTGACTGACACACATCGCGAGTTTTTGATGCGGCCAATAGAGCGAGAGGAAATACGTCTTGCGTTATCCACTATGAGAGCGGGTGGTGCCCCCGGTATAGATGGCCTAACAGTGGCATTTTACAAGGCGTTCCTGGACCTCTTACTACCACACCTGACTGCACTATTCGATGATATGTGCGTATCTGGCTCAATGCCGCCCTCTATGAGAGAGGCGGTAATTGTGGCCATTTTAAAACCGGGAAAACCACCTGAGGAATGTTCGTCATATCGTCCCCTTTCACTCCTCAACGTTGATACCAAGATCTTTGCAAAGATTTTGGCCAACCGACTGGTGCCCCTGGTCCCTATCCTAGTAGCGCCGGAACAGGCGGGGTTTGTCCCAGGACGTAACATCACTTATAATTTGAGTACAGTGTTTGGGGCGCTACAACACACCGTCCCGGAGTCGCGCGCAGTTGCGGTATTTCTCGATATGGAGAAGGCTTTTGACTCTGTTGAATGGCCCTTCATGAGGCAGGTACTGGTGCGTATGGGCCTTGGACTGGTCTGTCTGCAGTTGTTGGGAGTACTCTATTGCTCGCCTTCGGCTCGTATTAAAATTGGTGACTTGGTAACGGAACCGATATCTATTTCACGGGTCACGAGACAGGGCTGTCCGCTCTCTCCGATTCTCTACGCGCTAGTAGCGGAGCCCTTAGCCTGTGCGTTGCGAGAGTATCATGGACATAAGGGCATTCGCACCCCAGGATATAATCTCATAGTCTCGACCTATGCTGATGACACGCTTCTGTATGTGCGTGATCCTGAATGACATCTCTCCTCGGTACTGCGGGAGGTGGTGCTTTTTGGGGGAGTCTCGGGTCTACAGGTTAATTGGTCCAAATCCCTTGTATTCCCCCTCACGCCGTCCACGACACAATTTGACCTGGACTACCCACTTCAATGGACGACGGACTCAGTGAGGTATCTTGGAATACAAGTGCACTCCAACTCGGAGGTGGTCTTTAGAGACAATTATGGTGTATTAATGGGTAAACTGGAAGACGATATAGACCGTTGGATTCGATTACCGTTGACGCTGCTAGGTAGAATTTCAATAATGAAAATGGTAATTCTCCCTCGATTCCTGTTCCTTTTTACAAACATCCCGATGGTCCTCCCCGGTATATTCTTTAAGAAACTCACAACTCTGATGGTCAAATTGGCTTGGGCGGGCAAACAGCCGAGAGTTAAATGGCAAATTCTCACCCTGCCTTACCACATGGGCGGGTTGGGTCGCCGGACTTTGATCTTTATTATAGAGCCGCGCAATGCGCCCACGCTCATCTCTGGATACATGGCTCACCAGATATCCCTCACCTACGCATTGAGCGGGAGGTAGCCGCCCCGAGCCCATTACCCATGTTGCTCTTCGCGCCTACAGATCGCAGGACTGGCATTCTAGATTCGATTAACGCAACTAATCATGCCTGGCATCATCTTCTGAAGTTGCAGGCCGGGGCTCTGCTGTATTCACCTTTGGCGCCCCTTGATTGGTGCCACTGGTTGTCGCCCTGTAGAGATAGGGGTGTCGTCCGCGCGCTTAATTCCATTGGGGTTCATACTATAGGCGACTTGTTCGATAACGGAATCATGAAGGACTGGGAGTCCGTTGCTGAGGGGGGAAATGTGCCCTCACTCCTAACCAAGTTTCAATATCATAGGACACGACACGCATTATTGCAGCTGCTAGGCTCTGACCTGACTGAGCCGCCTGAGGTGACTGCACTCTCCCTGATCATAAAAACGCAAGCCACGACGGGAATGGTCTCTAAGATATACAAACAAGCTATGTCATATAGAGCGAACCACTACACTAAAGCCCGTTTAGCCTGGCAATTTGACCTGAATACGGAAATAGATGACGACATGTGGTTAAACTGCTGCCTTAACACAAAACGGGTCTCCCTTAATGGTAGGTGTTAGATTTGGGGGTCTCTAGTTGGCAGAGGTAAGTACCTTTGTCCAAATAGGGACCCTTGAGTCTAGTCAGGGAAAGTAGGTACACTCTTGAAATAACCCCTGCTCACCCTCTTGGTAGCTTGGCACGAGCAGACAGGCTTAGTTCAGAGGCAGTGTGTAAAGCATTTGTGAACACATACAGTAATCAAGTGACAACACTACAAATGGACACTACACAGGTTATATATTTATAAAAATAGGTATACTTTATATAGATTTATCACAAGACCATAAACGACAAAAATAATCCACAATACTGTCAAGAATACTTAGTTCTTATCAAAAAGGCTTAATTCCAGGTTCTGTGCGAGTCGGTAGCCTCCTCCGGCTACGGCGATGTCAAGAACAAACAGAGTCTAACAAATCCAGCTGACCGCGTCGAGACGGGCCAACACAAGCGTAGACAGACTCAGTCACAGTACCTTTTACTTGAAGCGGCAGGCACGGGCGTGCGAGCCGGATGGCTGTACGTCGCGGTGCAAAATGGAAGCGGTGCAGGACGCATTGTCCCTCGATGCGGAGCAGGCAGCGGCTCGTTGACGTCGTCTGGACGGAGTCGGTGAGACCAAGGCCGTGCGTTGCAGGGCGAGACGGTGCTTCGATGCGGTGCTGGCAGGTTGCGGTGTGGCGACGGAGCCGGATTCGGGAGCTGGCGTCGATCAGTCCGGACAGCTGTGCAAGTCGGGCGGTGAGTCGCGAAGCGGGCGAGCGGTGCCCAACTCCGGTGCGGTCACAGGACTCGAACTCAGCAGCAGTGACCGTGCCGGTCGGACCAGTTCGATTCGGTGTAGCGAGGCGTTGCGAGGTGCGGTGCTCACAGGTTACGGTGCAGGCAACGGCTTGTTGACGGCGTCGAGACGGAGTCGGTGAGACCAAGGCAGTGCGTTGCAAGATGCGGGCGGTGCTCGATGCGGTGCCTTCAGGACACCGAGCCGGTCGTGAGAGTCGGTCACAGCTCCCTACCTCTGTAGCCACTGAAACAGAGTTCCCAGCAGCAATTCACAAAGGGGGTGAAGTCCTATGGTCCTGGGACTTCGATCAGGGGGCAAGCTCTCTTCCAAGCCCTTGGAGATCCTTCACAAGTTGATGAAAGTCACAGCAAAGCAAAAGTTCCTTTCTCCTTTCTTTGGCAGTCATGCAAACCACTGCAGGCCAATCCCCCAAGCAGCACTTCATGCTTAGGGATAGTCTCTCCTCAGTTTCTTCTTGGTTCCGCTCCTCAGCAAAGGTTTCTTCTTGTTCCCAAAAGTGATCTAATTTTCCTGGGTTTGGGCCCCAGTACTTATACTCCTTTTCTCTTTGTTCTCTGGAGGCAGAGAGGCCTTTGCCTAGCTTAAACCAGTTCTGTGCAGCTTTGGAGCACTCTGTGTACATGACTCCTTCTTTCCTTTCAGAATGTGGGGCAGGGTACTCAGACGCCCGGCAGGGGGTGGAGCCAGCATTGTGGCAGGCAGGCACAGCCCTATTCAGACCCAGATGCAACTCCTCCCTCCACTCTGGATGCAGATCTCTCTATTCAGCCCTGGGCTGCCTCACCCTGTCTCCTGTGGCCACCCCCAGCCCCTGTCACGCACAAACCAGACACACAATACACAAGCTGGCAGAGGCAGGCTGGATAGTTAGGCAAGAAAATACCCACTTTCTAAAAGTGGTATTTTCAAACACAGAATGTTAAAACCAACTTCACTAAAAGATGTATTTTATCATTCTGAGTTCAGGCATACTAAACTCGAATTTCTACCTAGTTCCCTGAGTCAGTTTAGGATTATAAGATGTTATAATCAAACTGCCCATTCTGGCCTATGGGGAACAGGTAGCCTTGCAATAGTGAATTACGAAAATGGCTGTAATTCACTATTAGGACATGCCACACACACCAGGCATGTCCCACCTTATCCTTACAATGCACCCTGCCCGTAGACCTACCATAGGGGTGTCTGATATGAAGAAAAGGGAAGGTTTGGGGACTGGTAGGTGGGTGTACTTACCAAGTCGACATGGCAGTCACAGACTGAAATGAAATGAAATGAAATTTGTACTTGTAAAGCGCACCCATACCCCCAAAGGGGTGTCCAGGCGCTGTACGCATACCGCTGTGGAACCCTTCCTGGCTTTTCCCTGTGAAATGTCCACTCCTGGGCACCCCCAGGGTGAAGCCAGGCATCCCAGCGCTGTTGGGGCCGTTGTGGAGATTAAGCAAGCTATTGCCCAGAGTTGCAGAGTGGGACCCATGATTAGAATAGGCACCGAGGCGAGAATTATCAGGTCCAAGGAAATTGAGCCCAAGACCCGCCGAGGCGGGAATTGAACCCTGGTCCCGGGCCAGATCTCTGCATCAGGGTCTGCCGCTCTAACCATTGAGCCACACTTCTCCAGACTGCACACAGGCTCTGCAATGGCAGGCCTGAGACACACTTTACAAGCTACTTCTGTGGGTGGCACAACCAGTGCTGCAAGCCCACCAGCAGCATTTGATTTACAAGCCCTGGGCACACTCAGTGCACTGTACTAGGGTCTGACAGTAATTCAAATAAGCCAAACATGGAGTCACTAATTCACATCACAATTTACAATAGGGAGCACTTGCACTTTGGCACTGATTAGCAGTGGCAAAGTGCCCATGAGCATCTTGTCCAGCAAAAACATATCGCCAACAGTGGAGGCATTATGAAAAAATGGAAGGGAGACCCACGCCAAGGATGCCAGGTCTAACACGTGTCCCCTCCAGCTGAAATGTGGGGAGAACTATCCTACCCTAGGGAGTTCTCATCACTAAGGCGGAAAAATCTGGACAGACCATCAGCATTGGCGTGTTCTGTACCAGGGCGGTGTTCCACCGTAAAGTCCATCCCCTGTAGGGAAATGGACCACCTCAACAGCTTTGGATTCTCACCCCTCATCTGCATCAACCATCTGAGGGGCCTGTGGTCTGTCTGAACCCGGAAGGGAGTCCCAAACAGGTATGGTCTCAGCTTCTTCAGTGCCCAGACCACAGCAAATGCCTCACGCTCAATAGCACTCCATCTCTGTTCCCGGGGAAGTAACCTCCTACTGATGAAGGCTACAGGTTGGTCTAGGCCCTCCTCATTGATCTGTGATAGAACAGTCCCTACACCATGCTCTGAAGCGTCCGTCTGAACAATGAACTCATTGGAGAAGTTGGGTGCCTGGAGCACAGGCGCCGTGCACATGGCAGTCTTCAAGGTGTCAAAAGCTTTTTGACAGGCGTCAGTCCAAATCACTTTCCTGGGCTGCTTCTTGGAAGTCAGCTCTGTCAAGGGTGCAACAATGCTGCCATACCCCTTGACGAATCTCCTGTAATACCCGGTGAGTCCTAGGAAGGCTCTCACCTCTGTCTGGGTCTTGGGGGGCTCCCAAGCCAGAATGGTATCAATTTTCGGTTGGAGGGGTGCCACCTGGCCGCTCCCAACCTGGTGTCCCAAGTACACCACAGAACCCTGCCCAATCTGGCACTTACTTGCCTTGATTGTGAGACCTGCCCTCCGCAGCGCCATCAA
This sequence comes from Calotriton arnoldi, assembly GCA_963921515.1. Taxonomy (NCBI): domain Eukaryota; kingdom Metazoa; phylum Chordata; class Amphibia; order Caudata; family Salamandridae; genus Calotriton; species Calotriton arnoldi. The sequence continues at coordinate 2,292,044 of CAWUFW010000257.1, read as the reverse complement.
CACTTCCCAGAGGTGGCGCAGATGTTCTTCCCAACTGGCACTGAACACTGCGATGTCATCCAGGTAGGCGGCACTGAAATCCTCCAGTCCAACCAACACCTGGTTGACCAACCTCTGAAAGGTGGCAGGAGCATTCTTCATCCCAAAGGGCATCACCCGGAACTGGTAGTGCCCATCTGGTGTGGAGAATGCTGACCTCTCTTTTGCCCCATCAGTCAAGGCGATCTGTCAGTACCCAGACATTAAGTCAAACGTGCTGAGGTACCGTGCAGCCCCTAACCGATCTATGAGCTCATCAGCTCTGGGGATGGGGTGGGCGTCAGTCCTGGTGACGGAATTGAGTCCCCTGTAGTCCACACAGAACCGGAGTTCTGGTGTGGCACCAGGTGCGGCAGCCTTTGGAACCAAGACCACTGGGCTGGCCCAAGGGCTTTTAGAGGACTCAATCACCCCTAGCGCAAACATCTTGGAGACCTCCTCCTTGATGCAGGCTCTGACCCTGTCAGTCACCCTGTAAGCCTTGTGCTTCACAGGAAGACTGTCCCCAGTGTCCACATCATGGACGCACCAATGAGTGACACTGGGAACCAGGGAGAACAGGTCAGGGAACTGTCCCAACAGCTGGTCGACAGTCACCCTGCTGCTCAGGTGTGAGAGGTAGAGAGGTTTACTCCCTCCACTGATCCATCTTGCTCTCGGGCTGACAGGAGGTCAGGAAGAGGCTCGGTCTCCTCCTCCATCCCATCATCTGTAGCTAAGAGCATGCCCACTTGGGACCTCTCCAAGTGGGGCTTTAGGCGGTTGACATGCAGGACCCGCAAGGGGTTCCTGGGAGACTGCAAGTCCACCAAGTAGGTAACTGGACTCTTGCGCTCCACCACCGTGAAAGGGCCGGTCCACCTGTCCTGGAGCGCACAAGGCTCCACAGGGGCCATGACCCACACTTTCTGACCAGGCTGAAGCTCGACTAGAGTGGCATTCTGGTCGTGCCACCGCTTCATCTCCTCCTGGCTGGCTTCCAGATTTGCCTCAGCAAGCTCTCTGAAACGCCTAGTCTGGTTCCTGAAGGCCAGCATGTAACTGTATACATCCTGGGGAGGTTTCCTGGGAGATTGCTCCCAGCCTTCCTTGACCAAACTCAGAGGTCCTCGCACCGGGTGTCCATAGAGGAGCTCAAAGGGGCTGAACCCTAGAGACTTCTGTGGCACCTCCCGGTATGCAAACAACAGGCAAGGTAAGAGGACGTCCCATTTACGCCTCATGGGTTCTTCCAGACCCATAATCATGCCCTTGAGGGTCCGGTTGAATCTCTCAACCAGCCCATTTCCTTGAGGGTGGTAAGGAGTGGTGAACTTGTAAGTTACACCGCACTCCTGCCACAGGGACTTCATGTACTTGGACACGAAGTTGGTACCTCTGTCAGACACCACCTCTTGAGGGAATCCCACATGTGAGAAAATTCCCATCAGTGCCCGTCCCACCACGGGGTCCGTCACTGTCCTCAGAGGGATGGCTTCAGGGTACCGGGTGGCATGGTCCACCAAGACCAGGATAAACCTGTTGCCCATGGCTGTCTTGGGGTCCAGTGGCCCCACAATGTCAATACCCACCCGGTCAAAGGGGGTGCTGACCACAGGGAATGGCTGGAGAGGAGCCTTCTGCTTCCTCCCACTCTTTCCACTTGCCTGGCAAGTCTGGCATGTCCTGCAGTGAGTGGCGGCACTCCTGCGCATCTGGGGCCAATAGAAATGGGTGACAAGCCTTTCAAAGGTCTTGTCCTGCCCCAGATGTCCTGCTAACGGTACATGAGCCAACCCCAGTAAGAAGGCTCTGAAACGCTGGGGTACCATCCGGAACACGGGCTGACCCAGGATCAGCAACCTTAGGCTCTGAATACAGGAGACCATTCTCCCAGTAAATCCAATGTGATCCAGACTGATCACCTGCTGCCTGGTCTGTGGCCTGTTGCCTCAGACCCACGAGAGAAGGTGTTCTGCTCCTCGTAGAACTCTTCCCGGAGGGTCCTCCTTCTTGCTGCCAATGGGTCAGCTCAGGTAGGTCCCCCAGTTCAGCTACCTGTTCCCCTGTAGGCTCCAGGGCATCCCCCTCAGGGTCTGCCTCCTCCTGGACCGTGGGAACTTCGGGGGCCGGTTTCCCGCGCCCCCTGCTTCCTCTCTCTCCGGCAGGCACCTGGGCCTCCCTCTCAGGCTCCAGGTCCTCTTGAACACCTTTAGCTGCCATTGACCAGGTGGTCACACATGCCCAATCAGGCAAGCCCAACATTTCTAAATGCGCACTCCGCTCCACCTTAGCCCAAGGTGAGCTCTCCAAATCGTTCCCTAACAAACAGTCAACAGGCATGGCTGGCCTCACAGCTACTTGAAGAGTACCCGAGGCCCCCCCCCCCACTCAAAGGGAACCTGAGCCACCTTGCAGTGACTCTCTGTGTTGTCAGTGGCAACAACCGGATAGAATGCATCAGGGACAACCTGCTCTTTAGACACCAGGTGACACTTGACAGCTGTCACACTGGCTCCTGTGTCTCTCAGAGCCTCTACCCTATGGCCATTGATGGTCACCCACTGCCTGTATTTTTTAGTGTTATCAGGCAGCTGGGTCCTAGGGACCATCTCAGAGTCTCCTAATGAGACAAGGGAAAACACTGTGGGATCCCCCCCACCTTGGGCACCCCACTCCTCCCCCAGGGCTACACTAGCCAACTGCCGGGGGACTGCCACCAGTGGGTGCTGGTTTTCCATGCAAAGGGCAACGAGGATCGTTTGCCTTGTGGCCAGGGGCGCCACACTTGTAACACACCAGTGGTCCCTGGTGAACAGGGGGGCCTGTCAGGGCCACTGGCTTCTTCTCAGGGGGAGGCTGGGAACCTTTCCCTTGGTTCCCTTGGGGTCTACTTTGGTGCCCTTTATGGAACTCCCTCTGTTTACTCTTGTCCCCCCCACTCTTCTGCTGGGGACCCTGCCCACACTTGGCGGAGTCTCCCACGTGACCCTTGTGGACCCGGGTACTCACCCAGCGGTCCGCCTCCTCAGCAAGCTGCCTAGGGTTAGTCAGCTTACTATCAATCAGGTGCTGGCGTAGCTCAGGAAAACAATTACTGGACAAGTGCTCCCATGCAATCAAATCAAAGAGCGCCTGAAAATCAGTCGCTTTGCTACCCTTTACCCAACCATCCAAGGCTCTGCAAAAAAGGTCACATATTCAACCCAGGTACTGCCTTCAATCTTCTTACAGTTCCTGAACCTCTGCCTATAAAGCTCAGGGGTCAAACCATACCTAGTCATTAAAGCATCCTTCATGTGGCTGTATGAATTATAGACTTCAGAGGGCAAATCCAACAAGGTATCCCGCCCTTCACTCAGGAACCGCCCCCACAACCCCGCTCCCCAATCCTTCTCAGGGACCCGGTGGGAAGACATGGCTACCTCATAGGCTTTGAACCACTGCCCAATGTCATCATTTTTAAAAACTCCTTCACCACATCTTTGGGAATATACACCCTAGCTTCAACAGGCAAAGGCGGTACACTGCCACCAGAGGGAGTAATCTCTAAGCTTTTGGCCTTCAATTCCAACTCCCTCAAAACTTTCTCATGTTCAAACTGCATTTTCTTTTCTTCTAGGGCTAATTTCCTAGTTTGCATTTCAAATTCTAACTGCCCATTCAGCTTGAGCTTGGTCAGCTCCATTTCGTGCATCCTACTCTCTTTCCTGTCCTCCAACTCTTCTGGAGACAGACCTCTGGCAGAAACACTGCTACCTACTGGGGAAGGTGGTCTTCCAGCCCCTAGACCCAATAGCCCCTCCAGCTGCCCTTCTGCATTCTCTGCCCCCTCCACAGGGGCACTCCTTGATTCGACCCAGGCCCTCAGTGCCTTTTGGAGGTCCTCCTTCCTGGAGAGCCCGGTCATGGACACTTTAAACTTTTTGCAGAAATGCTTGAGCTGCTTGAGGGTGTAGCATTCTAGCCTCTCCTCTTCCCAATCACACTCAACAGAGGCTACTGATGCTGGTTTCTCCATGGTGATTAAACTTGGCAGTTGCAAAAATAGAAAATCCCAGAAAAAATGCTATCAAAGAGTATGCGGTTGCGTTTTGGTCTGCACTCACTAAGTAGTGTTCACCAATTACTGTACATGAGTCACAAATGCAAGTCCAAAATCCTCACCGCTGACCACCAATGTTAGATTTGGGGGACTCTAGTTGGCAGAGGTAGGTACCTTTGTCCAAATAGGGACCCTTGAGTCTAGTCAGGGAAAGTAGGTACACTCCTGAAATAACCCCTGCTCACCCTCTTGGTAGCTTGGCACGAGCAGACAGGCTTAGTTCAGAGGCAGTGTGTAAAGCATTTGTGAACACATACAGTAATCAAGTGACAACACTACAAATAGACACCACACAGGTTATATATTTATAAAAATAGGTATACTTTATATAGATTTATCACAAGACCATAAACGACAAAAATAATCCACAATACTGTCAAGAATACTTAGTTCTTATCAAAAAGGCTTAATTCCAGGTTCTGTGCAAGTCGGTAGCCTCCTCCGGCTACGGCGATGTCAAGAACAAACAGAGTCTAACAAATCCAGCTGACCGCGTCGAGACGGGCCAACACAAGCGTAGACAGACTCGGTCACAGTACCTTTTACTTGAAGCGGCAGGCACGGGCGTGCGAGCCGGATGGCTGTACGTCGCGGTGCAAAATGGAAGCAATGCAGGACGCGTTGTCCCTCGATGCGGTGCAGGCAGCGGCTCGTTGACGTCGTCTGGACGGAGTCGGTGAGACCAAGGCCGTGCGTTGCAGGGCGAGACGGTGCTTCGATGCGGTGCTGGCAGGTTGCGGTGTGGCGACGGAGCCGGATTCGGGAGCTGGCGTCGATCAGTCCGGACAGCGGTGCGAGTCGGGCGGTGCGTCGCGAAGCATGCGAGCGGTGCCCAACTCCGGTGCGGTCACAGGACTCGAACTCAGCAGCAGTGACCGTGCCGGTCGGACCAGTTCGATTCGGTGTAGCGAGGCGTTGCGAGGTGCGGTGCTCACAGGTTACGGTGCAGGCAACGGCTCGTTGACGGCGTCGACGGAGTCGGTGAGACCAAGGCCGTGCGTTGCAAGATGCGGGCGGTGCTCGATGCGGTGCCTTCAGGACACCGAGCCGGTTGTGAGAGTCGGTCACAGCTCCCTACCTCTGTAGCCACTGAAACAGAGTTCCCAGCAGCAATTCACAAAGGGGGTAAAGTCCAATGGTCCTGAGACTTCGATCAGGGGGCAAGCTCTCTTCCAAGCCCTTGGAGATCCTTCACAAGTTGATGAAAGTCACAGCAAAGCAAAAGTTCCTTTCTCCTTTCTTTGGCAGTCAGGCAAACCACTGCAGGCCAATCCCCCAAGCAGCACTTCAGGCTTAGGGATAGTCTCTCCTCAGTTTCTTCTTGGTTCCGCTCCTCAGCAAAGGTTTCTTCTTGTTCCCAAAAGTGATCTAATTTTCCTGGGTTTGGGCCCCAGTACTTATACTCCTTTTCTCTTTGTTCTCTGGAGGCAGAGAGGCCTTTGCCTAGCTTAAACCAGTTCTGTGCAGCTTTGGAGCACTCTGTGTACATGACTCCTTCTTTCCTTTCAGAATGTGGGGCAGGGTACTCAGACGCCCGGCAGGGGGTGGAGCCAGCATTGTGGCAGGCAGGCACAGCCCTATTCCGACCCAGATGCAACTCCTCCCTCCACTCTGGATGCAGATCTCTCTATTCAGCCCTGGGCTGCCTCACCCTGTCTCCTGTGGCCACCCCCAGCCCCTGACACGCACAAACCAGACACACAATACACAAGCTGGCAGAGGCAGGCTGGATAGTTAGGCAAGAAAATACCCACTTTCTAAAAGTGGTATTTTCAAACACAGAATGTTAAAACCAACTTCACTAAAAGATGTATTTTATCATTCTGAGTTCAGGCATACTAAACTCGAATTTCTACCTAGTTCCCGGAGTCAGTTTAGGATTATAAGATGTTATAATCAAACTGCCCATTCTGGCCTATGGGGAACAGGTAGCCTTGCAATAGTGAAAAACGAAAATGGCTGTAATTCACTATTAGGACATGCCACACACACCAGGCATGTCCCACCTTATCCTTACAATGCACCCTGCCCGTAGGCCTACCATAGGGGTGTCTGACATGAAGAAAAGGGAAGGTTTGGGGACTGGTAGGTGGGTGCACTTACCAAGTCGACATGGCAGTCACAGACTGCACACAGGCTCTGCAATGGCAGGCCTAAGACACACTTTACAAGCTACTTCTGTGGATGGCACAACCAGTGCTGCAAGCCCACCAGCAGCATTTGATTTACAAGCCCTGGGCACACTCAGTGCACTGTACTAGGGTCTGACAGTAATTCAAATAAGCCAAACATGGAGTCACTAATTCACATCACAATTTACAATAGGGAGCACTTGCACTTTGGCACTGATTAGCAGTGGCAAAGTGCCCATGAGCATCTAGTCCAGCAAAAACATATCGACAACAGTGGAGGCATTATGGAAAAATGGAAGGGAGACCCACGCCAAGGATGCCAGGTCTAACAGTAGGCACCGTCTAATACACTTTAAGTACCTAAATAGGGTCTATTATACCCCAGAAAGACTATGTAGATATGGGCTTCGTGAAAGCTCGCGATGCGAGCGCTGCAGTGAGCAAGTAGCTGATTTTACACATCTAGCATGGCTCTGCCCGGGGGTGGCTAAGTTTTGGAGACAGGTGTTCTTGGAATTGACAGCTATAACTGGGTGGGAGCTCCCACCGGACCCGACTCTAGCGCTTTTGGGCTTCTCGAAACCTTTGCCTAAGGGGCTGCGCAGGTTAGTCGACATGGGACTACTCATGGCAAAGCGAAGGGTGGCCATTTGCTGGTCAAGGGGCCCTCTACCTACGTTGACCCAATGGGCCTCTGACATGTTATATTGCTCTACACAAACGGAAAATTTCAGTGATCTCATGCCCCCCCGCAATAGACCCAAGAATTTCTGGTCACTGTACAATACATATAGGGCCAATAAAAATAGTGAGCGAGGGGGCTCGCAGAGAGATGTACAGATGTAATTATTTTGTCTCGATCCAGCTATTTCTATGCTACAACTCGGAGAGAGTGAGTTGTCCTTGGTGAAACGCTATGTGTGTGAGTAGGGGAGTGAGTTATAGTTGTTATGTAACTTACAGTAGGTGTAACCATGAACAGTTCTCCTGCTTTTTGCCTGAGGGTATATTGCCCTCGTATCAACTACGTTATGGTAACTGCCTGGTGTGTTACCCTGTTGCACTTTGAACCTTCAGTAATTTTTTTTTTACTCATCTGCCATTGTGTTGCCATGATAATTGTAATGTGTCTGCAGCCTGTTGTACTGCTCGCATCTGGTGCTCCTTTGTTCCTGCTTAAACGCAATAAAGTAATCAATTAAAAAAAAGAAAGAGCACAGTGAACTGAGGTGACCCACATTTAACGTATTAGAGGGGGGGCACAAGTACCCTGTGACTGAGGAGGTGTGTGCTGCTATAGGACAGCTTGAGGTCAACATTGGCAGACCAGCTCAGTAAATAAATTCTGACTTTCAGTGGGATCAACATCAAGGGGTAGCTTTTCAAATATTTTGCGCTGTTAGCGTCACAAAAGTGATGCTAACCAGCACAAAATGTGTTTTTGGGAATTTACTTTCCAGCGCAAAACTTGTTTTGTGCTGGAAAGTACCTTAAAAGTAGCGCAAATTTGCGTTACTTAGCGCCAAGAGGGCGTTGCATGGGTGGTGCATGGGCGTTCCCATGCAACTACCCATGTTTTGTGACCCAAAACCCTATCTACTAAGAATTGTAGACAGGGTTTTGCGCCAAAAGTTAACGCCACTTCAATGGAAAGGCTAACAGGAGATATTTTTTTTATTTCTCCTTTCTTTTCCAACTTTGCATGCGTGCTGCACTGTGCGAAACACATACAAAGTGAGAAAAGCTTTTAAACTTGTCTAGGCTTGGTATTTTGTACAGGAAGGGTACCCTTCCTTTACAAAACCTATGCTAGACTCACGCACAGACCCTAGCGCTATGTCGCTAAGGTGTGTGCGTGGCGCACAGCAGCTGAAATTAGCGCCGGCGCTAGGGGGGGGAGGAGAGAGCCATATATCTGTAGATATGGCGCGCTCCTGCTCCCTCCCTGTCACGTAACGCAGGGCAGCCTCTTTGGGTGCTGCGCTGTGTTCCATGCATTTTTGGAAAATCTGGCCCCAAGGGTGTTGGATATGGAGTGAGTTGGGTGGGTGATGAGTTGCTTAATGTTTTTTGGTGTCTCGATGATTAAAATCTACAAGAAAGTGACTCGGCTTGGCACCGCAAGCAATTTGGCTGTGCGGCACCGAGTCACTTTCAAAGCACAGAGATGCGACATATTTACAATAATATGTCTCATCCCTGTGCTTTCCCCTACGCTGGTGCACAATTGGCTGCCATGCGCCAACGCAGGCACCCTTGCAGCACGGTGCAAAGGTGTCTGTGTTTCAGGGGAGATTGTTTTAGTGCAGGAAGGCACACCTTCCGGCACAAAAACAATCACGAGAGGTGATTTCCTCTTTCTATGCGTGCTGCAGAGGAAAGAGGAAAGAGGATAAAACGAGGAGAAATTAAAACATTTCTCCTCGTTGCGCCTCCCATACGCCTCCCCTGGGGAGGCGTAGCATTCTGACGCAGTCCCAGGTTTACGAAAGGTTGTAAATCTGGGAATGCGGCAGAAGCCACGGGAGTTACGTGGGAACACCCACAACACCACCCATGGCATGCCCCTTTGGCGCAGGATGGCTTTACGTGTCCTTGTAAATATGGGACAGCAAAATGCACCGCCGGTGCGTCACAAAAAGTGACGTACTGGCGACGCAAGGGGCTTGTAAATAAGCACCTATGATCTCATAGTTTTTGTGGAGGCATCTCCATTTATTTATTTATTTATATAGCGCTAGAATCGACCCCCGAAGGGGTATCTCTGCGCTTAGAGCAGACTGTGAGGGTTTAAGCAACTCCAGCAGAATTTAACACGTGCGGAAAAGATTGGTCTTAAGCAACTTCCTGAATTGCAAGTGATCCAGACACTGTCTTAAGGGCAAGGAGAGCTCATTCCAATAACGAGGACCAAGATGGGAAAGAGCTTTTCCTCCTAATCTTGCCTTACTTACTCGAGGCACCACCAGAAGGTGTTTAGCACTTGAGCGGAGGGATCTTGATGGTACACAGGGCGTGAATTTCTCAGAAAGGTAGGAAGGGCCCAGATTAAGCAGTGCCTTATGAATGGTGCAGCAGATTTTAAATTTGACCCGTTGGCGGATGGGGAGCCAATGCAACTTCATGAGAAGAGGGCGGGAAGGGGTCCTGGAAGGGACATTAAGGACCAACCGCACCGCCGTATTCTGAACTACCTGCAGTCTACTGAGTGAAGCCTCATTAGCAGAAACCAGCAGGCCATTACAGTAGTCCAGACGACTCAGTACCAGCGCCTGGACTAGGGTTTTCCGGGTAGAATCAGGAAGCAAGGGGAAAACTCGGCGGAGCAGGCCTATTACATGAAAACAGGAACCAGCTGTCTGAGCAGCGTGCTCCTTCAGACTGAGGGCTTGATCTAAACGGATACCCAGGTTTTTGACTGTAGACCTGGGAGAGGGATGGGGACCCAAGTCGACCAATCTGGGGTCCACAGGAGGGGAGCCTCTCCAAAGAGCATTATCTCTGTTTTTCCCACATTACACTGGAACAAATTATTCTTCATCCAGTGTGATATGGCTCTCATCCCATTAGAGAAGGCCAGTCGGACCGCTGAGGTGAATTTATCAAATGGAAAGAGTAACTGGGTATCGTCGGCATATGATATGGGGATGAACCCATGTGTTCTCAAAAGATTGGCCAAGGGAGCAATATAGATGTTGAATAATGTAGGGCTCAGACAAGAGCCCTGGGGTACTCCCTTGGTCAAATCTATAGGAGCCGAACGATACGGGCCTAGATTGACAATCTGGGAGCGATCAGACAGAAAGCTCCTCATCCATTGTAAGGCTGATTTTCTTAGCCCAACCTCTTCCAACCTTTTGATCAGAATACTATGGGAGATTGTGTCGAACGCTGCGGATAGGTCTAACAGCACCAGAATCATAGAGTGGCCTTTATCTAGGGTCATCCTGATGTTATCTGTGACCACTAGTAATGCTGATTCAGTGCTGTATTTGGGCCTAAAACCAGACTGGGAAGGATCTAAACATCCAGTCAGTTCGACATAGTTGGAAAGATGGGTATTAACATGTTTTTCCATTAGTTTGCTCAGGAACGGGAGGAGTGAAATAGGACGGAGGTTAGAAAGATCCGTCCATGACGTTTTAGTATTCTTACGAATGGGAGTTAAGATCCAGAAGTAAGATGGTGTTGGAAGGGTAGATGGCTGACGCAGTGGGGAATTCATTAAACAAAGGTATTGTTTGTTCGGGCAGGGTGTAGATTAGTTTGAAGATTGTCAACTACCAGGCTGATATGCAGAAGTGATAGGAGAGAAGCTCACTGGAATTGAAGTGTTGAGTTCTTGGAGCATGCAGAGCCAGGTGCATGTATTAATGGTGTCAACGTCTTTGACAGTTTTCTGTGTGCGATCTATGTGTGGTATACTGTACTTAATGGGAAACAAGACTAAAACGGCTAGAGCGGCCGACCTTGAAGCCGGGGAACCAGGTTCAAGTCTGGCGGGAGGCTCAAACATCCTGTGATTCTGGGCAAATCACTTAATCTCCCCTGTGCCTAAAAAAAAAATTAATGTGTCCGTCTGTAATGTAACTGGTGCTCATATAAAGCGCTCTGATACCTTTGGGTCGAGTTCGCACTATATAAAACTGCAAATATATATATATTTTGCCCAACGTCGTTGTCACCAACACCATGTATCAGCTAGATGTAATCTTTGGAACGAAAACATGGCTCACCACCCCAGCTAGATGTAATCTTTGGAACTAAAAATGGCTCACCATACCTTAAAGCACATTTTGGATCTATATAGATCCAAAATGTGCTTTAAGCTGTGGTGAGCCATGCGACGCATGTGCAGTTTACACTGCACAACCTGACACAATACAGTTTGAAACGGACCTGAAATGTCAGAACTCACGCCACCCATTAGCCCGCCCCGTTCTTAACCATAATTAACCAATGGGAGTGACATGCCCCTTGAAATGCAGACTTGCACTACTGACATCACTAACTTGATGCAGTCATCATGCCTGGACCTGGGTGGGCCATCCTCTGGACATACCAGGCAAACATGCATCCAAACCAAAGGAGTACAGGTCAGGTGAGTACATTTATTTTCAATAATTACGGGGCCCATCGCACAGGGGAGAAAAATTCAATAGCCCCGGCCCTGTTAAATAAGTGCCGGTGCTAAGCACCGGAAACCACCAGCACAAATTAAGCACTGGCTCCTCTTCACTTGCCCTCGCATCCGTCGCAACCATGGCCGCTCCTTCTCCTACATCGCTGCCAAAACCTGTAATAACCTTCCCCTCCTGCTCGGTACAGCTCCCTCGCTGGCAGACTTCAGAAAGAGAATCAAGACCTGGCTCTTCGATGGGAGACACAGCGCCCAGACAACCCTAGGGGTGACAGTGTTGCACTTTACAAATGCGGTTTGATTGATTGAGGGGCACTATGACAGGGCTGCCGGGTGTGCCAGTGAAAGCGTGGTCTTTGGGGTTGTATGAACATGTGTGAGTATGAATGGGATAAGTGTGTATGGGTGACAGAGACTGTGTCATATGTACTTGTGGCACAGGACATACCTTACGCCATATGTGGCACCATTACATGTGTAACACAAATGGGAGAAATTTAAAGTGCAGAAAAATGTTCTGCAAAAATGTTCAGAATATGGAACATTTTTCAGCACTTTAATTTCCCCCACTTAAAATAATGGCTGTATTTTTCACTTACAAAATATGGCACTGTGTCGAGAAAATTATACTGAAGCGTTAACTTTGTTTATATGGAATCCATAAAACTCATCATTTAAATTTTCTCCCATTTCCAAGTGTCACATTTACAAACACCAAGCATCTTGCTCCCCGTGGCCTGTAGACAACGGTGTTATTTTTATAACAGAAAAATACTTGTGTTTAATGGGAGGAATTTCAAGTGAAGAAACATGCTCCATAAAACATTAAGACGTAATTGGCTTCATTTAAAGTGGAGAAAGACATTAAGACTTATTAGAACATTGGAATGTTGGGAGCTCCATTGAAAACAATGGAGTAGCTCCGGGCTTATAATGGCTGTTATAAGCCCGGAGCTCCAACATTCCAATGTTTCTTTGTTCACAGCTGTGGCTGTGAACAAAGGCTTCAGGGACCCTGAGGGAATTTCAATCCCTTCGCGCTCCCTGAAGCCTTTGTTTTATTTGTTAGAACATTCTACCCTCTAGTGGCAGAATGTTCTAATAGCCTTATAGCCCTTCGTAGCTGGGCTATACTGGCTATTAAAGTCCCGCTCCCTTGTTAAAGGCCCTGGCATTCGGCTCGGGCCTTTAATGCTAGAGCGGGCCTTTAATGGCCTTATAGCCCGCTATGGCAGGCTATAAGGCTATAATGTTTCATAGAAAATATTTTCTTCACGTTAAATTTCTCCCATTTGAAAAAAATTACTATTTTTCAATTATAAATATGGCACAGTGTCTACCGGCCACTGGGAGCAAAAAGCCTGCTGCTTGTAAATGCGACACTTTGAAATGGGAGAAAATTTAAATGAAGATGCAATCATTAAGGTAACTTTTTATTTTAATTTTCTCCCATTTAAAAGCATTCAGATACATCGTATTGAGTCGACAAGGACTTTAAGAGTTAAATACTTCAGTTCTTCACCTCTGTGCCCCAGCCTGGCACATACATCTGACTGAGCACTGCTGGGTATCAGGCTCTGCTATCTGCAGCCTGGTGATGATAATGTAAAATAAACACAGCCTTCCTTTAACTTTAAAAGTAAAACGTGACCCAGTGCTTAATTAACAAGCATTGGCATAGCCAATAGGTCTCGCCTTTCGGACCTTATAAGTGTTTAGCCATGCAACAGTTAATGTTGTTGCACCAAGGATATTGTGTTCATTAACTAAATACTTATAAGGTCCCAAAAGCGAGACCTATTGGCTATGCCAATGCTTGACATATAAATGACAAATATCAGATGATGGCGTTTAAGACATTGCCTTGGTTCAGAATCCTAAGAGAAGGGAAGTGAAAAAGGTTTACGCTGACAAAACAAAAAACACTGATTATTTTCACACAACATTTAGTACTATTTTTGAGTAGCTGGAAGATTTAAGAAAGTATGCTAGGGTTGAAGGTTCCAGTGGCCTAACCTTATACACATGTTTAGTATTTTCTGGTTGTTATGTAGAGCAGACCGGCAAATAATCCAACGAGACGACATGAGGCTAAAATAAGTAACATGTAGATCACCAGGGGACAAACAGCCACTGAAGGCCAGCTGCACGCAGGACATCATCCAAGAAGCAATGATTGTGGTGCACTCCACCCAGAGGCAAGAGCGCCCACATCTCACATTCTAAGAACGTCTACAAAACAGTCCTATACAGGAAGTAGCAGACAATGTTAAGAATACAAACAGCATGCACAGCAACAGTCTTTGAGATTATAAAAATCTATACAAACTTTTTTAGTATTATAGTATTAGTATGTGACATAACACAATATGTCAATTGTCTTCTACCTCAAAATACTGCATGCTGGGGAATTATTTTATTTATTAAGTTCCTTTTGGTATTAAAGCTACTACTATGCTAACCCAGAGATGGCATTTTAGGGGTTGGTATTGCATAATTAGACATCAAAGTATACTTGACCAGGCGCATCCAAATTGATTTAAAAGTGATCACTTTTAAATCAATTTAGCTAGGCACCTAGTGTCCATTTCACTTGTTTTTAATGTTACCTTGTTTTCCACCAATAAAATTGATTTGGGATTAAACCAGATATCTTTTAATTTGCACTACCTTCACTGTTGCACTGACACTATCCCAACAAAATACCCGCTCCGCTGTAATTCAGGCGTCGTAGCACACCAGGGAGGCACTCGGCCTCTCTGGTGGGAACCCAATGATGAAGCATGTCACCAACTAGGTTGGTGAGTGAGGGTTCTTTTAAATAAGAGGTTTTTCCTCGTGCTACGTTCCCCATCGTCCCTTTTCTACTCACTCTTTTGTTGTTATTGAATTGACCCTGTAAGTAGACAGTTAATGTACCAGTTACACGGGCAGCATGCATGTATAGGATTGCATTATCGCATTTACATAGCGCTTTATATCCAATTGTGGGGTCCCGAGCGCATTATCGGTTGGTAGTAGGTTGGGAGGAGTGCATAACTGGATGAATGTTGTATTTATTTTTGTGAATCAATAAATGGTAGGGTTTTGGTGTTGTGTGCGAGCGACTAGTGAGTTGCTTTTATCTTGTCCTGGGGCGTGGTGCCTGGAAGTGTGTTGAAGACGCGAGAGAAAGATAGGCGCGTAAAAGTGTAATTGTGATAAACTGACAGGTACGGGTTGTTTCACGGTCCCGAATTCTGTTTGCGATTACATGTCACCTTCCAGTTTATTTCCATGCTGATTACAGCATGTTGATTAATGACTCTGAAGCGCCTTGAAAGTGTGGGAGGGAAAGAAGAACCAGGCACCTTCCGAGGGCATGGGAAACGAGGGCAGATGAAATTAAAAACAAGTGCGGCCGAAAGTGAAAGCGCCGCGTTTGGAGAAAAAGTGCACCAGGGCCAGCACGAGCTCCATCTGTTTCCAATTAACGCGAACGCGAGAGCGGGCACGATAATTGGAAACAGATGGCGCCGATGCTCGCTCCCAAGCACCCTAGGCCAGGGGAGAAAGAAGGCGGGACATGCACCCGCCTTGGGCCAATTGCGTGCTGTCTTTCTTAGAAAGACATATGCAAAGGCCAATCGCGGGTTAATAAAAAAAAAAAAAAAGCGCACGAGCATGTGTTCAGAGTTGAAAAGCCCTTACTAAATGCCTCGCAGAGCAACGCATGCGCGCTGGCTCAGGCGAGACCTAAAAATCACAAGAGGGAAGTGTCTGAAATCTACCAGCATCCGTACTTTGGAGTATCTCACAGCAGGCCATAATTAGCATGTGTAACCATGCAGTGCTCTAAATCTCAACCAAAAGTGGCAAAAGCCTGAAAACTGCAAGAGCCACCGCTTCCAGGAATTACAGAAGCAGGAAAAAAAATGGACACAGGCTGTTTTTCCTTATTCTTTGGTAGGGTGCCAAGTAAGTTAAAAGAAGCAACCAGAGGCTGCCTTAAGGCTTGTCACCACCTCTCAATGACAATCCTGTCGACCCACACAACTGCAAGACATGCATTTGAACTATGCCCGAATATTTACTTAAACATGTAAATATATAATTATTTTTTTTCACAGTAATTCCTTGGTATCCCAACACCAACCAACCAACCAACCGGGTGAAATTCTGAATATATAGCATCAGAGATTTCTACACTTCTTTAGCAATACCAACGTAAACCACAAACATGTGGAACATGGAGACTCAAAAGAGTATCAATCAATTGCCTTTACTTCCACTCAATCACATAATCTTACATGGATATCACTAACTGTGCAGTTCTTCTATCAACTTAGCCCCAATGCTTTCTCGCACCCATGCCAACAGCCATCCACTACCTCCAAAGGAAGCTGTACCTTGAACCTAATCAGAGAATAATTCCTCCTGTGTGCAGGTCATGAATATTTGGTCCTACTGCCCGTGGTGGAGGTTGTCCCATGGACCCTCCAAGTAGAACTATGATCAGCAGCTTCCTATTGTGTTCATATGCCCCCTCACTGATCCCATCATCAGCCACCGTACTCTAGTCTGTGTTCACATAAAATACTTCAAATACGCATCTTCTCCCAAAAAAGGACGCCACAGACTCGGTTTACATTCAAACCAGGATGGATCTTGACACGCAAGGCGAAGAGAGAACACAAAGCAACATGTCAGCAAGGAAACCGATGGACGTGTTGTGAGCCGGTGTGCAGCAGGCGCAGAGCTATTTCTTTCAGTACTGTGTTTTGTCTTAGCTTGCTTCTTTTAAGTACTGAGCCACAATGTGGAAGCTCCCTAAGGCAAATCGGGCTCCCTGTCCCTGGAGGGCGCCTGCTTGTTTGGCTGGGATTCATTGCTCTACGAGACTTCATTCACATGGCATCTTAGGCTTCTCTGGCAGGTTCAAGTCTGCTTGTTGGCCCCAGCGATGCACAGCAGCCCTGCTCCTAAAGTCTCCCCATAGCCATATCTACCGAGGCAAGAAGATAAATTATGCACGAAGAAGTGCCAGTGTGGAAGCCAGACTGCTTCCCACATACACTTTAATGATGCGTGTACCCTCGAACCTGCTGAAAGGCGCATTCCTACCCCCAAAGTGGCTTATCCACTAAAACTCTTAGATTACTCACATGAAGGGAGTGTCTTCAGTAGCGCCAACCTTAGAACATACCCAGTGCTTGCAGCAGCCTTGTTTGGAAAGTTTCCACCTTAGGCTCCTCTGTTGTCCCTGCAGTAAGCAGGCTCAGAAATTGATGTTTGACTGGTAAGCTGATCCCAAGTGACCTGGAAGTCATAGCGCAGCTGCGCCCACGTCCTACCTACTCAAAGGTCTCAGTGTTACACGGAGCCCTGGGGGTTCAAGCGCCTCCCAGGTTAATATAATATTTTTTTTTAAAACACGCAACAGCATTAAAAGTCTTGTGTCTTGTCAGACAGTAACAAAAGACGAGGGGTTTGGAGGCGCAAGAGGTTAAGCGATAGGCTGGTGTGTTTGTGGTCACCTGGTGCAGATAGAGTTTTCCAGCACTGCCTGAAGTCAAGGGAAAGGCATTAGTAGTCATCAAAGTCCAAACTGCCTGCTTTTCTCCCCTTGCCTCTACCAGTGCATTTCTACCAATTGAGCCAAGCAGGGCCGGCTTCAGAGATGGTGGCACCCTTTGCGACAAATACTGTTGGCACCCCCTCCACCCACACAAACTACACATTTTTTTCTTTGGTGCTGTCTGTACTTTCACAGCTGTGTACCTGCATAATTTCCATAGAATCATAATTTCATTTGGCCCATATGTGACCACTATTCTGTCTCCAGAGCGGTCAGCCGTGCAGAAGGCACGCGCTCCATCTGATCTCCCTAACAGGGAGGGCAGTGGACATGGGATGGATGGCGGGATGAGGAGGGAACACACAGGAAAGGGAGGGACCCACTAGCCCATATGTAACCAATTCTGTCTCCCTTTCTACTTGCAAAGCGGCCATGGAATAGATGATCATGTAATTTGGATACTTTTCTGACCCAGTGACAAGCACGGACACTGACATACACTGGTTTCTGTCTCAGCTCCACAGCTCTATATCATGTCCCATCCTCAACACCCATTCACACTTCAAAATTGCACTTTACAAGACTCATATTACATGAAAACCAAAACTACAGAAACTCTGAGAAGAAAAGGAAATACTACTACATGTTAGGGGAGCATACCATGCAACATGACTTAAAATGAGTGAAATGTAAAAGAGGACTGCGTGGCTGCTTTGAATTACATCAAGGGTTCTTACAGTCTTTGCCAAGAACCAGATCAGGGTTTTTTTTATTTGCAAAGTTAAAGACTTTAATATAAGATCGCATAGAATCACATTTCAATGGCAGGCTGTATTTATTGTCAGCGCTTACCACTAGCGGGGCCCTTCCCTGCACACAGCAAAGTCAGAGTAGATGCTGCTTTTAAAGATGCATGTCGATTACTCCAGCGTGCCCCTTTTCCCTTCCACGTTCAGTGTTTGAGTGGGATGGAATTGGGTTGTAGGGGGGCGGGGGGTGTCTCCAAAAAGACCATGGCCAAAGAAACTTAACAAGGAATCCGTTCCAAAAGGTGAGGGCTGTTTAATTGTGTGACTTAATATTTAAGTAGAATTCTGCTCTTTTGACAGAGTGCCACCTGTAAATTATTGTGTGCTTCACTGAGTCTTCTTTAATTGCATTCTGATAGACCACAGAGCAACGAACATGTGCCTAAAACAAACCAGGCCTATTGGCTTTGCCAGTGCTTATTAACAGTATCAAATAAATAAATAACCCCATGTGAAAAATTTGAATGGAAAATGCATTAATTCTCAAAATATGAGACAGTGAATTAAACCTTTCCAAGTTCTGTGGTAGGTGTAGCTTTGAAGTGAATCATTTACTCCAGTTCTTCCTTCTGTACCAAATTCTCCTCTGCATTCTCTCATTCTGCTATATATATGCTTAGACCCTCCTATTCCCTGCATCTCTCTGAAATCCTCTCAAATCTCCATCACGCTTTTCACTCAGACCATTTGCATTTACTTCCTTTGCATCACCTTCTCTTCACCATACCCTCGCCCGTGCGTGCAGACACACACTTCAAAAAAAGCACACTGTCTCCCTCATCTAGAAACAGAGAATTTTATTTTCCTTTTTGCTCAGTCCTAATTTCCACAACTGTGTAACTCCATCACCCACTTTCATAAAAATTCATCATTACTATTGGCACACAAGTAAACATTGCTCTGAAGAGATGCCAATGATTGGAAGAGCATGTAGTCTGCACACTTATGATCTAGTGACTCGCACTGTGAGGAACACCTACCTCCTTCAAGTCGTAACCTGAAATCACCCAGACACCTAGAAGTGACTCAATTCAGCTTATGCGCGATATAAGTCATTGGTACATGAAAAAATATATAAAAACACACTTCTATAAAATGCAAACATTTTAAAGATGAAAAATAACTACATCTTAAACAGGGACTGCACCGCTGCCATGGATTACCTTAAGAGTTATTACAATATTGTGAAAAACATCGGAGTTTTAGAGACCAAAATGAATGACTTGAAAATATTGCCGAGAATAGACTATTTTCAAAATTATTTTCCTAACCGCTGTGGCGCTCCTGATCGTTTCTCTCAAGGCAAAAAAGCCTCCATGGTAATTGTGCAGCCACAAGGGCCTCCAGCCCCCATGACAGGCCCATGACATCTCTAGCCCTCTTCCGCACAGAATTTTGCCTGCCCTGCTGCGCACCAAGTAAAAGACAAGCAAGCCGCTCGTCATTTTAAACAAGAAACTGCTGCTGCTTTCATAATCTTTCTTCTGGTGTGAGGAGTGGCGTGAGCGCTCCCACACAGCCTCTAAGCTAAAGGACAGAAAGATGCGCGAGCAGGCACGCACCTTGCTAGCTCCAAACCATGTGTGCTTTAAGCGCCCATCCCGAGCCTCGCACCCGGTGCCGTAGCACCGGCCGCACCGCCATAAAGCCCAGCCAAGCCAAGCCAAATTCTCTTTAACGTACTCAGCAGGCCAGGCAGCTAGATACCAGAGGAGACTTTCTCTTTCACTCTCTCACTGAGTTGCAACCACGCAGGAATCTCCGTTCTCGACAGACACTGAGCGTGGACGTGTATCACAATCTTCAATCAACTCTGACAAGCTGTGGGTGGAACCATACCTTGATCCAACTCCGTACACCTGACTATTGGAGGCTACCAATGTATAATCTATTTACAAGCATTCACACTGTCATTGGTGGCTACTTGATTGAGGGACCAACGCCCATTGGTCTAACAGGGCAATGCCGCCCCCCCCTCCCACTGCGTTGCAGCCTGGGCTACAGCAGCCTCAGGCCACCGTATTCTTTCAGCAGACTGTATTCCGGGGCTATTGTACTTTGCAGGCCGTCCAAATGCCTTTGAAAAGTAGAGGCGGCTTTGTTTTTTTAGAAAACAGTCTTCGTGTGTTCCCTGCGATGTACCTTTCTTCAGCCCATTTGCAAGCTGTCAAAAAGTTTGTTGGGACAGAGAGGGTGTGGCTTAACGACTAGGGCGTCGGACTTTGAAGCTGGGGAACTAGGTTCGAGTCTAGCAGGAGGCTCAAACAGCCTGTGATGCTGAGCAAATCATTTAATCTCCCCCTGCTTAAAAATGAATATGGTTGTCTGTATGCACACGTAAAGCGCTCTGACACCTTCGGTCGAGTTCCCACTATATAAAACAACAAGCGCGCGCGCGCCTCGCACTGCAGCAGGGGAGGGGGAAGAGGAGGGGACCTGCGCGATTCCCTTGCGGGAGCGAGCGGCGGCAGGAGCGATAATTGCTACCATATGGCGCCAGCTGCTCGCTCCCGCAAGTGAATCGCCAAACGTGCACGTGTTGCCATTGAAGGCAATGGAACGCGTGCACGTTTTTGGCTGAAAAGCCGAATAGATTACAAAAGGTCTTTTTACCTATGCAGCGCATGCGCGCTGCGTAGGCAAGACCTAAAAATGAACTCAAGGCTGTGAGATACTCTGAAGGTGTCCGAGAGCTACTGGTAACTAGCGATCAACTGGTTTGAGACAGCTGCCCTAGGGGCAAAGTGTATGGCTGCAGTATCTGTGGTCCGAAGATTTTTAATATGGTTTCATGCTGTGTAATACCCTCTACAGATGAAAGGTTGTAATTGCACATAATGTAATTATAAATGTGATGCCCTTTAGTGGCTATGTTTAAATTGCAGTATTTCATGTCAAAAGGTATTACAAGTGTATGCTGCAAACACCCTCTAAGGGTGAAGGGTTGTAATTGCGCATGCTGTGATTATTAATGTAATGCCCTTAAGGGGCTATGTTTTAAATGTGTTATTCATGCTAAAAGTTATGCTCAGTACACAAATCACCCACACATGCCTAGACATTACTTCTTGTGAATGTTTTAATGAAGTAAGGATGCTGACAACCACTCCTGTTCAAAGGTATACATGCTTTATTGCAAATATTAAGTGTGTACATTTAAAGTTATATTCAATTATTGCATTTGAATTCAAGTGAATGCTTTAGCATGTGATTTGTTGATCTAGCGCTCCCTTCGGGAGAGGTAAGAGTGATCACACGTCATCAAGAACTATTTCCATCCGACTATGTATATTTGTAAATTGCTGCAAAGTATCGAGTAGTGTGTGTGTAATAAATGCACTTTTTTCTTTTTCATAAGAAAAAACACAGACTGGTTAATCATTTATGGAGTGTTATTACTGTGCATCTGTAAATGGTGATTACTAGCCCACACCACTTGCTCTGCTTCGCTACCCTGAGAAAGTCGAGCGCTACAATTGGGTGTCTGGTTCCCAGTGGAGGACAAATGTGGACCCATTACTTGTGCAGGCCACACAACTAATGGCCCATTTTCTTACATTAGTGTCGGCTGTAAAATGGTCTCTCCCTTTCTTACGAATGCCTGCCGTGTCAAGCGATCAACTGGATCTATGGGGTATCAGTGTTTTTGGGGGTTTTCTTTCCCGCTTTGCTGGGACACTTCTTATACACGAGGTCATCCCTATGGAGATCTCACAACAGCACCAATAGGTATCCACCTCCATCTAATTTCATCACGTTTTTTAACACAACTCCTTCTCGCTCAGGGTGCCTAAGATGACATGGTGCCCTCAGAAGCGGACCTGTTTTGTATGATTATAAGTCCAACTCTTCCCTGCCTTTGCCTCATAGGTGCTGAAACAGTGGTGCAAGGATGCTGCAGCACCTCAAAAATATCCAAGCTGGAGTTCAGAAGGTGAATGAGCAATAAAGATGCCTTTAAATTTTGTTTTTATCTTGTTACATTTGCTGTGTGCTCAAAGACAGAGGTCAAAGGTCAGGCTATGCCTTCTGACAAATTGCTATTTATTCTTTTAACAAGTAGATTGGTGTTTACTTTTCTTTCTCTGACAGAAAAGTGAGCATTTTTTAAGTGAACTATGTGACAATATTACTGGGTACAGAAAGTATGAAATGAAAGACTGGTGGATCTCATTATTTTCTAACACACAACAAAATTTAAATACCTGTAAATGACCCTGCGACAAAGCTAGACGGTGACATCGGTTGTGAAAACGACGCGGATCAGCTTGTGGAACACCAACTTCCTCAGAGAAAGACAGGGAGAGGAGCTGCATCCCAACTATAGCCCTGCCCGGTGATCGCCATTGCCCCTGCTCCCTGGGGCAGAACTAGGGCCCACTGTGGAGAATACCTGACTTTTGATTTCTTAAGCCCGCAATTTCTTTTCATGCCAGCAACAGCATATCCTCCACTTAACACTTTCACTGGGGCTCATGTGGTGGTTTTGCAAGCTCCAAATCTAGTTCTATTGTTTACTAGTTACTGATGGAGCAACAGATGCTTCTAGGGTGGGGGTGGAGTGAGGGGATTGTTTCTAATTGTTTATTTGCCAGGTGGGTTTATAACTTCTGTTTATATGTTACACTTGGTATGTTTAAGTCCAGTGGTTTTCCAAAGCTGACATACAGCAACCATGTGTGCTGTACCCACACATCGCCTGTCTCATCTACTCTGGATTGGTGCGGGGTCCTGGTGCCTCTTGCATGCTTACAAATTTAGATTGACCACTACCATGTATGAGTTTGCAATTATGTCATGGAATATTAATGGCCTAAACAACCATATCAAGAGGGGGTGGTCTTTAGATTTGCAAAACGCCATGCCCCTGTCATTCTGATGCTACAAGACCCACCTCTGGGCACCGAGTGTTCTTTTCTCGGCAGGTTTGGATATGACAGGGTAGATCTTACGGGGCACACAAGATACTCCAGAGAGGTTGAGATCTGTCTACATAAGAACTTTCCCCTTGTTGTCTGCAGATCAAACCCACTAGGGAGGTATGTCACCATTGAAGGTTCACTAAAGCGTTGCAACTACAACTTATTAAGCACCTATATCCCACCACGGTTTGCCAGGCTGACCCTTGAGGCGCTCAAAAAGCTCATCCCGAGTCTACCACAGGGTGTCACAGTTATATGGGGAGGAGACATCAATAACACAATGGTGGCCAATAGGGACTCCACAGGCTCTAGAGAGGGACGAGACGTAGGGGGGGGGGTTAGTAGACTTGCGCACTGGGTAAATGGACTGTGTAAATGGGATGCCTGGCGTATATGGAATCCCTGAGTTAATGCATACACACATGTCAGAGGTCTCAAAACATTTCCTCGCATTGATCTTCTGTTGCTTCCAGCAGCTGATATCCTTCAAATGATAGCCGCTCAAATATTAGCCTGTGGTAT
The DNA here is from genome assembly GCA_963921515.1 of Calotriton arnoldi. Taxonomy (NCBI): domain Eukaryota; kingdom Metazoa; phylum Chordata; class Amphibia; order Caudata; family Salamandridae; genus Calotriton; species Calotriton arnoldi. The sequence continues at coordinate 2,268,839 of CAWUFW010000257.1, read as the reverse complement.
CTCGGACAATTCTCCGATTGAGCTCAGCTTTGAGTGCCCCAGTGGAGGCTGGCGACCGCTATGGTGCCTCAATGCCTGGCGCCTGGTAGACAACCAATATACATGTTTCCTAGGCCAGGAGCTGAAGATCTGTTTAGACCTGAACAAAGACATTGTGGACTCACCAGGCATACTCTGGATGGCTGGGAAGACTGTCATATGGGGGAAGGGGGGTGCCAAGGCTTACTTGAGAGGCAGGGAGTGCAAGGCACAACAAAAGATACTTGCACTTGAGGCTAACATTCTGACACTGGAATGAGAAGACAGCAGGCAACACTGAGAACATGTGACATCCACTTGAGCTTGACAGGGCTTCTTTTTGGTAACTCTATCTTGAGGAGGCACACCAATGGTGCCTTGATTCCAAGAGAAAAGTCTATGAATGGGGACAAATCAGGTAAGCTGCTTTATCGGTTGACCACTAAAGATATGACCTCCAGACTAGTCCCCCATATTCCTGATAGCGACCGAAAGCGTGCATCCACTGCCGCACAGATTGTGTCTGCCTTTGCGGAGCACTATCGCAGGCTCCATGCAGAACACGACCGGACGAACCGGGAGCGCTCTGCCCTGTTCATTACTGATCACCCCACGACTAGATATTGGTGAACGGTTGGAGCTCGACCAACCTCTCACACAGGTGCAGATAGAAAACACATTGAAGGAGATGAATATTGGCAAAACACCGGGCCATCCCGCTCAATATAATCAAAAGTTCCAATCTTTCCTCCTGCCTCCCTTATTAGAGATGTATCTGGAGGCGTGCCACTTCCCGTCTGGCCAGGAGATTGGCCATTGTGGTCATCACAAACCAGGGCGACAGCTGGACCACTGTGCCTCCAAGCAGCCAATTTTTCTCATAAATGCTGAGATCAAACTTTATGTTAAGTCTTCACAAATAGGCTGCTCCGAGTCCTAACTCATTTGGTTCAACCAGAGCAACGTGGCTTTATTCCCCATTGTAGCATGCGTCATTGCATACGTAGAGCGCATATGGCTGTTGCATGGCTGCATCATCTGAAGGATCCCACTGCCCTCATGCTAATCGACTTTGGGAACGGATTAGACTCCCTAGACTGCAGTTTCTTAGAGGAGGTGATAATGAGGATAAGCTTTGCCCATGATTCAGGTCTTACAATTGGGGCCTATACGCATATTCGCAAGTCCAAATGAACTGCACTTTCTCTGCCCCTTCTCTGATCTGCAGAGGCACCAGCCAGGGATGTCCACAGATGCCCCTCCTGTTTGGCCTTGCAATGGAGCCACTTGCGATATGGACTACATGCAATGCCCGGCTGTAGGGGTTTGACTGGGGGGTGGGGGAGGGAGGAAAGAACTGCCCTATCTGCGGATGATGTCCTCTTGTTCCCTTCTAGACCATCCATCATGGTGCCTCAACTTTTTCAAATGCTGTACCTATATGGGGAGGCCTCTGGTCTTCAAAAGGCCCTTCAAGTTAATTGGTCCTAGTCCCTCTTGGTCCTGCTGAGGGGTGAAAGTGAAAAATACAAATTCTGTAAATTAACTGTACAAATATTTCAAAATATACCAGCAGAAAGGAAAGCACAAATTAAGCATATTTTTTTTGTAATTCTGAAGTGTGATGAAAACAATGATCAAAACAAATCACAACACTTGCTGAAGCACAAATGATCACTATTCGGTTAAAAGCAATTTCAACAAACATCGTTCAGGCGCTATATAGTTTTATCAATAAAACTGCATACCTTTGCACATTTAATAGCCATTTTGATGAAAAGCATGCCGTCTGTAAATGACAGTGCGCTGCCATACCATGAATTAGTAAAATATTTTCGACCGTGTACTTCAAAATGCACCACCAGTTACATACCACACACCTTTTTCTCCTGAACGATGGTGGTTCATTTGCTACTCTTGTTCTTTGTGTGGTGCTTGGAATTTTCACAATCCATATAACTTTAGTGATGTAACCTTGAAGGAAGCACCCCCACTCTAAACACTGCTAAGCACCACTGCTCTCTCTGGATGCCTCAAATCACACAGCGTCTCAACGGCGGACCTGACATTCATGAAACCTCCTCCCCTCCTCTCACTGGGTAGGGTGCCTCCGTTCACATGGACCAGCAGAGGCTGACCCGAATCAGACTCTTACTTCCTGGTCACAGAACTGTCCCTCCCCTCACGTGTTCCCGGATGCTCACTTTCCGTCCCCCCCATCGGTGCCATGGCGGCTGCTAACCCTGTCCGGAGTCTGCAGGAGGAGGCCATGTGCTGTGTCTGCTTGGGGTACTACCAAAACCCGGTGAGCACCGAGTGCGAGCACAGTTTCTGCCGCCTGTGCACACCTAAGGGCAGAGTCTTCCCCTGCCCTCAGTGCAGAGTGCAGTGCGACCCAAGAGACCTCAAGGCAAACAGACAGCTGCTAAACATTGTGGAGATCGCCAAGCAGATGTGCCAACGAACAGAGGGGGCAGAGGGCCTATGCCAACAACACGAGGAGAAGCTCAAACTGTTCTGCAAGGTGGAGGAAGCGGCCATCTGTGTGGTGTGCAGCTTGTCAGCTGAGCACCGGGAGCACGCTGCAGTGCCTATCCGAGAGGCTGCCCTGGAGTACAAGGATACACTGGCGGGCTGGCTGCCTCCTCTGAGATCCAAGAAGGAACTGGTTGTGGCGTCTAAGGCACAAGAAGAAGAGGAAATTAAAGCCATGAAGGATAATTTGGAAGCTGAGAAGACGAAAACTTTGGTGGAATTTCAACAACTGCGCCAGCTTCTGCGAGAACAGGAAGACGCCACTCTCGCGAGACTGGAGGAGATGCACAACAAAATCACTAGGACGGAAAAAGCAAACACAATTAAACGACTCCAGCAAATTATCTCCCTCGATGCCCTGATCAGAGAGGTAAATTCGAAGTGTGCGCAACCGGCAGAGGAGTTGCTGAAGGACGTCAGGAGCACCCTGAGAAGGTGTGAAAATGAAACATTTCAGGAACAAGAAAAAACGACCAATGAGTACAAGAGAAAGGAAAGTATTTTAAACCATGTAAAAGTTTTGAAACCGGAAATGGAGATGAGACAGTATAAAGTGCCTGTGACTCTGGATGGAGACACCGCTAGTCGAAGTCTGCTGAAGCTGTCTGAGAATCAGAGACGTGTGAGAGGACTCTCCTCCCAGCTTGCGCCAAATGACATCTCCCTTTTTGGTTATCACACCGAGTTCTTCAAGTATCCCTGTGTGCTGGGGAAGGAGGGTGTCCGCTCAGGGAGGCACTACTGGGAGCTGCAGCTACTGATGGAGGGCGATGGGTGGTGTGTGGGCGTTGCCCTAGAGTCTGTGAACAAGGGCGCCGCAGACTCAAAGTCACCCGAGCAGGGGGTCTGGGCTATGGAGGGGTATCATGGTCACTACACGGCCCTCACCTCTCCTGCCACCCCGCTGCCCCTGCGGGAGAGCCCCAGACTACTGGGGGTGTATCTGGACTACGAAGAGGGGCAGGTGTCTCTGTACAAAGCCGACACCAAGGAGCACCTCTACACATTTACAGGTGCCGCTTTCACCGAAACCATATTTCCATATTTTTATCTCGGTCCTGGCGCAGAGCTGCGCCTTGTCTAAAACCTGCAGAGCCCGGAGATGAGGGGACTAGAGTAAAAGCTGCCAGTGTGTCTTCATGTTTTAAAACTGTGGGTGTTAGATGTGTTGACCTCTTGTATTTTTTTTTAGTTCAGATAAACTTTATTGAGCATTTTCACAACCAATAAACAGGGCGAAAGAACAAGAAAAGTAATACATGTGATACATTCGGGGAACCGAATTCTTAAACGTGAAAATGAGAAATATATTTATGACGTGCCAGTGAAGATAGATGTGTCACGAGAACGGGTTATTTGGGAGGCGTGTGCTGTTAAGAACAGATTCCCAGATTTTAACACAGTATAACGTTGCCGACGTGTGAAAACAATCATTATTGCCTCAGAAGCTCCATTCTTGGATCACGTTCCAGGAAAAAACAACTGGGGCCATAAAGCAAAGGCTTTTACAGCACTGCACAGTTAACCCTTTGTTCGAATGTTGGCTACCTTTTTTTTTTTTTTAATAACTGCTACACAATAAAATAGAAGAGCAAAGACATACGTGCAGACCCACTGAGCGTAATGGAACATTTATTTTAGGGGTGGTCGAAGAAATCCGCTCCGCAGGGGAATAAACAGAGTTTTGGCCACTTCGCGCTCTGTGCCGAGCGCGAAGTTCTGCAAAACTCTGCGAAGTGAGACAGAGTTTTTTCTCTCGTGTGGCTCGCTAACTGTAAGTTGGTGAGCGCTTGCAAGACAGAAATCGCGCTGGACCTCCTCTCTGCACGATTTCTCAATGCGGGCGGTTGCAGCAGGTTGCGACCCCTCGCGTTGAGAAATATGCTGCTTGCGTTGATGAAGCTGCCGCTCGAGTAAAATGTCTACTCGAGCAGCAGAAAGCAGCAGCACCATCCGGCGTGATGCTGAGTGGCATTCGATTTAATTTTACAGTGGGGGACAATCTCCCGGCGCTTAAAATCAGTGCAAGCAGCACGACTTAACATACTCTGCCGCTGGCTGAACTCCGCGAAATGCATAAACGTTTTTCTGTCACTTTGCGAAGTTCTGCAGAGTATAACTCTGCTGAGGCCCAATTTATTTTCATTCCTGAGGGGAGATGGGTGAGTGGTTAATGTGTGTCACCTCTTTTGAGGCATGAACCTCTCTCCATGCTTTTGTTTTCAACTTTATTTTTATTATTTTATTGGTCTTGGTGCCATACAATCATATAATAGCATATTACTTGCACACATTTACAGATGTATTGTGGAACAATCGTCACAGACGTCATGCCCAACATTTTGCCTGGAGTCCTGACATTCAAAGCAGATTTCAATTGGGGTTTAATTGATACAGTGTAATGCCAGCATATCATATTGTTGAGCTTGATTAGCTCATGGTACCATAAGCCACTAACAGCAATACCTCCCCTAGATCAATGGAGGTCAGATGTCATATATTTTCACTGGGAGCCTTTTTTAGGGTTCGCCACTCGTAGGTAATCTCTTAGGGGTTTCCAGATGTCTCTAGGCCTAGATGTGGGGGCTGCAGCGTAGCAAAAAGTTCGCTATTAGTATCTCAGTACATAAGGCTTTTAATCCATCGTCCCACTGTTGGAGTGTGCTTGTGTCCCCAGTGTATGGCGAGTTCCCTCTTTGAAAGGAGTAGTGCTATCGCCACAAACCTGCGCGACGCTGTAGGTATAGTGAGGACATACCCTAGTAATGCCAAGAGGGGGGGATGGCTCTATCTGCAGTTGTCATTTGTTCAAGTTCTACAAATATGCTTAACCCCTCTCCACAGTTAAAACTATACTGTCAAATAGCATATTCACTGTATAGCTGCATATATGGTTTATGCCTCTGTTTCTCTATACATATGTCTTAACCTTTCCAAGATTTCCCCATTTAACTTTATCGAAAGAAATCTGCCAGTCGGTAAAATAAAAGTGACAAAGTAGATATTCCCTTTGAACATAGACTGAGCTTAAACACCTAGGGCCATATTACATAAAGTTCCCTTGTGAGGTTAATAGGCCCTGTGCACAGACGCTTCCATTTTTGACATGTTCAAGTTTAAAGATATCTTTTTAGACGATGACCGTTAGCACATATTTGCTTGCGCGCCGGTATGAGATAGTGTATTCAGAAAAGGGTTGCTTACAAATACGTTTCTTCGTAGGCACATTATCATACCATAGAACATTCTGTCCAAGGACCGGGTACACTATGCAAACTCCTTGTTTGTTGTTGTCTGTTTGGCGACAGCGCTGGGTGGGTAGAATCAACACTGATGGCTGGACCAGAGCTCGGGTACAGTACGAATAGGTCCAGTTTTATCATATAAACTGCACCAAGCCTTTGTTCGACAGAGGAGCATTTAGATGGATTGTCGCGATCACCCCGTGCCTGAATTCTAGCCCCGCTGAATCCCATCACTCCCCTGAGAGGGACGGTGGCCTGTTCTACACCAGACTGGCTACCAGATGACACATGCACGAAGGTAAATGGGGCGTTGGCCATTCTAAGGTATTCTGGCAGAAACGCACATCCTGTGCTTTCTAGGATAGGCAGCGCTAGGTAGGAATCTAATTATATGTATTCATATAATCAATGCAAAGATATAATAGTTGAATTAGTCATCTTCTTCACCATTTTTGTAATGTTGGTTACAATGCTTGGTTCAATACTTGGTTCCTTTCTATCAATTATTGCAGCGCACATATTTTACGCAAGAATCCAATTGCTTCAATAAATGTTTGAAATGTCAATTTGTGTGTTTCTTGGGTCTCCCTGTGGGCATGCCCGAATGAAGAATGAATGATACTAGTACTGTTGTTGCTTTTAGATGAAGGGGTTCAGGAATAAACCCCCATTTAAAGAGCACCACAAGGCAAGTGTTAAAAGAGCTGATAATACTGCAGCACAATCTCAGATAATTTTATCTATTGTTTAAAAAAACAAGCAGAGGACCCATTTTTAGATCTCGCTTGGAGCCAGCCTCAGCCGTATTTCAAGCCTCAAGTAATCAAAAACATTCATAAACACAAAGGACATACATATATGCACACATACAAGCACTTTAAGTTACAGGCCTGGAAAAATCATAAAAATGTTACCAGACCTGCAGGTCTAGTGACTTAAATAATCTACTCAATCGAACTGTAATGCTCTTGACCCATAAACTGGTTGCAGATTTTGTGATCCCAGGCAAATATTTCAATTCACTGAGATGCCATTTTCTTCACTATCACATATGGTAGCACCTTCAAATAGGTTAGTTCAGCATGTCTGCTGTACAAAAAACTCTTTTGTTTTATTTAATAGACTTGACTTTTACTCCAAATGTTATACAAATCTAGCCACATATAGGATACACATGGCCCCTGTCTTGCCTCTTAGTTCATTAACAGCACTGTCGTCAGGGTGGGGGCAAGAATGTTTCTCAAATCATGTTTAAAAACTATCACTTTTAATAAATGTGTAACTAAAGCAGAGGTCTTCAAACTTTTGGATGCCGAGACCCCCCTGTCAACATTTTGAGGCATAAGGACCCCCTCCTGACAAAAATTTCTAAACCTGTAGGCAGGGCTACTGGAATTATGAGGCAGGTGAGGACCAAATTACGTGACAGGCTTGACTAAATTGTGTGGGAAGAAAAGGTAAATGATGTTATGTGATGCCGCGTACACAGTAACACTGAGGAAAGATTTCACCCCATCAGTACCAGTGTATAACCAAAATACAGCAATTAACATCAGAAAGATTTCTAGTCAACCTTTGTGAAGGGCCTTCCACTCCGCAGGAATACGTGCTGCCACATTAGAAGCTCACTTGGCCCTGGCCGGGAGAAGCAAGGGTCCCTTAAAACCCTGGCGGTTTTGTGCAGAGTTAAGCAGTTTACCCATGCAGCTTTCCTCTCACCCCCTCCCTTCCATCCCTCTGTCTTCTCCTAAGCCCGGATCCCCCTCTCACTTTGCAGGCCATTTTATTTCACCCCTTTTTACAACTTCTGAACTCTCCCCATTCAACCTCTCACTTCACCTTTAACACTCCCAGCTAGGGCTGGTCCTAACACTGGTCGCACACGGTGCAACAGTCTTTTTTGGTGCCCCACCCCCGTTTCCTCCTCCATGAATTCCTTCACTGCCACTCACCAACAATTCACCTCATCTCTCTATAGCACCTTTCTGACAAACATTTCATTTTTTTATAGCGCTACTCATAGTTTACTCACACTAATTTCTGTGATCTGCATGGTACATATTCTTTGTAGCAGGAACGTTAACCCTCTGCACTGTATGGGTGACAAGAGTGCCCATGTGAGTGCACGGTGAGCGATGCAACAGTGTGTGAGTAGGGTAAGAGGAGTGACTGCAGGGTGAGTGAGGTGGCTTATGAATTTAGGTGCGGATGCAAGTTCAGAATGGGACGAATGAGTGTATGATTACTGATGGGCTTGTTTGAGTGAGTTGCATATTGAGCAGTGAGGGGGACAGGTGAGTGAAGTGTCACATGAGTGCAGGATGAGTAGTGTACTCGTGTGGCTGCAGGGTGAGGTATAGGATGAACAGCGCAAGTGCATTGTGAGTGCAGAGTGATCACTGTGAGTGCAGGGTGAGCGGGTGAATGGTGTGAGTGCATTGTGATCGCTGTGAATGCAGGGTGAGCGTGAAAGTGAAGGGCGAGAATGACGAGTGAGTTGTCTGAATGCAGAGTGCATTCCCAGACACTTGAAGTAACTCAGCATGTTATGGACGGCGGCGTAGGGTTTAAGATCTAAGTTAAACTATTGCTATTATGGCATTAATCGGGGATCGAGGAAATAAATAATGTGCTGATCCTGCAACAAACTTCCAGTCTTGTGATTAGGGTTGCCAGCAGATTATTTTGATGGCCCAGTCGGTACAAAAATAAGCAGTCACCTAAAGCTGTATTTTAAGCACTTATCTGTGCATACTTCGAACAGCAAATATAAATAGAAAGCACTTTTAATTGTGTTCTAGGACTGCCTCAATGATCCATGACTGATAATTAAAGAGAACAAAGACAGAAAAGTCACATAACGAATGCATACATACTTTTTTATTTATAAGTCTATTTAGTGTCAAGAGGAGGTCTTTGCAGGCTCTTTAAACAAAACACGGCAGGCATTTTTCTTTTGGCAACCCTACTTTATATTCCTTTTCATGAAATGCATTCTCACACTGCAGCAGTAAATGTAAAATACAAATGTAAGGAATAGGCAGAGTGGGGGCCCAGGGGTACTGGAACCAGGAAAAAAACTAAGCCTCTGTAACCAGTTTACAAAGGCATGTAAATATGCAAATGGTCTTTAAAGACCTGTGAAAAACTCGGGCGTGCCGGAGATAAGACTCCAGACACTGCCCAGCTGAGCCCCCAGCAGCTCGAGTTGCACTGCAGCAGCCCGGGCGGAGACGCAGGACGGGGGAAGAGAGGGGCTGAAGCCCTTGGGCCTCGGCAGAAGTGTGACTGGGAAGGCGCGACCCCCTTTGCATCGCTCCACGGCCCCCCTGGGGGTCGCTCCCCACAGTTTGAAGACCCCTGAACTAAAGCATGAAGTGGTAGCATACTGTCATTTGTAATCAGCACATTTTACATTGAAATAGCCACAACATTTGCAAGTGGCATGTGGTTTTATCGATAATTATATAGTGTACCATCAATAATGTTTGGAAATCGAGTTTCTGCAAATATTTGTCATTTGCACATTACCAAGTAGTGTTCTGATTTGTTTTGCCCTTATTTAAATCTTCCCATCACACTTCTGAATTACAAAAAAGTGCTTTTGTAAGTCCTGATATATTTTGAAATAGTTATACTATTTATTTACAAGCTATTTAAATGCTGTGTGTTAGAAAAAAAACTGACACCCTACAGCCTTTTGTTTCACAATGATTGTCAGACAGCTCACTTTACAAAATCCTTCAACTGTAGTAAGAGAAAGAAAAGTAAACCCTATTTTCCAGGATAAGATAAGCAGACATACTGACATTTGACCTCTATCCTTGAACAGACAGAAAATGTACCAAGATAAAAACAAGATTTAAAGGCATCTTAATTGCTCATTCATTTTCTGAATGAACAGAACACCTTTTCCTTTCCAGCTCAAGCTCACTCACCAGAACGGACCAGTAGGTCTTAAAAATAGCTCGACATGATAAGATCTGACTCGTCATTGTGAGTGGGCAAGTGGATTTTTCGAGGCCTGGGTTACTTATCCATTGTTCTTTTCAAGTGTCAGTCACATTTTCCTTCTGCTGCATGCAATGGGAGGGGGACGGGTTTGCCCACTTCAGCCACTGGTTCTATTGCACCTTGACTGGCAGCATTTCATCTGATCACGTGCAAATCTGCCCAAAAAGAAGTGCACTGCAGTGGCAGAGCTGGGGGGGGTTAATACTTTGCTCCAACCATGCTTTTTTTCTTTCTATTCGTTATCCTTTTTTTTTTTTTTTAAAGTTGTCCTCAATTGCATTATCGTACAAAGCTAATAATACCTTTTCTTTACATCACCAAGAATCAAATTTTCTTGTAATATTGTTTAACAAAAAAAGGTTATTACCATGTTTATTACCGCAGACAGCGCGAGACGCCGCATGCGGTGCATTATTGTCGGGACTGTGAATTGCATTCTGTTTATTTGATACTGTTATGCGGGGTGGCATACGCCCGCCTCTTGCTGAATAATGTACTCTGCTTGATTGTATATGTGAAAGAATGTGTGCAAAATTTCTATAAAAATCTGTTTAAAAAAATGTGTGTTAGCACACATTATACCACACCCTGGTGATAACTTGTGATGAATCCTGAAAATAACAATGGCAAACATGTCAATGGTGTGAATGCCTTAGTAGTTTCAGCGCTGTGTGATGCAATGATAGCGGTTCTTATGGGCATGCTTGCCTACACCATGAACTAAAAACAATTTTGTGCACCTTCACTCCCAAACAAAGAAAATGTCACCAGCTGACCAGTAAAATTGTACTGTTGCAGCTTTAGTGACATAAGTATCCATTAGCATATTCATGAATATAGTTAGGCCCATTCTTGTTGGTTTCATTGAGTGTGGAAATTGTTTAGTGCCTTCTTCTGAGTGGTATTTTATTTGGCTATTTTGCTAGTTTTAGGCATTGTTATACTACTTAAATTTGTTTGATCTACAGCATGGGCTACTACCACATACGGGTAATACTTAGTGGCGGTGCGTCCATTGGGGCGTTGCCCCACTAATGCCACATGGCCACATTCTTCCTCGTCGACGTTAACTTCAAAATCACCGTCCTGACTGACTGACTCGAAATCGGTCCGTTGCGGAGTCAGTCAGGACGTTGAAGGGGGTGGGGCTGCAGCACTGCAGGGTTGGGTTTGTTCATGTTTAATTGACAGCAGCAGGGCAGGCCCAGTGCGCATGTTTGGGTTTGGGCTTGTCAATTTCTGACCCAGCCCGAACATGCGCACTAGTACTAGCCTGCAGTGCCTTAGGAGAGCGAACGAGGGCTGCTACTGGCCAGTGGCCGCAGCCCCCGGTCTCCTATGGGCGGGGACAGTCCCTGCTCAAGCCAATCCTGGCGCTGCTGGAGCAGCGTCTGGATTGGCTGAGAGGGGTTGCCACCAGCCACTCACCTACGAAGGCGCCAACGCGGACTCCGGCCCAGGAGTACACAGCAGAGGCGTCGCGGACCCGGTCAGGTAGGTTTTTTTACTTTATTTTTAAACCCCGCCCCCCACGCGACCATTGCGAGCAGCGAGCCTGTGCTGGCTTTTCCGATCGCTAAGTGATCTGGCTGGGTACACATGTTCATGCCAGCCGCCGCACTTCGTTTACAGGACATTTTATCATTACCCGTGTGGCGTGAAAGAAACCTGCCACGTTATCAGCCTTCCATTGAGTCGGTTTGTCACCAAAGAACACTCTCTCAACAATTGCTATGAAATTAAACATCACGTTATTACCGCTGTTAAAAACACGCTTGCCTTTGCCAAGGTTTTATTGTCCGGCCCGGCTGTCAGAATCCAATCGTATTTTTGTCACACTTTAATTACCTTCCTCTGGCATCCTGGATTGCTGGTTTTCAAAAGACAATTTTAGAGGCTTTTCGAGAACACGTGTAGGTAGGATTTGTAAGGACAATGGAGGAAGCGCCATAGCCGGCAGTGGTGCTAAAAATACTCGTTATCTAGCTTGCTGCTGTGCTTTGAGTTTTGGCCCCTTTGCACTTTTATCAATTTCACACATTGTACCTAAATGAATGGATTGAAGTCGAATAAAATGTCTTTTACTTTTCTCTATCACATGCCTGGGCTATTCCATATTCCTCTCCTCTGCAGCCTGTCTCAGGTTTCTGTGATGTCATCGTGCTTAGGACGAGTCAGAGTGATGCAGGTCATAGTAACTACTTTTACGACGAGCACTTGTAGACTCTTGTAGCTTCACGTCACTTAAGACAAGATGTCTTCGTTGCATAAGACCCTGGCTCTCCTGCGTGTTTATGAGCAGCAGTAACCCCATGGGACAAGGTCGGCGCAGTTTGCATGTTGGGCTCCCATGGAATCTGTTTGTAACTTTAAGGGTTATTTTATCTTACAAACATCTCTAGCGCCTTTCTCCAACTGCGGGTGAAAGGTGGGGTCTCAGAGTGCTTTCTGAGGGGAGTGTAGACGGGTTTTAAATGTGATTCCGTTGTCTTCATTACTAGGCCGTAGTCAGCTTGTATTGTCAGCTCTTCGTAACTGCAGAATAATCCTGCAGGCTTCTGTTATGCGAACAAGATTATATGTTTTTCCATTTTGGGAAATTCATTGAAAATGAAGCCTAAACTGTGGTGTCTGTAGGACTATAAGATGTAATACTCGTGTCCCCACGAGGAAGCAAATTAAGGATGTCTCCTCTTTGTAACTTTCCAAGGTTGCCTGTCGATGCCCTGTGTATGTCACTCATTAGCCAAACCAACCATTGTATCGCTGTGTTACAGAACGAGGTGTCTCTAGTAGTATCATGTTTACCAGAATATTGATTGGTTTAGGTGTTTGCAACATTGCTAGTCCATCCCTGTTATGTCATAGCATGCCATCTGTGCACAGTGTTCTAAACAGAGCATGTGCCAAGGTCCCCGTCGCACAGACAGTCCACTCACAGGCATATTTCCCCTATCTGTTGTTGCGGTCTCCTGTCTGTTGGCATGCCCTGCCCGTGGTTGTGCTGCCGTGTCTGTTGCACTAGCCTGCATATTGTTGTAATGATCTGGTTGTTGCAGTGTGCTGTCTGTGTTTAGTCGGCCCTGACTCTGTTTGCACTCCCCTTTCTCTTGCGCTGACCTGTTTCTTGTGTTTCTGTGGCATCGACCTCTCGTTTATTTTGCCACACTGTATGTTGCACTGCCCTATATATTGTTGCGCCCCCTGGTTGTTGCCCTGAACTGTCAGTTGCTGCGCTGCCACGTGCGTTGTTGTGGTGTCATGTCTGTTGCGATATCTAGTCTGTTGCACTGGCCTCTGTTTCTGCTGCACTGTGTTGTTGCGCACAGCCCTGCATGTCACACTGTCTTTGCGTTACCCTGCCCTGTGAGGTCTTGCGTTGCACTGGCTGTTGCACTGCCCGCTCTCTGGTTCTGCTTATCTGTCTCCTCATGTGACCTGCATTACCCTGTTCGTTGCGCTGCCCTGCCTGCTGCACTTCCCTGTCTGTTGTTGTGCTACTCTGTCTGTTGTAGTGCCATGTCTGTTGTTACGCTGTCCTGCCTCTTACACTGCTCTGCTTCTTGCATCTCTGCACTGGCTGTTAGACTGTCACCCATCTTGTTGGTCTGCCCTGTCTTTGCACTTCCCTGTCTCTTACTAATCTGTCCTGCGTGTTGGACTGCCCTTCCCCTATTGCACTTCCCTGTCTCTTGTTGTGCTGCACTTTCTCATGTTGTGCTGCCCAGTCTTGTTGTGCTGCATTTCTTCGTGTTGTGCTCTCTTTTCCTTTGTTGTGCTGCCCTTTCTCTTGTTGCGCTGCCATGTCTCTTGTGCTGTCTCTTGTTGGTTGCCTTGTGTCTTGTTGCACTTCCCTGTCTTTTTTCGCTGCCATATCTCTCATTGCACTGCCTTGACTACTGTTGCTTTGCCCTGTCTCTTGTTGCGCTACTGTCTGTTGTGCTGCCCTGACTCTCGATGCACTGTCCTTTCTCTTGTTGCGTTGTCATGTCTCTTGTTGCACTGACCCACTGCACAGTATTATCATCCCGGATTTTGGTGTTCTAGTATTTCCACTGCGTGCACTAGTGTGAGTACTACCGTTTTCTTACTGATTCGGGGTTATTGCAAGGTCTTTGTATGTGGGTTTCTTTTTCAAGAAGATCTGACGTCTGCTTGTTTGGAAACGGAGTATTGCAGTGCAGCTGTGTGTCCTGTATGTGCACTGCGGATGTTCTGTATGGATGTGTTCAGTACGTGCTTCGTGGCCGGCAGCAATGTAGCGCTGTTTATGTGCAGTTTCAATGCACTGCAATGTATCTTTCCGCCCGGGCGGGCACATTGTAGGTGTACAGGGTGGCTGTACTGCAGTGCAGCAGTGTATGGTGCGGGGCAAATACACTGTAGTTCTCTATGGGCATGGCGCCTGCACTGTGCAGATGGTGCGCTGTGCAGTCAGTGTATAATGTGTACAGTGCAGATTGACTGACTGTAGCTGTGAGTATGTGGGGCCACTTGGACCGGAGTTGTATGCAAAGAAAAGGTGCAGTGTGGCTGCATGTTATGCACCCGCAGAATGTTGAACTTAGTTTACAGTGCGCACTGTGGCATTGTGCATATGCACGGTTTTGCAGTGCAGCACAGCGGTTGATACTCTTGACTGCAGCGGTCACTGGCTGCTACGGCCGGGATTGAAGTGCACTTGAAGTGTGCTTGCGGGTACGTGCTGTCTGATGTTTCCTTTATCTGTGATTTGCTTTAACAATCTCTTAGACGGCATGAAATATTCATGCACAGCCCGTGCAGTAATTCATCAGCGCTGACATAGGGTCAGGAGCTGGTCTGACCATATCTCAGCCCGGGGCCAGCTCTCTCCAGAGCCTGCTTCTGAGGTAGAGGATCTGCGCCGATGAGCGAGGAGAGGCCGGCAGAGAGCAGGGAGGAGAGGCCAGTGAAAGGTGACAGGCCAGTGAAAGGTGACAATCAGAGAGATGGGAACATAAAGGAGGGAAGAGCAGAGGGGCGAGAGAATGGAGAAACTAACAAGAACACAGACAGCAGGAAACAATACGAATGTATTGCTGGCAGCCACTGCAAAGTAAGTGCGAGGAGTGAGGGTTAAGTGCCCGGTGCTGTTGTCTGCGGTGGCTCGAGTCCGCGAGTCATTCAGTGTTGAATTTATGATAAAGGCAGCTGAGAATCCGTATTTGGGGCCTCTTACATCCTCTTTGGGAGACTCGAGTCGGCCGGGCCTGGTCAGGTCCCATGTGGGACAGAGCAGCCTGGAGTCCAAACTGTTGATGCTCTGCTACAGACCGAGTCAGCCCTTGCAGCCGTTACCCAACGGGACAAGCAGACACATGCGCTGCATTTTGATAACAGAAATGGGTGACAGTGGCGTTTATTGATGTCTGCACTGGGCTGGGCTCTGCATAATTCATCCCAAACATGCAACCTGCACAGAACAGAAGGATTTATGAGCAGGCACAGAAAGATTTGGTGGCGCGAGGAAGCCTGCACCCTTGCTACACATCCTTTGAGTAAAACTGTTCATGCAAATAGGGGCACACCCGGCTAGAAGCCTTGAAAGCAGACTTGCAAATAAAGCACCCGAAAAGGGAGGAGGGGGGGGCGTTGTGACTGTAGGGGGATGGGAGAGATGGGTAGATTTACAGATAGATGACGAAGGGGTAGAGAAGAGGGGGTGGCTTCTACAGTTAGATAAATAACTAGCTAGTTAATGCAGATAGACGAACGGACGGATAGCCTCAAGGAGGGAGGACCGACTGAAGGACGGAATAAAGGATATGAAGCGAGTGACAAAAGAGAGAGTGACTACGGAGGACTGAGAGAGAACAAATAGAGTGCTAGAGACAGTAGAGAGAAATCAAGAGACAGACACAGAGTGAAAGAGGGTGCAAAGAAGAGAAAGACAGACCTAAAGAAATATGGATGTAGATAGAGAGAAAACAACAGAAAGAGATACAGGCCTCGAAAGAGAGAAAACAGATACTTGGAGATAAAGTCAATGGAAAGCAAAGAGAAAAGAGACACAGAACGCACCTGTAAACCAAAATGTCATGCCTGGTGTGTAATGGAACTAACCTGGATGTAATTGATAACATAAGAGAGAGACTAGATTGATAAATAAAGCAAGAGAGATGAAGCGAAATTGAAAGAAAGATGAAGAGCCAGAATGAGCGAGAGGAGAGAGTTAGAGTGTGTGTGTGGGAGAGAGAAGCGATGGATTGTTAGAGAGAACGAGAGAGATGGAGCTAAGCAGAGAGAGATGGAGCTAAGCAGAGCCAGAATGAGAGAGTGTGGCAGAAAGAGAGAGGGGTATAACGAGTATGTTGAGCTAGAGAGAGAAAAAGAGGGACATAGGAAGTAAGACAGATATAGGTATGAGCATACGTACACAGTTATCTCTACTATAATCAGACACTGGAACAGACCATTGAATGTTGGAATGTAAAATCTTGTCCCGCTTTGGAGTAACTTAAAATTTTGTCTGCTACAGGAATTTTTAAATATGAGAGAATGTTAATTTGCTTTGGCAAGTCATGCATTGTAGACTGCACTTAGCCCACATGAAATGACACGTGGGAGGCCTGCTTTGGCAGTGAATTGGATCTGGAATTTCTGAGTTTGAGTTGCATGGTCAATATTTATGTGTCACTTTCATAGTTATTTAGACTGTTTCTGTTTTATACTGTTTCTGCCAATATGTAACCTTGAGCCACAGTTTTGGTTGATTTTGATTGCAGTGGCTCAGTTTATTTGGTGATTCACAATTCCAATCATGGGTAAAACATGGCTTGTTGAACATAGATGAGATGTACTTGCAAATTGTTGGATTGCGTATTGCATTTCAGGTTTTCAATTTGACCAATCTTTTTGCTTCTTACCAACGAAGTACGAGTGTCTTCCTGGTCGAGGACCACACTGCTTTTTCTCTTATCTGTCTTGTATCAAGACCCTGCTGGACTATGGGGTGAAAGAAAGCTTGAATAAGCAGCTACCTATGTTATATGACATCTCTTTATTAATGTAATAACTGCACTTTCACAATTGCTTTATTAACCTTCCTGCTTTCTCAAATTTGCTTGAAAATGCACCATTTGTCCACTCTTTTTTCAAAAATTTGTCGGGGGGAGAACCCCCCCGAAACCCCCTTAGGTTGTTCGGGCTCGCTCGCAACGCTCGCTCGCTGCGGTGCAGTATGACTATCGTTTTACGCCCACCACTTTCAAATGTCACCAGCCGCCACATACTGCTGCACTTTACATTTGCGGATGCAGTTTGTTAGGTGGTAATTGCAATGGAATTCAGAACTACCACTAAATCCAAAATGAGGGCCGAGAACCACCAGAGCCTTATTTAGAGACGGATGGTTACCAGCTCTGCTATAAGGATTTTCAGAGCTCAAGCAAATTTATTTTTGCTATTTTGGGGCCCCATAGTTATATTGCCATTTTTTAGGTCATTTTTTGCAGTCTGCCCCCCTATTGTAGCCCTTTGTAGTGGCGTCATTAGACAACTGCTCACAGTGGCATTGTTATAGCACCAGCCCTGCTGGAAACGTATAATACTCCAAAAAACAGTGGTAGCATAATTTGTTACATTTTTGGATGGAATGGAAAGATGTTTTAAGGTTAAGAAATGTTAAATAACTTTTATAAACTCTATTAAAAGGTGATTTTAATTATAGATGTTTGGAAGGTGGGGTAACTAACGTTAATGCTAGCTTCTGTGCATAGGGTCAGTTTCTACCATGAAATTTAAACATTTACATTTTTTCTATATTGAAAGATGTTAATCATCAATATGTTTTTACCAACATACTTAATTTACATAATTTCATACATAGCAGTGATTTCCATAGGAGGATTACCATCTGTAAAGATTTACTAGTGGCATACTATAGAGTGGGCATGGGAAATTCTCTCTTGGAAAGCACACTTTTTGGAAGAAAATACTTCATCACTGCTTTTTGACGAATTCTACTTTAGCGCCTTTCTTTAAATAAGGCCAGGTACTAAAAGAAATCTTCTTTGCTGGTGACTTAAATGAGGTTTCCTGCACATGCTCAATACAGATACAACACGATTCCTAAAGAAGCTCAGTACTCGAGTGAAAGTTTGATGGAATATTTATTGGAGTCTTTTCACAGTAATTTGATAATATTCGCATAAGTCTCCACTTCCATCAAAGTTCTCAAAACAATAGCAAACAATGGGTTGCTGGCACGGGGCATGTTGCTTAGTAAAAGCGGCAAAGTTAACGACATGGACAGTGTAGAAGCCATGTCATGCCATGGCATTCCTCAAGGTAGCATTTAGATTTTTTCTAGAAATAAAGAACAAAAACATGGTTTTTACTATCATTTTTATTGTACATAAGTCTCTTTATTTATACTTAAGGCACAACAAGATATCAGTGAAATTCTTAACATTTTACATTATTAATACTTTTGTCATAAAACTCGACTGTGGGATTTTCTAAACCCACCATCTTGAAAATGCTTCATTCTTTTTTCCATTTTGACACATTTTCTCTCGGGCTTAGTTCAACCAGCACCCTTGGGTGCTGGAGCTCCGAACTGTACTGTAAAACTACTTTCTGTACAGTCACATCTAGCCATGCTACCAGCTGTCCCAAAGATGCAGGAACGCCATGTTCTCACCACTGGAATGGTGGGATGGCTCTGCCGAGGTACGACAGAGACACCAAATTGAGATCACTAAATCACAATGGAATAATAGACTATACAGGTTATCCTTAGTAACAAGCAGCAGGGCTCCTTAGAAGGATGGACAGGTGCTCATATTTTACAGAACGCAGAATAGATCCAAGGCTCACAGTTTCAGGACTACAACAGAGAAAAATACAAAGTGGGCTGGGGAGTATAGAATGACACAGATTTGCAGACAAGGGACTACATCAGGAACACCTACAGGAAACCTGTGCATCCACTCAAAAGTCCCCATCCTCTAACGGGAATTATATCAATGTAAAGAGGTAGCACAGGCGCATGGAGGATGTGGAAGGGTGGGCGCTAATAGGGTATTGAATTGATAAAGCAGTATTGAGGTCTGGCCTGAAGACCCTCTCGCAGAGGCAATGGAGGCCCTGGCCACATTTAATATTGTGATAATGGAAGAGTGGAAGTCGAGGTTCCCATACTGGCTTCAGTTTGTTTGCTAGGGAATGAGTATTTTGTAAAAATCATAATGTCAATGTTCTATTCTGTGAATGTCTCCGTATTAAGACTAATCATTTAAAATCTGCTCGGAGTTAGAGTGCATAAATAAAGAGGCAGCATTTGGTCTTCCCATAATAGCTGTGGAAATGATTACGTAAAGAATTCAGGCCAGGGATGATATGTATTTTAAATTTCTTGCATGACCTTATCGAATGTAGGAATTAAAAAGGGAAGTTGTAATTACCCTTTTCTCTCTATAGGTACAAAATACTTGAATAAAGCACATCTAGTTCATTTCTAAAAATATGGGGAAACTCACCTAGCAATTGATAATAATGTAACAAACATTGGCAAAGCCAATAGCTCTCCCCGATGCAAGATCTAATGGATTTGTTAATGTTTTTTTAGCTATGTTGCAAAGCAGCTTGGCCGCTGTGCAATATGGCTTAAAGTAAATCAATTAAAGGTGCTATGACGCTGTCCACACTGGCCGGGTCTTCGTGATTTTTTTCCCTTTACTTTGAGCCATGATGCACAGCAAAGCTCACCTACTCATAGCAGCCTTCGTATTTTCACATAAAGCAACTTAAAGTCTGTCACTCCTCACAGCTGGCCATGAATGACCCTGTTTCAGAGTAAGAAATTCTGTGATATCTTGGCAGCCAATTAAACCACTCAAACAATGCAGCTTCAGTCATTGACAAGGGCTGGCTGTGTGTCCGGTTGCATTACCAAGATGCATATATTGAGTTTTAAAGGAGGATGCCCGGGACCACGTAGCAATGCACTAGCAATTCTGCCCAAGATCAAGCAATAAGATGGAGGGAAATCAGTGATTTAATTGCAGACAAACATTACCTTCCTACAGCCATTCTCTACTTGATATTATTAGAATATTCTGAGTTGGCAAAACATTCATCACACA
Source organism: Calotriton arnoldi (assembly GCA_963921515.1). Taxonomy (NCBI): domain Eukaryota; kingdom Metazoa; phylum Chordata; class Amphibia; order Caudata; family Salamandridae; genus Calotriton; species Calotriton arnoldi. Next base: position 2,248,918 of record CAWUFW010000257.1, on the reverse strand, counting down.
CAACAATGCCTTATTATAAGGTGTATATTTCCATGCAATGGCGGGTTGGGTGGGGGACAACACAGACAATGGGATAAAGGCCACACGGACAACGGAGTAGGAGTTGAGACAATAGAAGCAACATGGACAACAGAAGAGAAGTAGCAACCTGGACAATGGATGGGGTGGGAAGGAAGAAGCAACACAGACAAGGGGGGTGTCAGGGAAGTAGCAACACGACGGGAAGAAGAAAGAAAAGAAGGAGCAACACAACGAGAAGAAGTAAAACAAGAAAAATAGTACCTCTGTCACACTACGAGCAGCGGAAGGACCGTAATCAAGATGAAGCAATAAGTTCTTGGTCTATACTCCACACGAAAGAAGAGAAAGTGAAGCTGGCATGTGTTTGCCAATTACGAGGCAGCAAATAAGCGTGACAATGTAGCCAATGTATGGTAAGCAGTGGGTGGGCTAAAGGCCCCTTGTTGAAAACACTATATCTCACAAGAAGCCGGCATGAGTTGGCCAATTACGATCCAGCAAATGAGAGTGACAATGATGCCAACAAATGGTAAGCAGTGGGTGGGATCTAAGGCCCTTGTAGAAAACAATATCTCTCGCAATTGCTAGCGTATGTGCCGTTGCAGGTGAGACCTAATGAATGTGACCTTCATTAAGGTAGGACAGAAATCTCTGGGTTTCTACCAAATCCAATTTTCTCATAAGAACCCTAGTCAGCTGTTGGGGAACCGGATCTTATGAAACTTACACAGAAGCTCCCCACTGGTGCTAGGAACAGATGCTTCTTCAGTTAAGTCCAGGTTTTTCCCTGAGGTAGCCTCACACTTTTCTCAAGCCCTACTTGCTAAAATATTTGACTTTTGAGTCATGGACAGCCTACTTGTATTGATCAGATGACCTTGTGTAATGCAACTGGTGCTTATGTAAAGCACTCATACCTTCTGGCTGATATCTTGTTGTATAAAGCTGAAAAAACTGCAATGCAGATGGGCCTAGAATGGTATTCCGTCACGTGGCAGGAACTTTTTACATGACATAGTTGACAAATAAGGGAGATCCTCGATGGAATACACTGCTTTGGTCCTCACTATGAGTAGTCCTGTAAACTGCGAGTCCCTGCAAAAACACCTGTTCAGTAGGGACACAATACAAATATTGCTGTGCTGAAAATGACTCTCGATGTTCAACTGCATTAAACTCATAATAAGCATACTAGTGATTTAAAGAAATGCACAGAGGTAAATTTAGGCCTATTGCCTCCAGCGATACTTGTTATACTGATGCCCAGATGTAGTGACCTATGTAACCAGATTCAAACATTCGGTTTCCACTTTGTGGTGTGCATGTAAAATTATTTGTAACCAGAGTAAAAATGTAGTATTTGAGTACACACTACATGATAATTAAATTATAGAATGAAATTTGTACGCCACAATATTGCAAGCTACATAACGTATGTTGAGACCATGTATATTTTGAGCTTTCATTAAAAAGAATATGCTCCCAAATTGTTTTTACATCCTCTTGTGAATGCATCTATTAGTTGTCTTAAATAAAAATAGGAAACTCCATTCAATCGTTGCTGAGCGATCGAATTTAGATATTTCAACGGATTAAACATTTAAAATGTTAAAAAGTTTTAGTATGAAACCAACAGAGTAACAGTGCAGTGGGGAAAAAAACACGTCTGCTAAGAGGGCTTGCACTAAACGCTTGTTAACAATAATTCATCTAGAGCACCAAGATGGAACTCTTTTACTTTATGACACTGCAAAGTAATGAAAAACTGATCTGCTCTCAAGGCGCTTGAATTGGGGGAGCATGAAGAAAAAAAGCAACACGGAGTAGGGGTGGCTAAGAGGGGAAGAAGAAATACCTCAATCACAGTGTGAGCCGTAGATGGACACTAATCGAGAGGAAGCGGTCTGCTTGGTCCATGCTCCACAGAAGTAAAAGGAAGTGATGCCCAGCACAATATGGCCAATTATGAGGCAGCAAAGAAGAGTGGCAATGAAGGCAACGAATGGTAAGCAATGGATGGGCTCCAAGCACTTTCTTGTAAACAATACCCCTCGCAATGACAGCGCATTCTCTGTCAGCAGGCAAGACCTAAAAATTGGTTGCTTCTAGTGTTGTAAACCCCAAAGGGTGACACTGGGATCTTGCCCCCCCGTGAATAGGCAAGTGGCAAGTTGACCCAGATTTGCTTCTTCAGCACCCCACTCTGGAGAGCTTAGTAATGAAGGAGTCCACTAGCTGCCAGAAACCCATTGTCTTCCCTATGATGACGCTTGAAAGAGAATCCGAACGAATGGAAAAATCACAAAAGGGTTGTTTTCCAGTGCATGTCTTGCCCTTCGATCTGACAACACCTCATGCCTCCTGGGTAGGTGCTCGCACACGTTATGGGATAGGGTGGCGGAGATCTTGTCAGCTTTCCCAGAAGACATCAAACACCTTTCAGCTTCTAATTTGTGATGGTCAAGACGCAGTGAAGTACACAATATGTTTAAGCCTGACACAACTGACTGCCTGTGTAGGGCAGTCGAAACCAGGGTTATGGTGAGGCGACATGCATAGATACACTCCACAGTAATCGGTCCAGCAGTCCCTAATGGACATGCCCTTTGGCTGCTCTAGGCTCTTTTAAGCAAATGCTGACTTGGCCATGGAGAGATTGAAAGAGAACAAGGCCATTCTACAGCTCTCTGGGCCTAGCTCAGCCTGCTCTGCAGTTCCCCCTATAAAAGCGCCCCCTTTTCAGACTTCAGTAGGGTTTCCAGCAGAGGCATCTGCAATATGCCTCAGCAGCAACAGGCCTCTTTGTCGTTTTAGAGATGAGGCCGGGAGCAGGCCGATAGCATCCAGGCTCCCGGGGCAACACACGACTCAAATCCCAATCCCAGCCCATGCAACTGCTGCAAAACTATTTTCATTTGTCCTTGGTGGCACATGATCGCCCAGTGGGAGGTGGGGGAACCTTTTACCTCTCCAGATGGCAGAGCATCGCATTAGACCAATGGGTGCTCCAGATCGTCAAACAAGGATACTTCTAACCCCTTTTACCCTACCCCGGGACATGCCCCCCGTACCACAATACCTCCCAGTAGACAAGTTGTCCATACTCCGTGGAGAAGTTCAAGCTCCCTTAGCCAAGGGAGCAAAAGAGAGGGTGAGCACTTTCTAGTGCTGAAAAAGGATGTCTTCCTCCGGCAGGACAGGATCAGAATGCTCACATTGGCCCAAGTCCTGTCTGCCCTGGATCCAGGAGACTGGATGCTATCGCTGGACTTGCAGGATGCATAATTTCATGTCCCCATCCTACAATCTCACTGGGGTTACCTGTGGCTTTGGGTAGGCCATAAGCACATTCAGTTCTCTGTGTTGCATTTTGGCCTTACCAGCACACATCGGGTGTTTGCCAAACTGATAGTGGGGGTCACAGCCCATCTCCAGAGGTTGGGAATACCAGTCTTTTCATACCTCAACGACTGGATCCTGAACACAGAATTTCCTCAAGCAGTCATAAGCCATCTCCAGATGATGTCCGACCTGCTAACATCACTGGGCTTTTCCATCAACGTGCTGAAGTTACACCTGACTCTTACAAAATAGCCCCCTTTCATTTGAGCCATCCTGGATTTGAACCATTCTGGATACAGCGCTCGATCGGGCTATGATCCTGATGCTTCAACTCTTAAACTGGAACTCAGTGAGAGCGGCTCTAAGATGTCTGGGCATTTTGGTCTCCTGCACCCCGCAGTTGGACCTTGCCAAGTGGCACATGCGGGCTCTGTGTGGGATCTTAAGTTTCAGAGAGCTCAGCACCGAGGGGACCTATTAGACTTCATCCAGGTGTCAAAGGACACTGCGAAAAATCTACAGTGGTGTTTGCTTGATCGCGATTGGACCAGTGGCGAACCCCCCTCCCTAGCCCACCCAGAGCTAACGGTTGTGACATATGCATGATTGCTGGGTACTGGAGGGGATTAGGGAGAGGTGGATCAGAAGACTCTGGTCTCCTGTGGAAGCTCACCTTCACATCGACCTGCTGGAACTTTTAGCGATTCGCTTGGCACTGAAGGCGTTCCTCCTGACTATCAAAGGGGAATGAGTGCTGATTCTCATGGACAACACGGCCTCCTTGTGGTATTGCAACAAGCAGGGCAGTGTGGGGTGATGGTGTCTGTGCCAGGAGGCCCTGCGTCTCTGGAAGTTGCTGAATGCTTAGGTCATCTCCGTGATTGCACAGCAGCTGGCAGGATCTTTAAACTCCAGGGTGGATTAACTCAGCCGACTTTGCCTAGCAGATGACAAATGGCGGCTACACTCTTAGGTGGGGTGGGCCGTCTTCCAACAATGGGGAAAACTATGGCTCAATCCATTCACCACTGGAGAGATCATGCAGTGCCCAGAGTTTTGCACTCTGGAGATACCAAGGCAGTCCTCCCCGGGGTTCAGGACTCCTGCATGTCTTTCCGCCTCTCTGTCTCCTGACCAGGGAACTGAAAAAGATCAAGACAGACTGAGCCCAAGTTCTCCTAATGGCTCCGGAATGGGCGAGGAGAGTGTGCTTTCCAAAACTAACCCTAACCTGCTTCTGGTTAATTCTTTCCTTTCCCCTGGGTTTGGATCCAATCTTCCATTCTGTGTAGTGGACAAAGGGCAGGCAGACCCATGTGTAAGCTGCATTTGCAAGTGACAATGCAGGCAGCTTCAGAAGCTGGGAAAGGAGTGGGCCCAGTCCTCGGTCTACCCTATGAAGCTCAGGAAGTACTGAGTAAACCCTCCTTCTCAGGAGAGGAACACCAATCCCACACCCAAGGTCTTTTGTCACCAGTCTGGAAGGAATACACTTCACACGACAGGAGCACCGTTAACGGTTATGTGACCCTGGACACTGACAGAAAGGCACATTTGTTCTAGGCAGAAAAATGCCAACTTTCTAAAGGTGCCATTTTCAGAATAGTATCTTAAAATCAGACCTTTACATTCAAATGAGTGAAGTAAGTATTTCTCTATCTGCTCCCAAACTGAAGTTATCACTTATTAAGTATAATAAAGTAACCCAGTGTTAATCTATGGGAGAGGTATCCTTGCTACAGTTAGAAAAGGAATTTGAGACTTTTACACTGTTAGGATTTGTAAAACTTAAGTGCCATGTCCTACTTGAGGGGCGTGGCTTGGCCAGCCATCATGGCGGTCGCTCGTAGATAGAGCTCCGCACATCTTACCCAGCAATCCACCACAAAGCGATAGGAACGACTAGCATCAGCTGGTGGGCAGCCGGGTCGACATCCCCTTGATGATGGGGCTAATGGCCAGCTCTCTGCCGCAAACTTGAGGCCTAAGCCACAGTGGCGGGTGTCTATCCTGAACGCGACCTGCTCCTGGCCTGATTGAAAAAAACAGCCACCTGGACGGCATTGTAGACCTGCGGTGCTCCCCGAGGCGGAAGAGATCCAACAGTGTAACTGCAGAGAAGCTGCAGCGTTTGACACGGCCCCCCTGGACGGCGAGGGACCGTCACCTTGCTCTTTGCCCCGACTCGGGAGCCTGCCTTGCTGTGGCTGGGAGGCGCGGTGATCGGGGCCGAATCACAGGCCCCAGATCTGTTGGAAGAGACGAGCGCCTGTGCCAGTGTACTGAATCTGCATAGCCCATTCCAGGCACAGCAGCGGTGCATACCTCACGGCCACTGTGGAGCGGTTGGCTTCTGATACCAGCTGCACCACGGGACTCTTCCCCATCCACCTTGACCTAAGTAGCTGCTACTGCTCGCCTCTGAAATGTGACGCTCGAGGTATGTGGCTTCTCCCTAAGCGCTCGCTACAGCAGGCCTGCCTACATTGGTGCCAGAGACCTGAATGCCTGATGCCACACAGCGCCCCCCACATCCCTGGAAGACAAGCTGGACAAGATCCTCGCAGCTATTGAGCAGTCCCGGATTTCCACAGAAGACAAAATAGGCAACCTGGCGGCGTAGTTGGGCTTTCTGCGCAACAAGCTTTGCAACCTCACGGACAGGGTCGCAGAGGGAGAAAAGACACTGGCTGAACTACAACCACAGTCCACTGCCAACCACCTGGCCATTTGAGACCTCCAAGACAGAGTAAGAATGCTCGAGGTTAGAGTGGAGGACGCAGATGGACGTTCCCGCAAAAGCAATCTCCTGATCTTGGGTCTCCCCGAGGGAGTGGACTGCCGAGACCCTCTAGCCTTAGAGATCTGGCTCAAATTGGGTGTCCCCATCCAACCTCACTCTATTCTTTTCACTAGAAAGGGCCCACAGGGTGCCGGCACGCAGACCTGTCCCTGGGGCACCGCCACACCCGATGTTGGCCAAGCTTCTGCAATTCAACGATTGGGACGCCATTCTTGCTGCGGGTAGGCTAGTGGGGCTGCTGCAGCTAGAGAATACCACTACAATGCTGTTCCCGGACTACACCCAGGCAGTACAATGCCAACGTGCCTCCTTCCTGACTGTGAAGAGGAAGCTCCGCCAGCTGCGAGCCCTGTACTCCCTGCTGTTTCCAGCCCGTCTTAAGAGCCTAACAGATGGCAACGCCCTCTTTTTCACGGACTCCCAGGCCATATAGGACTGGATCGCTGAGTATCACAGCGAGGCGCCTGTGCCGATTGAGGAGGGCTCCCCTCACCATCACGGTACATTGGAGGGACAACAGACCCAAGCAGACCTCACCCATAAAGCCCCCAGTCTCCCACCCACTTGCCCTGGAACAAATCATCAAGCATTGGTGCCAAACCCAGAGGGCGACTGCGTCTCTCAGAGAGGGTGCCAGCACCTCGGAGGAAAAGACAGGCCTACATATTTTATCCTCCAACAATGACTTCACCATGAACGAGGGTACAAGGGAGGGCTCACAGACCCTACCGATAGTGACACCACAGACAGCCGACAACCTCCTGTGACACAAGCCACTACACTTAACTTCCAGAAACGAAGTCTCCCCTGCCTCCATGCCTGAACCACTGAACTCCACTGCCGTGGCTGGTCTCCCCTCCACATCAGAGGGACTGCAGCAACATGCTGCACCTTGCGCGGGCGAGAGCGGGGCGACCTATCCATCACACTCCAGCATTACCGGGTATCACACGACCACAATGAAAGACCTGGATGAGTTGCGATACCACCATCATTTCCAATGTGCAGCCAACACCCCATTCTTATTCCAATGGTTAGATGCTACAGTCCATTTGGCCGTGCTGCCGTTAGCAGCAGGCTCTATCTGTTGTTGCCCCCTCTTCTGAATTCCCAGGTTTTTACCCCAGTGACTTAGCCAAGCGAGTACACAACACATGGCACCCTGGGTACGCATTGCCGCGTGAGCACCATGGGCAAGGCATCCATGGGTGCACATATGGCGCAGATTACCTGGGGCGGGTGGTTTCAGACCTTGCCGCACACATAGTAGACTTGGTGTAGGGCGCTCCAGTCCCTCCGGTGCCCATGTGGCACCTCCCTCAGGAACACCTAGAGGATATGTCATTATGCAAATCTCAAAAAGAGCATATTAGACAGTATTTCAGAGAACCGGGCCACAGCGATTTCCAGGGCAATGAAATGGGATGCATTTAAAATGCTTACCAGGGGGATCTGCCTACAGGAGGCGGCGGGGATACGCAGGCTTTTGAAGGGAGAACTCCTTGAGGCAGAAACACTAATACCCATACGGGAGAGAACCATGACCTCTGACCCTTCTAAACACCTGGAGTTGACCAAAGCCAGAACCCAATACGCTGCTCTGATGGAGTGGCTGCGTTGCTTCAATCTAAATGCCTATGTTTTGCAGACACACAGGGAGGGTGACAAGTCTGGCTGACTCCTGGCATGGCTCACTAGGCAGGAAGACCAAGCTGGCCAGATCCTGGAAATCGCTTCCCCCGTGCAGGGTGACTTACATGTGCAGTGAGACATCCTGAGCCCATTTCACGCCTACTACTCCTCAGTGTATCACACATTCCCAGCAACAGACACGGTTGCCATCGGCCCTTTTCTCTCCGGGTTTGCTCTCCCTTGCATCCCTGTGGCCGCCAGGGTGAGCACAGATGCCTACATCACAGCTCGTGAATCAAACATGACATCCAAAACTTGGCCAGACACAAAACCCCTGGCCTGAATTGATTCACAATAGAATATTACGGCGCCTTTGCTGAGAGCTTAGCACCCCGACTAGAGGAGATGTACAACGGGTCCCTGCGCCTTGGGGAGTTACCCCAGTCCCTCCGGGAATTCCTCCTGGCATCCTTTCCGAAATCAGATAGAGACCTTATGCACCTCTCCTCGTACAGGTCGATTGCCATCCTGGGCAACGACTATAAAATTCTGGGCAAAATCTTAGCGGACAGGTATGCACAATTTCTGCCGGAGTTAAAACATCCATACCAAAATGGCTTTGTCCCAGGACGCAGCACATCCCAGAATATTCGCTGACACTTCCATGTCATGAATCAGGCCTCTTGCGGGTACCAGCATGCAACATGTCTGATACTTTACCTCAAAAAGGCCTTTTACACACACCCTTACCTGGGAATACCTATTCAGCGTGCTGGGCAAGATGGGGGCGGGGATCATGCCTCTTAGCATACAGACTATTATATGCTAACCCAGCCTCCAGGATCTGGCTGGCTTGTCTCGCCACCCTTCTCTGTGGGCAGAGGTACCCGGCAGGGCTGTCCGCTGTCACCCCTGCTGTTTGCTATTGCCATGGAGCCTTTGGCTCTTCGCCTCTGCCATGGGGGGATGGCCTGGGGAATTCCCTTGGACGATGTGACCCCCACAGTATCCCTGCACGCAGATGACCTGCTCTTGTACCTGTGAGACATCTGCTCTGATCTCTTCCCCATACACAACATTCTTCACTCAGGTAGCAGGCCTCTAGGTCAACTGGGCCAAATCCTGCGTATACCCACTCAGCCCCACCACGGCCAGACTGGCCGTAGCGAGCCCCAGGCGTTTCCCCGGTGGGCTGCCAGGGTGGGGGCCGCTTTTAGACCCCTGGGGGTCCTTGTTTGTTACTGAGGACCGGTTTTGCAGTAAAGATACAATATCGGCCCCCAGGACCAAAGCGGCAGAAAGCTGTCCTGCTACCCTCCCCAGTGGCCAGCCGAGCTCTTTGACAGGGCCGGTTCCTGTTCCCAGTCCCCTGCCCACCACACCACTATACAAAGTCAGGGTCGTCTGCACCCTTCTGATCTGGAAGGAGGTCACTGCCCGGTATCTCAGAGTCTACCTCTACCAGACTGTTGCTGAATTATACAAGGGCAACCTTAAAAAAACCCTCTCTGCCCTGAAGCATCAAGTACAGTTTTGGGGACACCTACCCCTTGCCACAAACGGAAAGATTGCCTTCTCTAAAACGATAATGTTATCAAGGCACCTCTACTACTTTACAAAGGTCCCTGTAAACCCCCCCCGCCCAACATTTTTACAGGACCTAGTAGATACCGTCTTAGGTGAGCTTATATGGGGAGACAAACGTCACAAGGTCGCACTGAAAAAATTGCAGCTGCCGATGGGTAAAGGTAGACTCGGTGCCCCTTCGTTCGAGGCCTATTACCTGGCGGCACAGCTGCAATGGATCTCGAGGTGGGTGGCGGAACCACATCTGGGAGAAACATGTAACGGTGCTGGCCCCCTTTGCCTGTCCACTGTCCGAAACTTCATGCTCCCCAGCGCAAAACCCCGATTCTCATGGTCACTCCAGATCACTGTTGCCCAAAAGTGCTTGGCCAGAGTTTCGCACCTTACGTGACATGTATCACTTTACTCCCCAGCCTTTCCTTTGGAAGGCCTCCCACGCTTTTCTTGCTCCTACTCCTTCACTCACATGCGGGCGTGGCACAAGCAGGCCCTAATCACAATCAGTGACCTCTTCGGGGCAGGCGGACTTCTATCCTTTAACCAACTTCTCCAAGACTACCCTTTCCCCAGAGGACAGGTTCTGAATTACCGTCAATTATACAGTTGCCGCAACCTTTGGTCCATAAGTGATGAAGAACCCCAAACACGCCCTGTTATTCAAACTCTCCGACACATATGTGCTGGGAGGCGCCTAATAACGTGGGGGCAGATTTACAAGAAAGTGACTCGGTGCATTCTGCAAGCTTTTTGGCTGCGCCGCACTGAGTCACTTTCAAAGCACAGGGATGCGACATATTTACAACAATATGTCGCATCTCTGTGCTTCCCCATGCGCTGGCGCACAAACTGCTGCAATGCGCCGGCGCAGGTACCCTTGCACCATGGGGCAAGGATGCCTGCTTTGTGGGGAGATTGTTTTTGTTCAGGAAGGGTTCCCTTCCTGCACAAAAACAATCTGGAAAATGCAGTTTTTCAACTTCTATGGGTGCTAATGCAGCACAGCATAGAAGTTGAAAAACGTCATTGTTTCAATGATTGTTTATGTGCAGGAAGGAACCCTTCCTGAACAACAACAATCATTAGAGGTGATTCCTCTTTCTATGTGTGCTGCAGAATGCATGCACGCATAGAAAGGAAAAGAAACGAGGAGAAATGAATACATTTCTCCTCGTTGCTGCCTCTCCTACGCCTCCCCTGGGGAGGCGTAGCATTCAGACGCATTTCCAGATTTACGATGCCTCGTAAATCTGGAAATGTAATCTGCTTCCATGGAGTGTTGCGTGGGAACACCCACACGCACTCCATGGAACACCCCTTTGACGCAAAGTGCTGCGTGCAAAGGGGCCATATTTACAAGGATAGGAAAAGTCACACAGGGTGGCTTTTCCTGTCCTTGTAAGTATGGAGCAGTTAAATGCGCCACCGGTATGACACAAAAAGTGACGTACCGGTGGCGCGAGGGGCTTGTAAATCTGCCCGTGGATTTACAGGGCTATATGGGAGCACACTGGGACTTCACTCAACACCTTATGGAATAGGTGGGAGGACGATTTCGTCTAGGTGCTGCACGACAAAAAATGGGAACAGGCACTAGAATTCCCTCATCAGGGGTCCAGAAATGCCCGGTTCAAAGCCATCCACTTCTTGATTCTACACTGCGTCTACTTGACACCTGAGAAGCTCAATCACTTTTTCCCACTGTGCAACTGTTCTGCCCACGCTGTCACTCCGCGTCAGCTGATCTGTGACACATGTTATGGTCCTGCCCCGACCTTTCCCTTTACTGGCGCTCAGTTCACAATATGTTAGCAGATGTATCGGAGCTCCCCGACCTTGAATCGTGGGGCGCTTGCGCACTTGGTATCTTCAAATGGAGGAAACAAAGCAAAGTGCTGGCAGGCTTTGCTGAATTGGCACTCCTGCTAGCTAAAAGCACCCTAACCTTACATTGGAGAATTGCACAGGCGCCCCGGTCTCCGCTTGGCAGGGAGTGCTGTGAAAATGGGGTATGGCCGAGGGTGAGCCCTGCTCAATGAAGAGGCCCACCACCTCCCCAAAAAGCTGATCTCAGCGGCTTGGGTTGCCATCCTCGATCACTTCCAACAAACTACACATAACGACGACCTTCCCACGTAGATCCCCTGGGACGTCCTATGTTGTCCGCATTGTTAACCTCAACCTCCTCCTTCCCACTTCTTTGCACCTCCACTTGCCCCATTCACCTGCCATCACCCTCCCCCACCCTGCCAGCAGACCGGATCCCGAGGCTGGTAGCATGCATCTGTGATTGCAAGTAGGGCACGCTAGGCACACAGGGAAAGCACTCATCTCGGCACCCAGCTACTCTAGCCGGAGAACAAGCATGGCAACACCTAACACCTTGCCCAACCTGAGTCCCTGCAAGCGACGGCACGGAGAGCCACACTCCAGCCCCTCCACCCTACACTCACTTTGATTCTTATCCAAAACATCTCCCTTGTCTTAGTCGCAACCCGTTATCCCCCACATTGCTTTTCATAATTGGATGGAATCTATACTGTGTGGGCAACCTACGAGGCAGATGGCACTGCAATGCCCCCCCCACTGGTCACCTGGAACTGTGGCACTTCAAGGGATACCTCGCCTCTCCCTCTACTCCGTATCCATGTTCCCTACAAACATGTGTCTGCATTGCAAAGTAGCACGGTCTTGTTTAGGTCGAGCCTAGCGGTAGCGTGCATGCGCTGCTCTCTCTGCGAGTCATGCTGTAATAAAGTAAGCAGTGGAAGCCCCGCCCACTATCCACCCATATTTTTAATTGCCTGGTGTCATTGTCCTTCGTAAGAGCTGAATTTCGATTAATTATGAGACTTGTTAGTCCCTCCTCGGTACCGCCTTGTCTCCATTTGTTATCTCCCATAACGACTGGACCTTTTACTTGGCTCGTTGCACGGTCTCTGTTATTTAGTGGGTAAGCACTATCTTCTTTAATGGTCTTTCCTTATTCCAGCGCGGTCCGCTTTCACTTTAGTGGCCGCGCTGCTTTATTTAATTATTTTGCAGCGCGGTCCGCATCAGTTCAGTGTAGCACAGGCAAACAAGCATTTGCAATTCAACAGGTCTCGCATTTACGCGAGTTTGACTATTGGCATTGTAAATGACAATGCCTTTTATTTATGTTTTCGTTTTTGAAACATAAATAAAACGTATGGTCATTTACAATGCCAATAGCTTGAACTCTCCTAAAGGCGAGACCTATTACATTGCAAATGCTTGTTTTTATATTGTTGCTGTACAACTGTCCTTGTTCTTAACTTAAAACCCAAATAAAAACATTTTTTTTTTTTAAAGTGCACGTCCTACTTTTTAAATACCATGCACTCTGCCCATTGAGTCTTTAAGTCCCACCTCAGGGGTGTCTTATAAGTAATAAAAAAGAAAGTTTTAGTCTTGGCAAAAGGTTCATTTTGCCAGTCGAAATGGCAGTGTAAACCTGCAATACAGGCTGCAGTGGAAGGCATGAGATGTTTAACAGTGCTACTTTAATGGGTGGCACAATGCCTGCTGCAGCTTCTTGAGGCATTTCATTTACAGGCTCTGGGTACGTGTAGTATCATGTACTAGGGACCTATTAACAAATTAAATGTGCCAATTAGGTGTGCACCAATTTTAACATGTTTATAGCAGTGAGTGCAAGCACTTTATCACTGGTTAGCAGGGGTAAAGTTCACAAAGTCCTAATGCCACCAAAAACCGGTTCAGCAAAAATAGGGAGTCAAGGCAAAAATCTGGGGTAATAACACACAAAATTCCAGACCTCCAGAAATAAATACAGTGCTCCTTATGAGGTCTCCAAAACTGGATACAATTCTCCAGATGAGACTTTCAGAACACACACAGTACTTTTGATTAGACCTCCAGAACTGAATACAATATGTGGAATATTGCTCCGAGAACTGAACAAAATATTCCAGGTGGTCTCCAGAACTAAAAACAAAACTCTTGATGTAGCCTCCATAACTGTTCAAAATATGGCAACGGTAGTCTTCTGACCAACAGACATTTGACCACATGAGTGCCATAACTAAACACAACAGACCTCCATAAGTGCACAAAATGCGTATGCGGCTCTCTCAGCGTAAACGGCGCTCTAGGTGCAGCTTTGCTGTAATTTATAAGACTGTTTGCAAGAGACTTAGAGGTACATTTACCAATATTGTGCGCCAGGTTTGCATCACAAAAGTGACGAGAACCAACGCAAAATATTAGTTTAGGATGTACTTTCCAGCGTAAAATTTCATTGTCGTTGGAATGTAGCCATCTGGTAAGATAAAGTGTTTTGCGTTGCTTAGCGTCAGCCGGGCGTACTATGGGTGTTATTTGGACATTCCAATGCAACCACCCATCGGTTTTGATGCAAAGCCCTCTCTATTAATATTTGTAGAGAGTGCTTTACGCCAAAAGAGAATACCTCATTGAGGCTAGTGTTAAAAAGGAGATATGTTTTTATTTCTACAAACTTTTCTGACTATTTATGTGCTGCACTGTACAGCACACCCCCTAACTGGGCAAAGTTTTAAGGTTTGCTACCCTTCTGGTACAAAACCTATGTTAGACATCACATAGACACCTTTTCACTGTAGTGCAAAAGTGTGTGTGGCACCAGGCAGTTTGACTGTGCGCCAGGCACATAGGAAGAGAACCGGAGCACCATATCTCTGCAGATATGGCACTGTCCTGCTCTCCCTTTCTCACAGAACACAGCAACTTTGGTTGCGTGACAACTTTGTAAATCAGCCCCTTGGTGTGGCTTGTGATGGAGCCATGGGGATAGTTGAGGGAATGAAGACTATTGTCTAATAACTGGGTACTTGACCAAAGTCCAATGCTTTGTGCAGCTCTGCCATTCTGGAGTGATACCGGATGTTTTACGCCAGCCTAGCTCAGGCACAAATCTGCACCCTTACATAATTTAACTACCCGCTTTTGAAGAATGTCAATCTCTTTTCAATGGTCGTTATCCTCTTAAAAAGCAAAATGCCTCTGCAGACTTCAGTAGCATCAGCCTTGTTGCAAACCTATAACAGTCCCCACTAAAATGGTTTATACTTCATTCACTTTAACTTGATCAGGTTGACATTTTTGCTCTCCATGTCTGCCACTGCATGGCTGGCCTATCAGGCAGTGCCCAATGGACTGATCTGACAGATCAGGGTGTGGGACAGTTTTTTTTTTGCAGTTTGTGGGCCTGTTTTATGTTCTGGTGGACCGGTTTTTACTGTTGATTTCCCAGATATTACCAACACATTGCCTGCAGGAAACACAAATCCATGCAGTCTCCCATTCCTTGCAAAATAACCATACACAGGGTCGGATTGGCAAAGCGGGCAGTCAGGCAATGCCATAAGCCCAGTGAACGAGGACAGCTGTGGACCAGTTATCCAGGATTTTAATAACCATATGTGGGCTTATGTGAGCCTGCTTACGCTGCTTCTGCAGAACCCCATAGGGTGCAGTGGTTCTAAGTGCACTCGTTTTGGGCCAACCCATTATAATGCACAGATAGACAATGAGCCGGCACGGGCAGACAAAACATGCGGTGCGCCTCCTTCCATCACGGCTTCCGGGCATGAGAGGGAGGTATCACAGGGGCTGCTGTTAGAAGCAGCTGAGTTTGTACTCGCCTCACAAGTAGGGGACATATTCTGTGGTGCGGCTGACCATGAAACTACCGCACCCCATATTCATGCCCTTGATTTAACAGAAAAAACATGGATCCACTTCTCAAGATTGTTTTTCATTCATGTTTTACTTCACCTTCCATTCCCCAAGGGTATTTTCTTTTTCCAGATCTACTTTTGTAGGTTTTTTCCCAAGCAACGCATGTCATGCACAGAGGGAGCTGCTGGAAATGCAGCTCCCTGCATCCGGGGTGATCTGTCAAGAGAGGGGGCCATGAAAAAGGGAGTCCCAAAAATAAAAAACAAAACGACATTTACAAAAATTTTTATAAAAATGTAGAAACAAATAAATATATAAACAAATACTATAAAATGATTAACAAATAATAAATATATTTGAACAATATTAGGAAATGTTTTTAAGTCTGCATACACTAGTCCCACTCCAGTTTATGAAAGTGTAGAACTTCAGAGGGGTTAAATATATCACACCCACTCCAAACAGTGCAACAGTAGGAAAAGTGATGGACTTCAGAGGGGATACATTTACTATTCCCACTCCAGTCTGTGCAACAGTAGGGAATCCGTTGGACTCCGTAGGGGTTAAATTTACTATTCCTATTCCAGTCCGTGCAACAGTAGGGAAAGCGTTGAACTTCTGAGTGTACATTTTATTATTCCCACTCCAGTGTGTGCAACTGTAGTGAAAGCGTTGAACTTTGGAGGGGTTACATTTTCTATTCCCACTCCAGTTTATGCAACAGTAGGGAAAGTATTGCACTTCGGAGGGGTAAGATTTACCATTCTCACTCCAGTCTGCAGAACAGTAGAAAAAGGGTTGGACTTTGGATGGGTAAAATTTACTATTTAAAGACAATAGAAAATCCTTGGGTCTGTAAAAATAGGAAGAACAATGATTAAGCCAGAGACTATTCCACACAGAAGAAGCTGTGTGGAGATTCCCTTTAAAGGACGAAATCCCTCACTCACCATAAGGTGACATGCTTCATCATATGGGATTCTCCTCTCAAAGGAAAAACCTAGTTCCTTGGGGGCTACAACCCCCTCTATGAGAGGGAGGAGCTCAGGGATGTTTTTTGAATGTCTGATATTCAGGATATTCTAAATCCACATAGATGAGTAAAATAGTGTGAGAGCGAGGACGCAGCGCAAAATAAGAAAACTGGTGTAAAGAAAGGTGAAGATAAAACTAACTAGGGCGTCCTATATAAATTTTATTAAGGGGCACCCTCTGCTAGGATTAAAAACAATGGTGCAACAGCGACATAAATGTTTAGTCGCAATGATGTTTGATGAATTAGTGGTCATTAGTGGTCTAGACATGTTTCAGCCTATATGCCTCAAACATCGGGCAAGGCTTTCTTCAGGACCTAAACAATGCTGCTGCCAGTACTCAAGTGAAAATACAAATAAAGAATACAAAAACTGAACGTGTTCAGAGCCCCAAATACTCCGGACGATAAAGAAACCTATTGAAAACATAAACAATAATGAAATTACATATACACTGTGTGGAAAAGAAGTTTCTCTCGGCTTAAATCTACAAATAAAGAATAAAAATAGAAAAATATGGAAACAATTCCTTACCCGCAAAAGCTAGGTAAAGAACTCTACCTCAGCCTGGCAACAGCTCAGGATGAAGGCACCGCTCTAAAAGAGAGAAGGTATATATAGATATAATAGCAACTATTTATATATCCTGTACTTTTGGTGGCATTGTTGACAAACAACATTAAGTCATACAGCCTAGTCAGGAAGTATTGTAAAGCAAATTAAGAGGAAAAACAAAAATGGAACACACAAGGTCCACCATACATCTAGCATACACGTGGTTCAACGGACTCATATGTATAACAAAGAGCCCAAACACACGAGATAAATAAACCAATGAAATCAATCAAATTGCATATCAATGTTACAGGGTACTATAAAAGCCCATGAAGAAAAGCTCCAAAGGGAAATGCAAATAAACGGAGGGACTCCTACAAAGAGACCCCTCGAAATATAATATCGCATAGAGCTGATCCCTAACACTCACCTATCCGTCGGTACCTCGGGCCCATATAGAGCCTGCAACCGAGGTGAGTGTTGGTGGTGAAAACCACTTGTATTTATACTCCCCATGGCTAATCTAACACAGTTGTGAAGACCCTAATTGTAACGGGTCTACGCATGCGCTGGTGGGAGAACACTCGTTTCCAGCGCATGCGTTGTGTCTCAGAAATCACGATGGGCAAACCCAAAGTGCTGCATGTAACTGCCAAATGAGGCGCATCTAAAGCAAAAGGAGACCAACTTTAAAAGTGATAGCGTATAAGCCGCATAACAAACGTACAGACAGCTATAAAAGCGGCACTGCAGTAATACGCAAGCTCACAAAAAGGAACTGCTAACAAAGGAATAACGCACCCGTTTATAGAGAGGTGCTGATCACTAGCGCATGCTCAGATGACTCAAAGTAGAACACGTCAAGTAAGCAAACTGCTTGGTATCGTAGCGTCACCACTTCAAAAGTGTCCAAGACGACACATAGGTAAAACGCATACAAGTGTAAAATGAATGTGAAAAATAAAACACATCAAGTGTTGAATGGTGGTAACGTTACTTGCAGAATATATAGCAAGACATCAGGACCTCAATAGGATCAAAAGAGGGGAGGGAGAGAACATACCTCTCCACTCACATACATCAAAAGAGAGGAGAGAAAACATACCTCTCTACTCTTATATATCAGACATAGCGTACCTCAAAAATCACAGGACACAACTAAACAGTGGATAGACATAAAATGACCATAAGTCCCAGAGTCAATTTCAACAAAGGTGCGCTGTGTGGCAAGAACGCATATATCTATATATATATATATATGTATATATAGGTGCCCATACAGGAAAGGAACTCAGCTAGATGTTGTAATCAAACCTTAAAGAGAGACCCAGGGAATATCATCATTTAAACCCCGCTTGTCACTTTCCAATCTATGAACCCAGCGCTGTTCACGCCTAAACAGAAAGGTGGCAATATCTGTTATGTGATTAGGTATGTGCGGCTTCTCTAGAACCGTCCATTTGAGATCTTGAGGTGAATGGTTAGCTTCAAGGAAATGAGTAGTCAATTTAGTGGAAGACTTTCTGCAACGAATAGTGCTCTTATGTTCTAAGATACGGGTTTTGACTTAGCGTGTAGTCATCCCCACGTATCGTAGTGTGCAGGGACAAGTGATCAAATAGATCAACTGATCACTATTACAGTTCGTGTGGTTCAATAGGACCCACGGTCTCTCCGTCCCAATGTCTATTTCTGTAGTGTGTGACGTCTGAGAACACGCTGCACATGAACCACAAGGGAAATGTCCTTTCACCGGCGGCAAACCCCACAGAGTTTCTTGTGGACCTGTCTTTCTGCCTCTAGATCTTGTATGTATCAAGCGGTCTTTTATGTTAGAACTCCGCTTGAACGCAAAAGAGGACGTGGCAATGGTGTTACCTCGATGTTCAAAATTCTCCAATTGGAAAGAATACTCTTTTTGATCTTGTTAGAAAAGCTACAAAATGTGTGCACGCAAGTTAACCTATCATTAGCTGTCTTCGGTTCACTAGATTCTATAAGAGCAGCTCTATGATTATTGGCTGCCCGTTTTGAGTGATCTCCTCACTAGTTTCTTTGGATAGTCCCTAGCATGTAGTTGCGTGGCCAAATTGTGCGCATGCTCTTGATATTTAGAGGTAGATGAGCAATTCCTTCTAATACGTAAGAACTGGCCGAAAGGCAAATTCTCACGCAGAGCTTTAGGATGAAAACTATGAAAAGACAACCAAGAGTTCTTAGACATCGGTTTTCTGTAAAGTTCAGTCCCCAAACCTCCATCAATGGAAAAAATCTTAACATCCAAAAAGGGGAGACTGATGTTACTATATTCGCAGGTAAAGTTCAAATACTGATTTCTGTCATTGAGCCAGGCTTTGAAGTCCATGATAGACCAATATAACGTTTCCACACACGTGAATAAAAATTTGGATACCATTACACCTGTATCTTTCATTATGGCTTGTGCCCGTTTAGCAATGAAGGAGAACTTTTTTAAGTATGAAGATCAACTCTTTCTCCAGGTGTCGGGCACATCCATGGGGAGTGTTTTTGCCCCAAGTTTGGCGAACCTGTACGTCCACGCCTTTGAACAGGAACATGTTCTCAGTGGTACGAATCCATACATGAAACATATACGTGTGTGGAAACGTTATATTGATGATGTGTTGGTGATTTGGAGAGGAGGTCTATCATCTATCATGGACTTCAAAGCCTGGCTCAATGACAGAAATCAGTATTTGAACTTTACTCATGCGAATATAGTAACATCAGTCTCCCTTTTGGATGTTAAGATTTTTTCCATTGATGGAGGTTTGGGGACTGAACTTTACAGAAAACCGATGTCTAAGAACTTCTTTGTTGTCTTTTTCATAGTTTTCATCCTAAAGCTCTGCGTGAGAATTTGCCTTTCGGCCAGTTCTTACGTATTAGAAGGAATTGCTCTATCTACCTCTAAATTCAAGAGCATGCGCACAATTTGGCCACGCAACTACATGCTAGGGACTATCCAAAGAAACTAGTGAGGAGATCCTTAAAACGGGCAGCCAATAATCATAGAGCTGCTCTTATAGAATCTAGTGAACCGAAGACAGCTAATGATAGGTTAACTTGCGTGCACACATTTTGTAGCTTTTCTAACAAGATCAAAAAGAGTATTCTTTCCAATTGGAGAATTTTGAACATCGGGCTAACACCATTGCCACGTCCTCTATTTGCGTTCAAGCGGAGTTCTAACATAAAAGACCGCTTGATACATACAAGACCTAGAGGCAGAAAGACAGGTCCACAAGAAACTCTGTGGGGTTTGCCGCCGGTGAAAGGACATTTCCCTTGTGGTTCATGTGCAGCGTGTTCTCAGACGTCACACACTACAGAAATAGACATTGGGACGGAGAGACCGTGGGTCCTATTGAACCACACGAACTGTAATAGTGATCAGTTGATCTATTTGATCACTTGTCCCTGCACACTACGATACGTGGGGATGACTACACGCAAAGTCAAAACCCGTATCTTAGAACATAAGAGCACTATTCGTTGCAGAAAGTCTTCCACTAAATTGACTACTCATTTCTTGAAGCTAACCATTCACCTCAAGATCTCAAATGGACGGTTCTAGAGAAGCCGCACATACCTAATCACATAACAGATATTGCCACCTTTCTGTTTAGGCGTGAACAGCGCTGGGTTCATAGATTGGAAAGTGACAAGCGGGGTTTAAATGATGATATTCCCTGGGTCTCTCTTTAAGGTTTGATTACAACATCTAGCTGAGTTCCTTTCCTGTATGGGCACCTATATATACATATATATATATAGATATATGCGTTCTTGCCACACAGCGCACCTTTGTTGAAATTGACTCTGGGACCATTTTTATGGTCATTTTATGTCTACCCACTGTTTAGTTGTGCCCTGTGATTTTTGAGGTACGCTATGTCTGATATATAAGAGTAGAGAGGTATGTTTTCTCTCCTCTCTTTTGATGTATATGAGTGGAGAGGTATGTTCTCTCCCTCCCCTCTTTTGATCCTATTGAGGTCCTGATGTCTTGCTATATATTCTGCAAGTAACGTTACCACCATTCAACACTTGATGTGTTTTATTTTTCACATTCATTTTACACTTGTATGCGTTTTACCTATGTGTTGTCTTGGACACTTTTGAAGTGGTGATGCTACGATACCAAGCAGTTTGCTTACTTGACGTGTTCTACTTTGAGTCATCTGAGCATGCGCTAGTGATCAGCACCTCTCTATAAACGGGTGCGTTATTCCTTTGTTAGCAGTTCCTTTTTGTGAGCTTGCGTATTACTGCAGTGCCGCTTTTATAGCTGTCTGTACGTTTGTTATGCGGCTTATACGCTATCACTTTTAAAGTTGGTCTCCTTTTGCTTTAGATGCGCCTCATTTGGCAGTTACATGCAGCACTTTGGGTTTGCCCATCGTGATTTCTGAGACACAACGCATGCGCTGGAAACGAGTGTTCTCTCACCAGCGCATGCGTAGACCCGTTACAATTAGGGTCTTCACAACTGTGTTAGATTAGCCATGGGGAGTATAAATACAAGTGGTTTCACCACCAACACTCACCTCCGGTTGCAGGCTCTATATGGGCCCGAGGTACCGACGGATAGGTGAGTGTTAGGGATCAGCTCTATGCGATATTATATTTCGAAGGGGTTTCTTTTGTAGGAGTCCCTCCGTTTATTTGCATTTCCCTTTGGAGCTTTTCTTCATGGGCTTTTATAGTACCCTGTAACATTGATATGCAATTTGATTGATTTCATTGGTTTATTTATCTCGTGTGTTTGGGCTCTTTGTTATACATATGAGTCCGTTGAACCACGTGTATGCTAGATGTATGGTGGACCTTGTGTGTTCCATTTTGTTTTTCCTCTTAATTTGCTTTACAATACTTCCTGACTAGGCTGTATGACTTAATGTTGTTTGTCAACAATGCCACCAAAAGTACAGGATATATAAATAGTTGCTATTATATCTATATATACCTTCTCCTTTTAGAGCGGTGCCTTCATCCTGAGCTGTTGCCAGGCTGAGGTAGAGTTCTTTACCTAGCTCTTGCGGGTAAGGAATTGTTTCCATATTTTCTATTTTTATTCTTTATTTGTAGATTTAAGCCGAGAGAAACTTCTTTTCCACACAGTGTATATGTAATTTCATTATTGTTTATGTTTTCAATAGGTTTCTTTATCGTCCGGAGCATTTGGGGCTCTGAACACGTTCAGTTTTTGTATTCTTTATTTGTATTTTCACTTGAGTACTGGCAGCAGCATTGTTTAGGTCCTGAAGAAAGCCTTGCCCGATGTTTGGGGCATATAGGCTGAAACATGTCGACCATTAATGACCACTAATTCATCAAACATCATTGCGACTAAACATTTATGTCGCTGTTGCACCATTGTTTTTAATCCTAGCAGAGGGTGC
Organism: Calotriton arnoldi; assembly: GCA_963921515.1. NCBI lineage: Eukaryota > Metazoa > Chordata > Amphibia > Caudata > Salamandridae > Calotriton > Calotriton arnoldi. The sequence goes on along the minus strand of CAWUFW010000257.1, from coordinate 2,226,818 downwards.
CCCTTAATAAAATTTATATAGGACGCCCTAGTTAGGTTTTATCTTCACCTTTCTTTACACCAGTTTTCTTATTTTGCGCTGCGTCCTCGCTCACACTATTTTACTCATCTATGTGGATTTAGAATATCCTGAATATCAGACATTCAAAAACATCCCTGAGCTCCTCCTCTCATAGAGGGGTTGTAGCCCTCGAAGGAACTAGGTTTTTCCTCTGAGAGGAGAATCCCATATGATGAAGCATGTCACCTTATGGTGAGTGAGGGATTTCGTCCTTTAAAGGGAATCTCCCACAGTTTCTTCTGTGTGGAATAGTCTCTGGCTTAATCATTGTTCTTCCTATTTTTACAGACCCAAGGATTTTCTATTGTCTTTATATGTTAATGGTTGGGGATCGAATCTTTTGCAGGTCTTTAAACTTTCCCTAGGACCCTCCTGTTTGAAACTGTTTTGGTATTTAGTAAAATTTACTATTCCCACTCTGTGTCTGTGCAACAGTAGGGAAAGCTTTGGACTTGAGCTGGGTAATATTTACTATTCCCACTTCAGTTTGTGCAACACTAGGGAAAGCGTTGGATTTTGGATGTGTTAAAATTTATATTCCCACTCCAGTCTAAACAACAGTAGTGAAAACGTTGGACTTCGGAGTGGTAAGATTTACTGTTCCCACTCTAATCTAAGAAACAGTAGGTAAACTACTTCACTTCAAACACATCACATATTTGCATAACCGTATTAATTTAGAAAAATATATATAAAACTCCTAGTAGAAACATTATTAATTAACATTATATATATAAATATATATAAAACAATTAACCAATTCACAAAATTCATAAACAATGTAATAATTAATTTTCAATTTAAAAATTGTGGTTATATAATTATTACTTAATTAAGTTGCTACCCTATACCCCTACAAGCTTAGCAACCCAAAACTAAAATCAATAAGTATAACACAATTTACATAATTGATAATCAATTACATAACTAATCAACAATAAATAATTAATTGTTAATTAATTATTACTTAATTAACTTCCCACCCAACAACTCTACAGACCCAAAAACCCACACATAAAATAGAATATATATAATTATTACGCAATTCACATACTTATTAATCAATTAAATATGTAATTGTACGATAATAATTATTCTTTTTTAAATATTACTTGATTGACTTCCCACCCTATACCCCTACAAACCTAGCAACCGGCAACTAAAATATAACTAAAATAATTCAGTGTTACATAATGTACATAATTAATAATCACTCCAATAATTAAAAATGAATTATTAATTAGTTATTACCTAATTAACTTTCCACCTATACCTCTACAAATCCAGCAACCCGCACCTAAAATGTAACTAACATAAATTATTATTTCATACTTTACATAATTAATAGTCAATTAAATAATTAATAATACATTTAAAATGTATTGTTAATTAATTATCACCTCAACCTATGCCCCTATAAACATAGCAACCTGCACCTAAACTATACTTAATTCAATCAGTATTACACAATATACATAATTAATATCAATCACATACTTACTTAAAAATTAATAATAAATTATTACTTGATTAACTTCCCACCCTATCCCCCTACAACCTGCTTCGACACTATAAATTACTATTAACAATTACATAAAAAATTATAAATCACTTAAAACTACAAATTATATGCAAAACAATTAATAACAATTATATAAACAATACTAACACATACAATTAATATATGAACTAACACATTAAAATAATAAAAAAACTATGGGCCAGATGTACGACCCTTACATTTTGCAACTGGCAAATTGCGTCGTTTTGCGACTTGCAATTTGCGACGCGCAAAATGCAAATTACAACAGTGTCTCAGACACTGTTAGCGATTCCTAATGGGGTCACAAATTGCCTGCCTCATTAATATTCATGAGGCAGGTGCTATTTGCGACCCCATTAGGAATGGCCAGCACTCACAGGGATGGTGACTTGCTGGGGTCAGCAGACCTGAATTGAGAGGAAAAATCCCTAGGCAACTCACGGTCTATAAAGATTAACAGACCATCTAAACCACGAACATGATATAGGACTCAGAGTACGTTCAAAATCATTTAAAAGTTAATTTCTTTAATACAAAAATTCATTTTAAAATATTCTGAAACACATTTTATAGTCGGTGAGACACAGTTACAGACAATGTATATAAAGACAAAAATACATCAAAAGTATGTAAGCAGGTAGCTTTGAGTGGCTATTCGGTTGATCTTCCAGACAATGTATATAAAGACAAAAATACATCAAAAGTATGTGAGCAGGTAGCTTTGAGTGGCTATTCGGATGATCTACTACGCGCGTTTCGGCGTGCAATACCTCTTCATCAGGAAAGCCACAAAACTTCCTAAATGAAAAATCAGCAGACCACCATGTCTGTGACTGCTTTTTTAATAAAGCTGTTTTTAAAAAAATGCAGCCTGTTTTCCTTAAAGGAAAACGGGATGCATTTAAAAAAGAAAAACAAAACGTTTGTTTCATTTTTTAAGAGCAGGCAGTGGTGCCTGCGACCACTGACTGCTTTTCAAAAATATTTTCGCACACACTCACAAAGGGGAAGGGGTCCCCTGGGGACCCCTTCCCGTTTGCGAGTGGCTTACCACCTACTTCAAGTAGGTGGTAAACTGCGAGTGTTTTGCGGCCGCAAGTGCGGTCGCAAAACAATGGTACATTCCACTGTGACTCGCTATTAGGAAGGGACGCTCCTTCATAATAGCGCGAGTCAACAATGATAATCTTAAAAAACTATAAACGATATTTCTGCATCACGATACTTTTGTATCACAATATTTTTTTCCCAATATTTCTGTGTTCCAATATAGAAAACTCAACATTTTGTGCAAATACAGAATGATGTCCATCCAGGCCAATATCATAGCAGTTTTGTCACTCTCAAATACTATATATATTTAATTTTCCTATTATTCTCTTTAATGAGCAAAGGCTCCACCTGCAGCGGTTCCCTGCCCACACTCACCCATATTTCCTGCTGCTCCTGTTCTTGGCAATGGGGTGGGACTACGTCTCCCAGCTTACACCGAGAGCAAAGGAGGGGTCAGAGGACACTTTAGCATGCTTTTCAGCGCACACTGCATCCCACAGCGCGGGCTCCATCTGCAGCAGTTCCCTGCCTGCACTCACCCGCATTTACTACTGCTCTTGAGCGCTCTCTTTAGTGCACGCGGCATTCCACAGTGCGGGCTCCATCTGCATCAGTTCCCTGACAGTACCTGCTGCTCCTGACAGGGATGGGGCAACTTCCCCCGGCTTACAAAGAGGGCAGATCCTGCTGCTCCTATTCTTGGTGTTGGGGTGGGGCTACGACCCCCAGCTGACACTGATGGCAAAGGCGGTCCTCAGGACAATTCAGCGCTCTTTTTTGTGCACGCGGCAATCCAGGCTCCATCTGCATCAGTTCCCTGACCGTACCTGCTGCTCCTTTTCTTGGCGCTGGGATGGGACCTTGTCCCCCGGCTTACAAAGCGGGAGATCCTGCTGCTCCTATTCTTGGTGCTATGGTGGGACTATAACCCCTAGCTGACACTGATGGCAAAGGCGGTCCTCAGGACACTTCAGCGCTCTCTTTAGTGCACGTGGCATTCCACAGCGCGGGCTCCATCTGCATAAGTTCCCTGACAGTACCTGCTGCTCCTGTTCTTGGTGCTGGGGCGGGACTACGTCCCCCAGCGTACACTGAGTGCAAAGGCGGGCCACAGGACACTTTAGCGTGCTCTTTAGTGCACGCCGCATCCCACACCACCGGACGCATTCAGGCAAAGACCAGGCCAAGATGAGCCCGACTTTGCCCGGCATCGCCTGGAAGAGGCCGGCCTGGGACACCCCTCTTTTGTCTTAGTTTTAAGGTATTGGTGCATCTATCTTTTGCACTTCAGAGGTTAATAAGGGATCCCCAGCTTATTCGTTATGGGAAGTGGAAAGCTATCACCCGGCCTCTACGCCTGGTACCACCATGGATGGCCTTCTGAAGCAGGCAGTGGGAGTGATTAGCAAGATGATCGAACTGGCTGACCAGCGCCTAACCTTGTCCTCCCCACCTCTCCTACATACATTGCAGGCATCGTATGATGTTATCACAGTTGATGAGGGTCCAACTCTGACTACTCTAGACAAGAGACCTGGTGCTGTAGATATTTCAATTGCCCCTGACATTACTCCTGTTGTAGAGCATATTGATTACTCTGAGGGGACTCAATCCCATGTTCAAACATCAATGGAGACGTATCGAACAGTAAAGGAGGGAAAATGGAGAGAGCGGAGGGTGGGTCAAAATCCAAAAGACAGTGCTCCGGACCCTTGATGTGTCCTCAAAGTCCAGAACAAGCCACAGATATTAACAGCTTGGGGAACGGAGGGGGAAAAAGCCTAACCTGATCAAGGAGATCTGCAAATTAGTTCTAACATCCCTCACGGGTGCCTTGAGCACAATTTTGGCCTGTTTAGTGAATATTGAGGAAATATTCATCAACTTGAGGAAGTATTGACCAACTTGAACCTTGCTTTTGCGGAAGGTCGGACCGCAGGGCCTCTGCCTCCTGGCCCTCTTGGCCCTCTTTTGAATATAAGGCTATCCAGCGGGCCACAGGTTCCAGTGGCATCAGCTAGCTTTTTCTACTGGGCGGGTCGATCATTCAAGAGGGGCTAGGAGTGAACACATGGAAAAAGACTGTAGACCACAAGGCAGTTTGATTGGAAGAGGTGGGTCCTCGGAGCACGCCAAAGGGCCCGTGGCTCATCAAGTAATCAATCTGGTTGCCCCAAAGAGCCCTTGTCCTCAAAACTTCCCATACCACAATTACCCCCTTAAGCAATCCTTTTTGTGTTGGTGTTGAAAGGTTTTCCTCCTCCGAGGCAGGAAATGAGGGAGGCTCACAATCAATTAGTGAACAAGGTGGTGCATTGGGTAAATGGCTGACTGGGGGGTTTAGGGCCGTCTCATAGCCAGATTAATCTTGTCCGGAGAGTATCATGGGTAGGAAATACTCTGAAATTGGATAATAACAAATGTATGATTATATAACTTTAAGGACAGAGTGGTGACAAAAGACATTCTGTCTAGGCTTAACTTCTCTGAGTCAACTTCGATGGCAATTGAAGCACTTCCGCTGGGCTTTTTTTACAGACCAGTCGGCAGAATGATACCAGCCCCCACAAACTCTTCCTATCCTGTGACCATCTTTACTAGATTTTTGCCTATCTCGCAGTTGTACCAACTGGACTGACTTACTGCCCAAGCTCCCACTCCCAGACAAGCTCTTCAAATGCCGGTCTCAGGGTGGCAAGGCCTAGTGCTGGTTGAACAAATGAGGGTTGAAGTCTCATTTCCTGGAACATTGCAGGCACAAGTTTGAAGACTCTAAATCCCTACTGGATTGACTGTGTGAGTTCAGCTGACATTTTCTGTTTCTAAGAAACGTGGATGACTGAGGACTTTCATATTGGTGGTTATTATGCCTTTTTTGAGTCAGCGTTTGCATCACCAGCGGATAGAGCTAAGGATGGCCTTGCTATCTTTATAGCAGTTCAAATCCCAGCATTTAAGGCCACAATAGGCTGGCTCTCCTCTTTCTTTCTGGTAACTCTTTTAGCTTTCCCTACAGAACTTTATATTTTGTTGGAGAATTTTTATAACAATATTTTTAACCAGAATTCTATAGTCGCCATATAGAAGCTAAATGTAAGACAGCCTTAATTTGGGTGGGGATTTTAAAATTCCCTTATGTTGCCATAATGGGAAAAGGGTATGTGGTGTCATGAACCAAAATAAGAAAAACCTTACCCGCTTGAAAGAATACGCTATATGGGGAGGCCCTAAATACTCTTATTTTGAAGCACAATTTAATTCTAGCTAGTGATATGGTTGGCAAGGGGAAAAGCAAACTCCCAACTTTGACGGGTAGTGCTAGAAGAAGCACTACAGATTCTATTTTCTTAACAGCTGAGTTGGTGCCATGTCTTCTTGACTTCAAAAGTTTTGCAAAGTGTTCGAGTGTTCGTAACCCTCTTATTATATCACTAAACCATCAGATAAAAAAGTCCATAAGAAATAAATGCTGCAAGATAGAGTATTCTAAGAATAAGGGTATAAACATTAAATGGGCTAAGGTGGATCCTGTGACTTTTAATAGATTGTGTCTCAGAATATGGATACTTTTTTCAATTGCCTGTCGGAAGATGCAGCGGGTCACTCCATTCTAGCGGGTTTCAATACGATCTGTAGGTCTATTTATGATAAACTGACCTCAACTAAACTCGCCACTGAAAGTCCGCTACATAGATGGTTTAATTCAGCTTGCACATTTGCGCATAAGCAGTTAAAGGCAACCTTAAAATATCACCCACGGTCTCTAGAGGATGTTACAGAGGCAAAAAAGTCTTATAAAGGTATTGGTGAGGAGAGAAAGAATGAGATTCAATCAATCAATAAATAACTTTCTTTCGGTTCAAATGAACCATAAAAGTATGCAGTACAAATATTAAGAAAAACATCATAAAAAAGATATACATCAAGAAAACACCCCATAAATATTTAAGACATTTCCTGCTAATTACAAAGACCATTATGCCATGTAAAAGGTCTAAGCTAGCGGGTGTATTGTAAATCCCTGAAACAGGTTTGCAGTTTTCTTAAAAGTGAGGTGGACCTGATAAAACAAAAAGTGACCCTCTCAGTCAGTAATTCATACGAACCCGAAGGGCACTCAAAATAAATGTCAACACTGTGTAAATGACATCTTCAGTTCCCAAGTTATGCTGGTAATCAAAAGCTAAATCATGGGTTCTGATTCCTGATCATTTTAAAACTGGGCAAAGAAACTGCTGCCTTTGTGTCGTATACAGAGTACAAAGAAGGATAAAGTGCTTTGTGCCTTTAGGTGAAAGCCCATCACAGGGGCAGTGGGGGTGTGAGGAAAACCAAGAACCCTTGATCGGAAATGCTGCCAGAAAGTCTATGGTATTTAAACGAAATCTGGTCAGTAAAAATTTGATTTGCTCTTGTGGAATTATTTGGAGATACAGTGCAATATGTGGTTTGGCATATAAGGGTTCTTGTGGATCCTCTACTATCCCGACTACTCTGTTTGTTGAACGGATAGTATTAATGTATCGGGAGTAGAGCTCTTTCACTTTGGGTATGACTCTAACAGTAAGGGTATCTGCCTGGTGAAAGTATTCTGGAATGCCTAACATTGCAAAGGTATCTCTTAAGTATTTGAACCATGGAATATCTAAAGCCCTGTCCATGGATAAACAATCGTCCAACACAGATCTACAAAAATGGGCCTCTGGGTTGTTCCATACCCTAAGCCAGAGTAGCAAAGGCTGCAATCAAATATGGTCTTCTACAAATCCTAGATCAAGGTCTTTGTGACAGACGTTTGTAGACGTTGATTGAAGAACTCAAAGAAGCCTATTCAGGAATTTATTTTCCATAGTCTGCAAACAATTACTGTTCAGATACCACCATACCCCAGCCCCAAATGTGGCGACAGAGAGGCACTTACTCCTAAAAATGCATAAAAGTTTTTTGTGGGTTTATATCCTAATCTTTGAGAAAATCAAAAAACTGCATCAATGGACCTTTGAAATTGTAGGGCTCTAATACTTAAAATAAATTTCCAGTTAAAACCAACACCCAAAGCACACCTAAATATGTAAAATGGGGAACTTTTATAACTTCTGAATCACGCAGCACAAATTTCCTTTTTTTTGTAAGCTTGGGGCCACACTTTATTATGAAAGACTGAAGACCTGATTTTGATAGCAAGTGGTCGGACCATCGCCTGCTATCATGGTGGTCAGGGGACCGCCCGACAAGTAGACGGTGATTTGATTGCCCAATAACGATGCGAGCGCCGTGCTGGTGGTTGGAAAGTGCTCTTTTACATGGTGGCTTGTGCTGCAGCACAAAAAAAGGGCTGCAGCACAAGCCGCAATGTAAAGGAGCACTTTGTGCACATCCATGCACTGTGTGCCATGCACCATGTGGTGCATGGCACACAGTAAATGGAGGTGCGTGGGGTCTCTACATGTGACCCAAGGACCACTTTGCAGTGGCCCATGAGGGATGGGGGCCCTGTTTGGGGTCCCCATAGTCTCTTTCTGACAGCCTTTTCATTGCGGTCGGACCACCATGAAAAGGCTGTCGGAAAGGGACATCGTAATCCCGACAGCAGTGCCTGCCTCGGCACCGCCTCCATTTGGGATCACGATTCCAACCGCCACCTCGTTGAGAACACTGATCCTGGTGAAGAAGGCAGTCCATCCCCTGACAGACAAGGGTCCAACCGCCAGCACTGTAATGCAGCGGTCGGACCGAAGGGCTGTCGGCGGTGGGACCACCACCCAGGTGCTGTTGGTGGCAGTGCCACCGCCATCGTAATGAGGCTCTCAGTTCTATTTGTCTGGAGGCCCAGGTTTGTAATGAAGATGTTAAGGGCATCCAACAAAGATTTGAGGCCGTTGGCTGTTGTGGCTATGAGGACTGCATCATCGGCATAGATTAGAACCTGAACCTGACACAGTCCAATTTTTGATAAATCTTTCCCTGTACGATAGAGAAAGTCCTCAAGACCATTGATATATAGAAAGAAAAGGAAGGAAGCAGGGACACAGCCTTGCCTTACCCCAATTACTGAAAGAAAATCCTCTGTAAACTCCCCATCTCTGGTATATCAAACTTTTGCCGAGGTATGGGCGCAAAGCCTATGAAGCAGCATTATTATTGAAGTGTCAACCCCCAAATTTTCCATAATGGCCCAAAGCTTTGACCGATGTACTGTGTCAAATGCACATGTGAGGTCCATACAAGCAAAATGAATACATCCTTTTTCTGCTTTCGTGTACTTTTGCACAATGAGTGTGAGTGTCAAATTCAGAGTCTGCTCGATTGTACCCAGGCCCGGACAGAACCTGAACCCCCAGATAGGCAGTGTGTTTCTGCTACCCAATTTTTGAGTCTGGCTAGTATAACTTTACCTAGGATTTTTACGGAGCTATCCAGAAAGGAAATTGGGCGATAGCCGTGTTGTTGGCCTTTGTCACCCTTCTTAACAAGCATTGGCATAGCCAATAGGTCTCGCCTTTGGGGCCTTATAAGTGTTTAGGTAGAGCTATTGACTTTGCCAATGTGTTTAAGCTGTGCTGTAGAGAAGTGTGGCTGCTGTGCAGCATGCTGAAAAGTTGTAATAAAAAAGTGCCAGAAGCATTTTTGTTACCTTATATATGACCAAGAAGGCCAAGAGTCTGTGAGAGAGAGTCTGTGAGAGTCTGAGAGAGTCTGAGAGAGTCTGAGAGAGTCTGAGAGAGTGTCTGTGATAGAGTGTCTGTGAGAGTCTGTGAGAGAGTGTCTGTGAGAGAGTGTCTGTGAGTCTGTGAGAGAGTGTCTGTGAGTCTGTGAGAGAGTGTCTGTGAGTCTGTGAGAGAGTGTCTGTGAGAGTCTGTGAGAGAGAGTCTGTGAAAGTGTGAGAGTCTGTGAGAGAGTGTCTGTGAGAGTGTGAGAGTCTGTAAGAGAGTGTCTGTGAGAGTGTGAGAGTCTGTAAGAGAGTGTCTGTGAGAGTGTGAGAGTCTGTAAGAGAGTGTCTGTGAGAGTGTGAGAGAGTGTCTGTGAGAGTGTGAGAGAGTGTCTGTGAGAGAGTGTCTGTGAGAGAGTGTCTGTGAGAGAGTGTCTGTGAGAGAGAGTCTGTGAGAGAGAGTCTGTGAGAGAGTGTCTGTGAGAGTCTGTGAGAGAGTGTCTGTGAGAGTCTGTGAGAGAGTGTCTGTGAGAGTCTGTGAGAGAGTGTCTGTGAGAGTCTGTGAGAGAGTGTCTGTGAGAGAGTGTCTGTGAGAGAGTGTCTGTGAGAGAGTGTCTGTAAAAGAGTGTCTATTAGAGAGTGTCTGTGTGTCTGTGAGAGAGTGTCTGTGAGAGAGTCTCTGTGAGAGAGTGTCTGTGAGAGTCTGTGAGAGAGTGTCTGTGATAGAGTGTCTGTGAGTCTGTGAGAGAGTGTCTGTGAGTCTGTAAGAGAGTGTCTGTGAGAGTCTGTGAGAGAGTGTCTGTGAGAGTCTGTGAGAGAGTGTCTGTGAGAGTCTGTGAGAGAGTGTCTGTGAGAGAGTGTCTGTGAGTCCAGCTCTACCAGTAAAACAGAAGCGCGAGACGGTGTGCAGTCAGCTGAGTTTTCTCCATCTTATAGTCCACTATTGTTTTCGTATCCATCTGTTGAAAATGTCATAATTTGGTTTATAAGGCTGGCTAGTTTTTCAATATTGCATAGCCTAATATAAACGCTGAAAGGACAAATAAACAGTTTCGACTAAGGATCATTTGGCAAACACAGCATCATGTGTTTCTTAAAATAAAGCAGTCTAGCCGCTTTGTCACTAATTTACATTTAAACAATGTCCTTAAAAAGAACACATGATTATTGGAATGTTATGTATTTTACACAGCGCTTTGTATCTTGCATCTGTCACTGTGAGCTTCACAAAACTGCAGATTGTGGGTCGCTGTCATCCAATATACTCCTTTTATAGTCCTTGAAATTATTTTGCATTTTAACTGGTGATAAAACGCCGATGTTTGCTGCAAGATCTTATACCGCTCGCCAGAAACAGCGCCTTAAAAGCAGGCACTGAGTCACGGCGCTGTGAATCTTTCTGCCAACAGTTTTACTATGTGTCATTTTGTTTCTAGAGAGAGTTTGTCGCTGTTCTCCAACTACATATAATGTAGTCAGCTCCTGTATGTATTCTGACGAGACACTCTATGAAAATTAGGAGTTCCTTAGCCATGAGGCAACTGACAGAAAACATGTCTTAATGTGCTGATTCTCATTGTAAATTGCAAGTGCAAAGATCACCACAGTTTCTTTTAACAATCTGCCTGCAGATTAACACAACTAACAGAAGCGGAAGCAAGCACATTTAGTGGATAACGTGTGTCAATTATATAAACAACCCGTGCGTTCAACAGTGTTAACAAATAAGTTAAAAGCGTCGTGGTCTCACATGATCTATTTATTTTTCAGTTCTACCGCACCCACGAACCTTTTTTCTTTTTATTAGATGTTGACATTGGAGGTGACAGAAAAAGCAGCTCGTAAGATTTTCAAATGAAATAGGCGCCACAGACTGAAAGTGAGTGAAGTCAATGCCTCTCCATAAAATTATATGGGCAGGAGCAGACGAAAGAAATAAGCAACAGCTCGGGAGGGGGAAGAACAGAGGCAAGAAGCAACAGAGGGGAGGGGGAGGGTCGAGGGATAGATAAACAAGCACCAGAAAATGTCTACTGTCTGAGGCGGTATTGGCTTAGTCGGAAATGAATTGCTCCTTGAAGAATTCACATCAGATGCTTCCGAAGTTAAGAATAACAAGCTAACGAGGAGGGAGGGGGAGAAGGGAGGGGGTTGAAGGGAGGGGGGTAGTGAGAGCAGACAGCAAGGTGGTGGAGGAGCATGATTCACGTGCCGGAAGGCTTAATGAGCCATGACAGAAGCGCGTGCTGTGCGCGTAACCGCACACTGTATGCCACGGAAAAAGCTGTGGTCGCACTTTTAAAACCCCACAACTAAATGTCTCGCCAGATCAGCGCAAGCGCTGGATCAGGGCGAGACCTAAAAATGTGGACTATAATCGCCTCCTGCCAAGTTTTAACTAGGGGACCAATTATAGCAGACCTTAAAACATTTGTAATTAAGGGTCCCCAGTATTGCGGGAGGGATTTATAAATATCAGATGGAATCCTATCCGGACCTGGGGCTTTGTCAGGTGAACTACTTATAATAGCCTGGATAACGTCTGAGACTTCAATTGTCTTACTGAGGGTAATCGCCGAATCCAAATCTTGACCCGTAAGGGTTTCGACCCCCACTGTCTCATTAGTGCTCTCTTCACTATTACTAAAGATATTCACAAAATGTCCCACCCAACTACCAGCCGATATAAGGGTCTCAACTTTGGGGGTGTCCTCTACTGACAGGTTGGGGGAGTTAACCACCTGCCAGAAGGCTCTTGAATCTTTCATGGCGGAATCTATTTTAAAGTCTTCCCAAGCCTTTTCTTTCATTTCTTTCTGTCTAGCTGCAATCACTGCCTTATAAAACCTCCTGGCCATCTGATGTCCTTCCATATCTCGGGGATGACCATTAAGTGCTTATTTGAGGAGTCTATGTGCTTGCGAACATGCCTTGTTGAACCTCCGGGGGCTTTTCCTAGGTCGTGTTCTATCCTTTATTAAGCTTTCAGCCATATAGCCTGTTAGAGAGGAAAGAGCCTCTATAGCGGCCACGGAGTTTACTTCATTCTGAAGAGCCAAATCTATTAGAGTGTGATTATTTATCACAAAATCTCAAAAGAATTTATCCCTATCAATAGTCTCCCATTTTATGGTGAGGCCCTTATTTTTCCTATAACCTATCCTGTTCTGGGTGGTTTTGCCTTTAAGATTTTCACCCAACCCTAAGTTAATGCCAAATACTAGGGCGTTATGATGTTGATGAATGAGATTAGGGCCAAAGCATGGAAGCGTCTTTCTGCATCTGTTAGGATGAGAGATAATAATTTATTTGGGGAAATAATTAACCACCATTTGTTTGCAGATCAAGATGCCCCGAAGGTAGAAGCACTGATCCCAGCAGATTTATGGGTGTCCCAATTTTTAGAAATCTTTCAATCAGGTGACAGCCAATTATTATCCACACCTTTAGTAAACAACACCAATATATATTTTACAGGTGTACATGACCCCTAAAATGTAATAGGAATTAATGAAGTAGCTACCGCCATTGAGAAAAGTACACTTGGGAAAGCGCCAGGCCCAGATGGCGTCCCCGTAGACATTTTCAAATCAAATATTGACCTATGGGCGCTCCTGTTAACTAATGTGTTCAGGAGCGCTGTGACGGGCCCAAACCCTGATTCCTGGAGGATAGCTACAATTGTCCCGATTTATAAAAAATGGGATCAGCATTTACCATCATGCTACAATTTCCATGCTAGATTGTAGTATGATGATCGTAGGTAGAGTGGTCTTGTTGCACTTGGAATCCTGGGCTGCAGAAAATAAGATTCTGTCCAATGTGCAATTTGACTCCAGACCAGGCATTGGGACCATAGCACAGTGTTTTTACATTTATATATGATAGCGGGGAAATATGTGAAGGACAAGAAAGGAGCTCTTCACCTGGTGTTTATTGACTTATCCAGTGCTTTCGACCTGGTCAATTGATCAAAACTCTGGGTTCTGATGAAAGAATGGGGGTCGAGACATAACTTCTCACACTTATTAAAGCCCTATACCAGGATCTAACAGTCAGGCTTTGTTGTGGTCTTCAGGGTGAAACTACTCCTCATATTAGAACCACGCGGGGTATGAGACAGGGGTGTATTTTAGCTCCTTTTCTTTTTCTTCTTTATATAAACGGGATCTCTAAATATCTTTCCGTGGTAGGGAAGGACATTCCCCGAATGGGTAGGCAATCCATTTCAATTTTGCTGTACTCGGATAATGCTGTGTTGATTACCCACACAGTAAATGGCCTATAGGACTTATTGGACTCTTTCTCCTCATAGTTAATGATTCCAAATCATTTATAATGACCTGTAACCGCCCAAACACGAGATCAAAACACTTTGCCATGGGGGAAACACATGCTGAGAAGTGAAAGATATTAATTATTTGGGGATCCTTTTTAGTTCTTCTAAATGGAATTCTCTTTTAATGGCAAGGGCGCAGCAACTTAGCAGGAAAATCAAGGCAATTTTTAGAGCTGCCCCCAGATTGGGACAAAAACCCATTGGTGAGAGAATAATCTTTCTAAAAAGTAAATGTATCTCAGTGGGGCTATATAGAATGTGTTTGTGGGGTTACACAAATGTGGCAATCCTCCAACGGGTAGAAAACCGCTTCATACGTAGGCTACTTGCAGTTCCCAAGGGGACCGCCACTTTTATTTGCCATGAGGAACTTGGCCTGCCTTTTTTGTAGGACCAGATGGGACTTGCCCCACTCATGTTGTGGGTTAAGACTTGGGGAAACCCAGAGGCAGCCCTGGTTAGATCTTGCATTTCTGATTGTTTGTCTCTGGATGGGGTTGCCTGGAACCCTTGGATCGCATACCTGAAGAAAACGTTTGAGGCAATAGGCCTGAAAGAGCTGCTTGATAACCCTCATGTGATTACTTTAAAATGTAAAGAGGAAGTTAAACAATGTTTCCTCAATCATTGTTCGGATTTGAGGTTACAGTGGGTTCAGGCCTTGGTGTCAGTTGTAAGATATGCAATGATTTCAACTAAAAATAATCTAGAACCATATTTATCCTGGATTACAAACCCCAACTCTCGCTGCTACCTAACCCTTTATTAGATTTCGTGCTTTACATTTTAAGGTTGCTTTCCCTTTACAATGTGCATGGTCACATGATTTATCCCCATGTTGTTGTAATCATATTGTAAATCACTTTATAATGTTTTGCCCTCCAAATGCAGAACCTAGGCGCTCATTTTTGGTTCCGATTTTGCGTACATCAAAATTGAGACAACACCAGGAAGGCTTGATGTTTTTACAGACCTTTGTACTATAGAGACCTGTCATGCACTTCTAAATTTTATTAGAAGGGTATTGTTAATTAGGAAAAGGTACAAGGTGCTTTTAGTATGATTACCTTATTGATCCCGTTACTATGCTGCATTACTATTTTATGAATTGTATACCTGTTAATGTGAGGATCTTTTTACATTTTTCAATTTTAGCTGAAAAATAAATTATTTATCTATATGTGTTTCATGACTTTTATGGCTTTTTGCAGAATAAAGATTTGAAACCTCCGACCGGCAGAAATCTACATCAGATAATGTGCTTGCTCTTGTGCACTCAAGAGCAAGTTACACTATCCAAATGTTAAGCACACAACCTAAAAAAGAAAGCCATCAGTTCAGAATCCCTGTCAATGTATAGGTGATGCCTCGCTCTAAAAAACCACAATAACAGACACACAATCAATATCTGGAGCTCTTGGATTTACGACGAAGTCGATAACCAACTCAAATCAATCTGATAAAATAATGTTCAAATGGGATTATACATATGAATAGCACATCAAAATAACAGTTAGCAATCCACCAACTGAACCCACAATCATCGGATACCCAAACAGCTCAATTTAGAAACCGACATCCATCATCACCGTCTCATACCTCAACGTACATTCACAAACTCAATTTCTCTCTATCGATACTTACACTCCAAACTCATTCAGGAATGCACAGCCACTACAGCTAGTCACCTTCCAGGAGGATCCAACACCAAAATGTTGGCAAATTTCCAAAATCTTCTTTCTACTTTGGACTGGGCATTAAGAGGTAAAAAAATACAAACGTCTTTTGGGTACTCCTTATAGAGAAGGTGCTCTTGCTCAAACGATCCTCTGCTGCCAAAATTTGTGGGAGCTGATCCCCAATAATTTAATATTTATGCTCTATGATTTGTCATTGATCTAGTGGCAAGAGACACCACTCTTGCTAACATGAAGGTCGCAATTCAGCAGAGTAAGATTCAAATAGGAACTGGGGACACCCAATAACTGAGTTCTAGATCAAAAATACATTTAAAAAATGTATTCCAGAATTGTTAATTTAAGCGACACAGAAAAATGCATAGATGCCATGAAGGCTCAGATACAGAACACAGAATCATAGTTCATAGCACAAATCCCTATTTAGGCAATTTAATATTCCTAGATTTTAAGAGCCAAGCTTCTATAGAGTACAGGCAGCCTTCTAAAGGATAATGAAAGTCTCAAACAAACTGGACAGTTTCTGGAAGAAAATTCAAAGTCGCCCTCAAACCTTTAAAACTAGGGGTTTTACTACACATTATATGCACAACTATTAGCATAAACTGCAGATTCAGCATGGTATGTATGATCATGGTTAGGTCGCATTGGCAAATCAAAGCAACTTCGTAATTGTATAAAGTATTTTGCACTAACTGATTTCGAAAGGTAAAAGGAAATCTTCTGGTTGCTTGCTCAGCAACTACACTCTGGAGATGTACTACATAATATGAAACATTTCACAGACAATAGCTCATAGAATTATGTTCTTCTGTAAGCCTATGTTAGAACTTCCTGCGGAAATCCTTCAGATTCATACATCGTGTACATGGTAGAAAGTTTCATTCATAATACACACTTACTAATACAATCAGCTTTTATGTCAAACGACTGTGTGCTCCACAGAAACTGCGAGAAGATAAACTTGCAGCATGTCTCTGCTTGGGAGGAGGAATGAGCAAGATGAACAGAACATTTTTTCAAAATGGAGTCTCGGAAGAACAATGTGGCATAACTATTTTACATTGTTAACCACTCATCTAACCCACCTAATAAAATAGTTTCAAGTACATTTGCATTAATTTATTTGTTACAACCATATGCATCATCTAAATCACCAGTTTGTACAATTTATTTGTTAGCCGAATTTGCAGCTGTAAAAAAAACTTTAACACTGGAACCAAAGATGGTGCTTTTTTGTGTCCTTGGGTACAAAGACTTGGAAAGTTATGGTAAATTGCTTCTTGCACTGGGATTGGTGGTTGGAAGGCAGTATGCTTATGTCGGTGTCTGACACTGCTGAGAGTGGAGCGATCGTTATGCATTGTATGAATGTCAAGCCATGATGTATAAAAGCTGGGAATGCTCCCATAAAGTTTGGAAAATGTGATGTTCATGGTAGACATTTTTTTAATAGTAGATCAGGCCTGAACATGGAGCTAAGAGAAAGGAAAAGTAGGACATTCAATGGATGTCCTAAATTGACCATTAGTGGTTCCTGAAATCCTACTCTGAGTTTGCATACATGTGCTAGACCTACTGGAATTGGATAGTAAAGAATTATCAGCATAGTCTTCTTGTTGTAGAGGATTTTGCTTTGAGGATTCTATATATAGGTATTTCCTTGTAGAGTTATTCTTTATTCTGACACCGATCCGAGATAACAGCGGGTTCTTGTATTATGCTGGCCTTTATGTCTTAGTTTTACTCACTTCTTTTGTTCTTTACAAATGCCCAGATAATGACAACCTTGAGCTACAGGGAACAAACGGGTGTCAGCTTTGATGAATTCCTGCTGTTGTGGAAGCAATTACTGCACATGTTCTGCAGATGCCCAGAGCATCTCTTGGCCATACCAGTATACTAATTATCCTTGGAGAATTGCAGGCAACTGTGGCGGTGCAGTTCCAGCTCTCACAGGAGAATGACAACAAACAAGAAACTATGCTTAGTGAGCTTACTCCCCTGCAGCGGTGAAAGAGCCTTTGTCTTTCCCATGGGACATCCCCCAGTCTTGTCACACATCTCACTGCTGCCCCCATCCAGCTTGATGTTGAGGATGGAGCTTAAATCTCCTTAATGGGCTCTAAGTCTGTTTGAGTCATCATGTTCTATTCTGAGTCCAAGACTGCTCAACATATCTGTATTTGGCGGTTCAAGAAAACAAATAGTTCTTGGTTAACCTTTAGAACACATTATCCATAGGCCTGGGAGAGTGAATAGAAGGGGCAGTAATAAACAACGATACACCCTAGAAGTTCTCAGTTGCCTTAGGACTAGGCCCGTATGAAACTTTTGTTACACTGGTAAAATGTTGTGTAATATTTGGCAATTCGTGTTATGCTTGTTATGGAACTTTCTTAAAATTACCCCATTTTGCCTGGTCAGGTAATTAAAGAGTATTTGGGTAAAAAATGATGTTGCAGCAGCTAGTGGTGACTGGTAACTACGGATAGTGGTAGGTTGGGCAGATGGGTGGTGAGTGGGCACAAGCAAGTGAGGCGCCTATACTAAAATAAATAAAAGAAATTGGCACTTACCTTCCTTGCTTGCTGCACAACACATC
Source organism: Calotriton arnoldi (assembly GCA_963921515.1). Classification (NCBI taxonomy): domain Eukaryota; kingdom Metazoa; phylum Chordata; class Amphibia; order Caudata; family Salamandridae; genus Calotriton; species Calotriton arnoldi. The sequence goes on along the minus strand of CAWUFW010000257.1, from coordinate 2,208,872 downwards.
CTCCTCGCTATGGTCCGGTGTTCCGGTCTTCTCTCCTCCAGGCTCCAGTGTGGGACCCAGCTAACTCCAGTAACCAAACCTGGCACTTCTCTCGTGCTGTTAACCAGCATGAGAGAAGCGGCAGGACTGGAGGGAGTAGCCTTTCTCAGCGCTCTACAGGGCTCTGTAGGTCTGTGTTTGCTCTCAACAAAGACAGCTGGGTTAGAGAGGTTTAAAATGTGCATGTCTGGCTGGCTGTCGAAAGACAGCCGGCCAAAGTGATATGCGCTCTTTAAACTTAAGTGCACAGCTCACTGCTGCCACTCAGCAGCAATGGCACCACCCCGTCCTAACACTTGGTGTGGGATGGGTTGGTGACAAAATTAAATGGCAATAAATGAACAATATTACCATTATATTCTTCATCTCTGTGGTTTTTTTCTGGGGACATTTTTTAGTGGGGCGACGCTCCTCCGCTCTAATGGAGGAGCCGCTCCTGGCGGCAGCATGAGAACAATGCAAGCAACCAGAATGCAAATGCCTGTTGTTAGCTGCACTTATATTTTATTAGCTATTTTTTTAGCTCAAAATTGCATATTTGTTACCAAAATGGACCCGAGGATGCATTTAACATTAAAATATAGTGGTAAATTTTGGATTACCACTCCGCTTCAATTTCTTACATTTTGCATAATTACGCAAAAGGAAATTACGTGAATCTTGAACACCCTCTACTTATGACATGGACAAAAGGCGTGAGCTGCATTGCAATAGACTATAGCAGTGCAATTATGAACAACCTGGCAGTCAATCTAAACCCAGTGAAAACTCAGCTTGCATTTCATACAGACAAAACATTGCATCAGTTCATAAATCACATCCTGGCCTTCCAAGTCGTTTATCACTTTCTTCCATCCAGAAGAAAACTCATGCAATATACCACATACATAATCCTTTCCATATCGCAAAAAAGAAGTGGCATAATAAATAGTGCATTTCGGATCATGGAAAAGATGCTCAATGGAATTTAATATACTACTTGATATGTATGTGTATATGTAAAGGTACTTATGTAGCGCAAATCTAGCAGGGATGCAACAGAGTGTTGACATAAATAGGAAGAGGAGTTGGCCTAACGACTAGGGCGGTCATCCTCAAATCTGGGGAACCCGGTTTGAGTCTCGGCAAGGACGCGCAACATCCTGTGATTCTGGGCAAATCCCTTAAGCTCCCTGTGCCTAACAAAAATGAATGTGTCCTCATGTAACGTAACTGGTACTCGTGTATAGCGCTCTGATACCCAATACCTTTGGGTCAAGTTTGCGCTATATAAAACTCTGTAAAAAAAAAAATATATATATATATATATATAGGTTTTACTGCAGTCTCTCTATAGACCTATGTCACTTCACTCTGAACAGATGGAATCACTCACCTCCATCTAGTTAATTTGTATGTATATACTGTAGGGGGATTAATGCATTCCAAATACCGCTACAAAGCAATTGACTACTGTGCAAAGGTGGGAGTAGATGGGAGTAGAGAGGACAGGTGAGGAAGAGGATGTAGGCAGGACATGGCGGATTGGCAGCGGCGGATTTGTCCTTTGGGGGGTACGCGTGGATGACATGGTGCTTAAAGATAATGGTCTTAAGTTCCTTCTTTAAGAGCAGGAGCGGGGGATCTTGCTGGACCTGAGTGGGGAGGAAAATCTAAAGCATAGCCAAAGAAAGCTTGGCACCTTGTTATCTCCTTCATGCATTTTTTTGTCCTAAGCCTGAAGGAGGTTGCTGTTGCCCATAGGATCTTGATTTCGCTTGCCACATACTGTGGAACCCTCAAGATTACTGCTTTGCTGTTGATGAAGCAGACCTTAGAGATGGTGCAGGTTGGTAGAGGGAACCAGTGGAGGTTTTTGAGAGTGGATGAGATGCTATCGAACTTTCTGAGACCCGGTCGGGCAACAACATGAAGCACGCTCTTCAGAGAGGTGGCCAGGTATTTTTCTGGATTGCAGGTGAGCAAATTGTTCTAAGCTGCTGTCACTTGCAGTGTTCTCCACTTCACTGCACCCTTCATTCAATGTACAAGGGCTCTTGTACCTTTTCAGGCCCGTTCATTAGCCTTCCCCACGGCGTTTCCCCAGTAATTAGTAACTTTGCTGGAATTCGAGAACATCACCACCCTGTGCAATTTCACATCTATTAGATCACTTCTCTAACATCAGTTTTCCTGTGTTTCACACATCAAATCCTGGGCTCAGATTGCAAGGTGTCCAACTGCTGCTTCATTGCTTTATCAACTTGAACCAGCCGAGACATCACCCAGATCCCGACACGGGGAGCGAAGATTTCTAAAAATGGTGGCCATGTCTCCACTAAGGGGTCAGAGGCTGCCCACCTAATGTTAAATTACGTGTTCAGCAGATAAAAACCATTTCTCTAATATAAGGATCACCATGTGTCCGGCACTGATTTTAGTTGAGTGGATTTCAATAGCAGCTTCTCTAAACATACATCTTAAGTTTCATCATAGTATGAGTTGCATCGTGTCTGACCATCAACTAAAGTTTCTCCATAGGGAGCTATCGAATTATCCTTTTTTCACAGCCGATTTATTTGTACCGCAGCCCAGGTGAGCTCTGGACCTGCAACAGATTTCAATAACAAGTCTACACAGTAGTAAACAAACACTAGGAGAGCACCTGCATATGGTGAAACCAGGCTAACAATATATGCTCTATGAGACACACACACACCGAGATACTGGTCAAAAAGCAAGACCTGGTGTGATATAGTATTATGTGCCTTATCTCAAATATGACTTATCCACACATATTTTCTTATTATAGGAGTTAGACGTGTATAAGAATAAATATGAAATGAATGTTGATTATAGAACTAAAGCCAGCTCAAAGTAAAAGCCACATTATTAGGCTTCATTTCTCGTAAGTTTACCAGGTGACTCCTTGTCACCACGGGCACCATTTTCCAGCCAGTCCTTGGCTTACTTCTAACAACCTATTGTATTGTGTGAGTTGTAGCTTTGGTTAACAGAGTCAATTTGATTAACATTTCTGAAACTAATGAATTCTGAAATAACAGTCCGGGAATGGGGCATGGTGTCCTTGATGACATACAGTCAGATGGTAACCTTCAACAAACAGGATTTATATAGCGCAGCTATTCACCTGCAAGGGTATCCAGGCACTGAGAGCCACCTGCTCGGGTGGAATCAATTGAACAACCAGGTGTTGAGTCCCTTTCTGAATTCCTGAGGCGAGGGTGAGGTCTGGAGGTGGAGGGGAAAGATGTTCCAGGACTTCGTGGCAAGGTAGAAGGAGTGTCCTCCACTGTTGCTTCGGCGGATGCGGGGGTGTTAGCGAGGAAGAGGGAGGAGGAGCGCAGGTGTCTGGAGGGTTAGTGGATGCTCAGGCAGTGGTTGATGTATGCCGGTCCTTTATTGTGCAGGGCTTTGTAAGCGTGGGCCAGCATCTTGAATGGACATCTATTGTGGACTTGGAGCCAGTAGAGTTTCTTGATGTGAAGGGTGATGTGGGTCCGTTTGGGAAGGTTGAGGGTAAGTCTGGTCACCAAGTTCTGTATAGTCTGCAGTCTTTTTAGGAGGTGCGTGGTAATTCCTGCGTAGAGTGTGTTGTTATAGTCCAAGCGGCTAGTGACGAGGGCTTGAGTGGCGGTACGTTTGGTGCTGACTGGGAGCCATTTGAAGATCTTTTGGAGCATGCAAAGAGTGAGGAAGCAGGTGGAGGAGACTGTGTTAATCTGTTTTTTCATGGTGAGTTCACTGTCCAGGATGATGCCGAGGTTCTGAGCATGGTCTGTGGGAGTGGGTGAGGGTCTGAGTTCAGCAGGCCACCAGGAGTCATTCAACAGGGAGGTGTTGTTCCCGAAGATCAGTACTTTAGCTTTTTTTCTGTGCTGGGTTTGAGGCAGTTGTTTTGCATTCAGTTGTCGATGCTGGTCATGCACAGGTGGAAGTTGGCCCTCGTGGTGAAAGGTTCTTCTGACAATGTTGGTCAAGGGGTCATGAAGGCATTGAACAGAGTAGGAATGAAGGATGAACCTTGAGGGATGCCGCTGATAAAGTTCTTGGGTTCCAAGGTGAAAGGTGGTAGGCGGATTCTCTGGGTTCTTCCGGTGAGGAAGATGCGATCCATTTGAGGGCATCTTCTTGGATTCCGATCTGATGAAGCCTCTTGATCAGGGTGTGGTGGGACACATGTTGAAGGCTGCTGACAGGTCGAGGAGGATCAGGGCAACCGAAACCTTAATTTCTCTCCTCATTCTGTTCATTCTATTAAGATATAATCACAATAATTCTATGCAGGGTACAATTACATATACACAAACACACACACACAAAGGCAAAAAACACAGACACCCCTCACAAACATACTAATGTAGGACTATATTTAGCCATGTCATCCATCAACTTCAAATGACATTTAGGGTAAGATGGCATTAATGTAGCTCTATCCTAAAACCCTAACCACAACTCCCTATTAGCACAATATGTATTATGCACATTGCTGTGTTATGTCCCGGTTTCAGTTGGTCCAAGGACAACCAACTCCTACATGCAATGGTTTTTATTAACTAAGCAATAAAGATTATTATTATTATTATTACATGCAACTGAGCTGTAAAAAACCCCTTTTTTAGATTGGTATAGGCCGTATGAGAAATCTGCACAAAACCTCCCAAAAGAATATATGTGTGCCTACTTGTGATCCTGGAAGGTTGCTTGTAGAATACACAAAGAGATGGGGTCGCAGTAGTTGCATTTTCCAATGACAATTCCCTAGGGATTTTTTTGACAAGTGAGACCAAGGCCTAGTTGATAATGGGGGAGGGTTGCTGGCTACAGGTCACGGCCAAGAGCCAAATCCTGTGTCCAATGCTTGCGGATAATGGCCCTAGCTGTAACCAGTGGGTAGTGAGGCTAGATAAAGGGCACTGAAGGTCACCATTTGGGTCCAGCAACTTCTGGGCATGGCCGCAGTTCTGGTCTAGTTGATAATGGAGGCAGGAGGACTGGGAGCATGGTGTGACCAAGGGTCATGCCCCACACCAAGAATCTGCGGTTGTATGACGTTACAACGCATTCCGTTGCAACGCATGCCTTTACCACGCATGCGTTACAACGGAATGCCTATCCTACGCTTAACCTTTACCACGAATATTCCTTTACCACGCATACTTTTACAACGATTTTCGTTGTAAATTTATGCATGGTAAGGGCATACTCTTGGTAATGGTTATTCCCCCACCCCTAAACCCTTCTTACATATTCCCCTCCCCTCCCCTTAACCTTTAAATCGGTCCTCTTTTTTTTTCTTAAAATTCCCCTTACCTCTGCACGTCGTGGCTTCTTCTTCCATCTCCGTGTTGACGTTGAACGTCGTAAAGAGGAAACGGAAGTGTGTTTCCGTTTCCTCTAACGACGCCGATTGCCTCTTCTTCGCTTCTTTTTTGGTGAGTTTTTTTTGGGGGGGAAACTCCCCCAAGCCCCCTTTTTTCACGCGTTTTTTTTTTGGGGGGAGACCCCCCAGCCCCCTTTTTATTTTTTGTCTTTTACCACACATGCCTTTACTACGTATCTCGTAGTAAAGGTATGCGTGGTAAAGGCCTTTCGTAGTAACCACGCATGCGTTGTACTGCATGCGTGGTTAAGTTATGCGTGGAAACGGCCGCGTTGTAGTGGCCGTTTCCCGAATCTGCAAGGTAGAGCCAAAAGGACATGTCCCACAAGTAGCAAGAGTAGGTTACTGGGATCGAGGGATGATCCATTATGCTTCTTCCTGCCATGAGAAAAATCTTAGAATAGATTGTGACAAAGCAGTTATCGATGTGTTTCAAGGAGAATATTGTATTGAATGATTGCCAGTTTGACTTTTGCCACTGACGAGGAACAGAATCTATTATGCTGCTCGCCTGGGAGTAACTAAGAAACACTTGTGATGAAGGAAACTCAGCTGGATTGGTCCTGCGGGATCAATGACTACCTTTGATACGGTTGACCATTAGTAAACCGTTAAAGGTGGTCGGTATCTCAGGGATTGTTGTAAATTTGCTTTATTCCACCGTGGAAAGCAGGTGTCAATCTGTTAAACTAGCCAATCATTTTTAGTATGATCTTGGATCTACCTTTGGTGTTCGACAAGTGTCCCCTCAGTCCCTCTACTTTCCCACCTGTATGCCTGCTCATTACGTTAGCTTATGCAATCTTTTGGCTGCACTGCTTTTTCCTATGCAAATGATGCACAACTGATTATCAACTTGAATACAGGTGCCAAATCGATATCAAGTTTGGTTGACAGCTTGGTAGTGGTCCAAAATGGATGGGATTTGATTTTCTAAAATTAAATCTAATAAAAAAGCGATGTTAATCTTTGTTAAAGACAAAGAATGCTGGGCTGTATCTCTATCGCCTAAAAGCATGGGTATGCCCACCAACACCGACTACCAAGGCCAAAGCATTAGGACTTATCTTAGACAATGAACTATGAGCCCACCAATGAGTGAAGTTTTCAGCTCCTTATATGCACTCCTGACATGCACTACTTTATATTACGTCATCAATTCCCTCTTCTTGCATTGTCAGTAAACTAGATTATTACAAGAGCCTCTAGTTGCGTTAGATTCAAGGGTTCAAAACAAAGCTGCTCTTCTCCTGTCCAGAAAAAGACACACAATTGATGGACAGAATGCAGAACAAATCAAAACATTCACCCCCAGTCAAGAGATCTGGGTTAAATTCATCATTATTTTGCTCACCATGCCACCCCAGTTTAGACCTGGCCATATGCAAATCAGTCTTGACCCTGTGCCTCATGGGAACAGTCCAGCCCGTACTGCCAAGCCAGGTCCTCCCTGGACCGGAAACAAGCATCCTGGGACCTGTTTCGGGGTTTCACCCCATATCAGCCAGGATAGCTTGAATCCAGTGGCACAGTCCATCAATTGTGTGTTTTTTGCTTCTCCTGTCCAGGTCAGGAAGTTTGATCATGTATCAAATCTTCAGAGATGCTTTCATCTATTAGCTCTGGAACAAAGGATCCAGTCCAAAGCTCTCTGCTGTATTTAAAAAGCCTATTTCAATCCGATCAGTCATGCTTGGCACTTCTACTAGATAACTATACTCATGCTTTTAATTTCATATCTAAAGATCAATCTATATTGATATTAATCAAATATACAATAAAAGTGCGGGAGCCTGCTTTCTTTCAATTCTTTGCAGCCAACCTTTCAAATCATTGACCCCTACATTTAAGGCAGATAGGTCATTTACTTACTTTTAGAAAGGTGCTTAAAAACATATTTTTTTCTAATTTTGTCATCTGCTCTGTTTTATGAAGTGGTGGCTATAGACCACCAGGAACCCTTTGGGGTAATAGCTGCACTCTACAAGATTCAAATCATGACTGGGTGCTGCATATTTATCCCATTTATCCATTATCCCAACAGCACAGCCAAAGGTGAGGCCTTCTGGATACCCCTGCAGGATACTTGGTACAGAATGCAGAAAAAGGTCACAACCTGCACCCAATATCCACAGGGTGCACTCAATGCCCATGTTGAGCATGTACTTGGGCAAAGCTTTGGGCTGAAGGCCATACCCTAGATCCAGCACACACTGGTCATAGGTGTAAGCCGTGATCAGGGGGAGTGTGGCTGGGGCACCGAGCGCTGGGTATGACTGAAGGGCCCCAACTTGGACTCTGTACCAGCTTAGCAAGACCAAATGCAATGCTCAACCTGGGTGCAGGGGCATTGGGTACAGGGGTGATCAAAGTCCATGACCTGTACCCAGTATATGCTGGCTAAGGCCTTGTCTGATGAGTATGGGCTTCTTGGTATAGGTGAAGGCTCAAGCCTGTACCCCCTACCTGCTATCAGCGTTGGAGGAAAGGCTGACTGCAGGCAGGGTTTTAAGTGGGCTCGGTCCTTCTGAGTATCAGAGCCAGTAGTAATTAAAAACACACAATGAAACGGGTCCCTACGGGCCCTATATGCATGTCCTTAACTCTACTAGCCAAAACAATGACCGATTTCTGAACCATGAACTTTAAACTTTTTAATGGTAATCCATGTTTTTATTGTATTCCCTAAGAAAGTTATGTTGTGTTTTTACATTTGCTTTCATATAGCATATTGTTCTTGTATGGTGGATACTTTGAACTGAGTCGCCTCCAGGGGTTTATAACAGGCCACGGTTCAGAGCTCTGGAGTTGAGGAGGCAGACAGTGCAAGTTTCTCAAAGTGCCTGTCAGTGGGTCGAAAAAGGTGTTCAGAATACATGGTCATCCAATACTTGGCCTCTCTGCAGAGCACACAGCAATGGTATCTCTTATTCCAGTTGCAATTGTAATTGTGTTCAAATGTGTCTGGAGGCGGTACACAGTTGTCAAAATACTGATAAGGCGAAAGTAAAAGAACATGCAGTGCTTACAGGTGAGTGGATGTGTAGTGTGTTTGGGGGTGCCGAAGTGAAGGAGATGCAAGGAAGTGCATTCAGGCGAGAGTGAAAAGAGAGTGCTGAAGAGGAAAGAGATGAGGTGTAAGATATGCAGATGGATGAGATGTGGAGAGAAAAGGGCTGTACATGTCTAATATGGAGTGAACGTAATGGGAATGATTGAGGCACTTTGAAAACACACCACCACCCTTTTCACAGGCCTCAGTAATGGGTAATTCACAGTCTCACAATTTCAGAATTGAAATATTTTCTATATTATTTACAACAAAAACGGTATCACTCATTCATCTTAAACAGTTAACAACTATTGACAAAGCCAATAGCCCTGGCTGGTTTTAGGTGTATGTCAGTTGTGTTATATTTCTGGATGCAATAAAAGAAAGCTTAGAGAGGAACCAATATACCAGTCGAGTGGCACGTGATGGGAATCACAGAAATTGTTTATGAGTTTAAGCCACTCCCTTAATTACATAGGCCATGCCCTTTTAGAGACCCACCACTTTTCTCATCCCACTTAAGGCCCTGACAGGGCACTGGCCAAGGGTAGATGCAAAGATTTCGCCTCACAGATAATGTGTGAGCAGGCATCGCTGGGTACTGTGGGCAGTGAGGATGGATGATCACACAGTGTAACTGACGGACACCTACTTTCTGCCAAGAGCAGTTAGTAGACACCAGAGACTGAGGGACTGAGCTTTAACTGGTATGTCACTGTAAACGAACAAGAAAATCAATGAAAAAGCTTACAGTTAAAACGTTATGGGGAGATACTTAAGTTCAGCTTAAGGAATGCCATTGGTACAACTCAAACCTTAAAAACCATTGAAATTTGGCAGTCATGGCAAGATATTCAAATGAACATTTTTCTTGTTCAGAGAAAACAAATTCCCAGAGCAGGAGGGTTTATGTTTACAATCTTGATAAAGCACATGTGTAGTCATCCACCTCATATGTATCGTACCCTATTTCGTTTATTTAGACCTGATCAGGAACATTTGTGGGAACCCAATTGCCCCACATTTTTCCTACTTGATAGACATGCAGTAAAACAGCCTTTTGAAGCCACAACTGTGCAAATTATTTTAGCGCAAAATTTCTTACTGTAATTGTCATTCATGCTATGAGGTGTTGCCTCCTCATTTTGAACAGGTGCGGAAATTATGATAGATGCCGGACTGCACATATGTAAGCTTTTGTCTTCACATTCCCCCCAAAACAGCAACCAAGGACAAGTTAATTCCCCCTTAAATGTATTAACCTGTTCCAACGGTGCTTTTAAGTAAGTCACCCCACTTGGCGTTCTGCGGTAATTAGATCCGTGTTTCATGCTTTTACCATCTTTACAGAGATCTTAACAAGGGTCCCTAAGGTGGTATCACGTTTTACTTTCAATTTTGTATAAAGGGGCTGCTGAATGTATGACTAAGGACTGCTTTTATCTAACCTATCACCTTTTTCAACAAATTCAGGGGGATATGTACTAGGAAGTGGCGGAGCGTGTCGTTAGCCTCCTTGGCTTAACGACACGCTCCGCCACATCTGAAACGCAAGGCTGCACCATATTTACAAGAATGTGGTGCAGCCTGGCGTTTCCCCCTGCGATGGCGCTCCGTTTAACACCAGAGTGCAAGGGTGTCTGTGTGCAGGGGAGGATTGGTTATGTGTAGGAAGGTGTCCCTTCCTGCACATAAACAATCCTAAAATGCCATTTTGTAACTTTCATGTGTGCTGCTTCATGCAGCACACATGAAAGTTACAAAATGGCGTTTTTTTAAAAGGTTTGTTTATGTACAGGAAGGGACACCTTCCTGTACATAAACAGCCATGGCATTTTGCTTTTTCCATGTGTGCTGCACAAGGCAGCACACATGGAAAAAGCAAACACGAAGAGAAATAACGCATTTCTCCTCGTTTCGCCAACTTAAGACTGGTCTTAATTTTGGCGCTGCCTCCTATGTACGCCACCCTTGTATATTGGGGGCAGCGTCAAATACAATGGGTGTTGCGGTGCAACGCCCACCACAACACCCACTGCAAGCCCCTTTCATGCTAACCATAGCGTGAAAGGGTGCCTTATGTACAAGGCAGCGTTGAGCCACGTTAAGTGGCTTAACGCTGCCTTGTACATTAGGCGCAGCCCCTATCGCCACCACAACGTCTGTAAAAGTGACGTTCCCGTGGCGATAGGGGCTTGCACATATGCCCCTCAGTTCACTGACCAAAATTAAGATATATGAACCTTGATCGAGATGGATTTATTATCTTTGCCAAAAAAAAGTGTAAGTAAATATTGTCACTTCTATAGTGGTGATCCTTTTATCATAAAATATAATTTGTTGAATTGTTTTATTAGAATTTTAGAAAATGGTTAAGAATAAAGTTATATCTTCTGCCATCGTTGGAGGTTACTTGGGTGCCACAGCTAGGCTATGCCATACTCCTCTTAGAATCTTTAAACACGTGTTGCTTTCGTGCAGTTTACTGTTTTGAGTCTGGCCTTTCAGCATTGATTTAATTTACTTAATTGTATCAAAGACGACAACAGATCCAGATTCTTTTATACTATCAATGGGACTGATAAAATAAGTTTGAGTTGCCTTATCTTTGACTGCACACTTTTATTAATTTACAGATGTCTAAATAATGTTTCAATATGGGTGGAAAATGTTTATACCTTTTTTTCTAAACTGTAAATAAACAATCTGAATATTTAATTTTAAATAAATACCTAAATCATAATATGTTTTAAAACGTTTTGATGTGGGATATTTCTTTATCTACCCCCCAATCGGTGTGTATGATTAGTACTGTCTTCTAGAAACGTCTATCTTTTCAACGAGCTGTTATTGTCAATTGATACAATATCATACACACACATCAAACTAAAAGTTTAAGGTTTTTAACATGTGCCTCGTTGTGCATTTGCTTTTGGTTATGTTTTGTTGATAAATATATGCATGACATGTTCTTGTGTAGCGGTATTATGCACAATCTGTAATATTAATGAATATAGGTTGCCATGTTGATGTTCCTTTGTAACCAGGACCATTAGTTGGCTATTGCTATTATAATGTTTCATAGCTGGAAATATTTAAGAGTTTGGAAATCATGACATGTAGAATGATCTTAAGATAAAAAGTTGTACGCGTAACTTGTGTCATGTATAGATAAATCAGTTATTAAAAATGAATAAAGAACTATGTAAAAAAAAACTAAGGATCTGGGTATCTCCTTTGGGTGAACTAGCGCATGTGACTTAATTAGCTTTCACAGGAATTAATCAACTGGCATTTTGAACTCTCTGGCATGGCCAAAAAGCAGCAGCTAGAGATTTTAACTCCCTCCTGTCAGACATCAGGTGCCCGCAAGTTAAAAAAATCTTGCTAGACTATTTTCACGCATCTGACTTCTGCTGATGCTTTTGTCATTGTTTTTGCGAATCTGCTGGTAGACTTTATATTGTTCAGTGAAGTGGTAAGGTACCTCCCAAGTTGTTGGAACATGTTTGCTGTAAGATCAATTAACTATCAAAGGGACTAGTGATGGCAAATGATGTTTTGACATGGGAGCTAAAAAAAAGTACTGATTTAGTATTTCTATGACACAATGCTACTGGATAGTGCTTACCTCTATGGACGGAGACACGTGGGTCTTCGTAAATCTCATGTTTTCTCCTGACACACCGGGTTCCTCAGCAGGACTGATGACGGAAGTGCGGCTCCTGTTTTCTTCATCCTCCCAACTTACTGCATCTCCTGGAGATTGCTGCCCCAACAGGATCAAATTTCCAAAGGTAACATCTGACTTGGTGTGATGAGGGGCCTTTCGGTGCTTTGACCCGTAGCGAGATCCATAGTAGGAGAGTATAGGCTCCCGGCGGTGGTCAAGGCGTGGGCGGTTGCTCTGGTAGGCAGGTAGATGAAGGCAGGCATGATCTTGGCAAATGGAGGATGCTTCCACTGAGGTTGAACTCTGGAATGCTGCAATGCTTGACCCTTCGGTCCACATGTTCATACTGCCTTCCATTTTGGGTTCATCAATTCTTAAGTCATCCATTTGATCAATTGTTCTTTGGACTGTGTTTATGCATGAGATAGTGTGTGCATTCCTGTCCTTGTAATAGTCATCTGCTTCATCATAATACCTGTCCCCCAGCATAGTGTAATAAGCGTTGTCCTCGAGTATTCCCTGATCCTTCTTAATTGAGGCATGTATGCATTGTAGAGACATTTCATAATATTTTGTGAGCTCATAGTTCATCTTCAGCTGCTGCATGGAAATGAAGGGGTGCTTCATGGCAGCATTAGGATTGATCCTCTCATGGGAGTCCCAGGTCAGCATCCTCTTGATTAACTCAACCATGTTTTTTAAATCATAATACTCAGCCAGAACTTCGCAGTCGGGGAAGACAGACTTGTTGACATTCACCGATTCAATCTGATCCAGAGACTTGAGGATGTATTTTCTTCTCTCCAGAGGTTTCACATTTGTTTCAGCCTGGTACTCCGATGCTGACTTGAGCTGCCACTGGTTCCCAACTTGGGGTTGTGGGTTCCTCTTAAAGAAGCTGGAAGTTTTACTAGCTGCATTCAGAAGCTGCATCTTCGGCATGCCTTGTGTTTCACAGATGTACCTGATTTGGTCATACTCATTGTTGCCAGGGTAAAGGGGCCATCCGAGCTGGAGTTCCCCCATCACACATCCTAGAGACCACATGTCTACCTTCTCACAGAATGGCAGGCCAAGTAGGATCTCAGGGGACCTGTAGAACCGGGACTGGATGTAGGGCTCTTTCACATAGCGGACCTCACTGAAAATGCTTGCTGATCCAAAATCAATCACCTTCACTCTGAAAGGATATCTGGCTTGGTCGACAATCATGATGTTTTCGGGCTTCAGATCAGCATGAATAATGGAAAGTTCCTTTAGTTTGGACAGAGCTTTTAGCACTTGTGTTGTGACTGTCCTTATGTGTCTGATTGGCAATGGGGCAAAGTTGTTCTCCTTCTGATACTCAAATAGGTTTTGTTCCAAAAGCTCAAAAACCAGGTAGAACTTCAATTCGTCATGGAAGTACTCATAAAATTGGACAATGTGAGATTCCTCTGAGTCTACCCCTTTCATGGCCTTCAGCAGCTTCAGTTCGTTTTTTATGATCCTGCTCCGGCAAACGTCGTTTTTGAGAATCTTAATGGCCACCATCTCCCTTGAACTCCTTTTCCAACTCTTGGCCACTTCTCCGAATGTCCCTTTGCCCAAGATCTCAATGATATCATAACAGTCAGTTTCAGACTGGAGTACTGCCATGTTAACCTGCTCTTGAACTGTTCTTTATAAGGAGCCCCAACACAAAGCAAATGCCCAGTGGAATTTTAGCTTCTGCCAAAGACTGTATCTCTGGAATGATGTGTCTAGGTAACAATGGGCAACATTCTGCTGTTTCCAAGATGGTGGCATTCCATGATGGTTGCATGAGTGGATTGATCATTGCATGTCAGAAGACTACTGGAACACTTTAGGGGCAAATGGTTCTTTTTTTGGTCCTAATAGATTTTGGGAAATGCTTTTAAAAAAGAGATCTTATTGCGGACAGATCTTAGTAAATGAAATGCTTGCTTCTCGTCTCTGCGTATTTCTTGTTTTTTGTGATTCTTTTATCATTTATGCAAAATATAATTCTGGCTCCTAATCTAAGTAACTCCCACGAATTAGAGAATTGGGCAGGTCTGGTACACAGCTTGTTCCTAATAAAAGCAGTGACTTTGTTGTGTGACACGTTGATTGAGTCAATCCAATGTTTCACTCTCTTATAATAACGGTTGTTTAATGAAAATAAACAGATTCGTTGTTTGGTGGGGGGTGGGGAGTGGTGGTTGCAGCTTGCCTTCAATTGGCAAACCAAACATTGTTGTTAAAGAGTTCGACTTGTATCCATTAAACTCTTTATCTGAAGAATATGTTTCTTCTGCCATATAACTGTTCAAGATTTTATATTATCAAACATGAAAAAAAAAAATATATGTATATCCTAAATTAACTCCATTGTTACACCAATGAAAATGGGGGAAATCGGTTTATAATCATCAGAGATCTGGGGCAAAGAGGAAGGAATAGAAACGCAGCCTTTTATGCACATACATCATTAAAAGTCTTACATATATCTGTAAAGCATTTAATTTTGGATCTGTAGACCTCCAGCCCCCTTTCATTTGTAGAATCTGGACCTGCCATCGAGGTAAGTGATGTAATAATGCTGACAGGAAAGATGTGTTTTGATTGTGCTGCATTTCTTCTTTTTGATAACCTGAGACCCTGATTGTAGTTGGTCAGAAAAGGGGAAGTAATTTGCCACACCCAGTAAATACCCTTACTTATAAAGGGGTTCAGCTTGGGTACTGATTACTAGGTGGGGGTTGAATTCCCATCCATGTGCAAACAGGATTTTTGCATAGGCGACAATTACTGTGCAAACAGGAGTTTGCACATGGAATGGAATTCCTAGTTTTGCAATAATTATTGCACCCCCACTGCTTTCTCCAGACAGCTTTGGGTTGGTGACGAAATTTATCGAGTGAGAGAGTTTGGAAAAAAGGCAGAATTTATGCTTTAAATAGTAATTTCCCAGTGAGTTCTCAAATTTCCAAGTGAAAACTCTTGCAATAGGAGATATTTACGGACCCCGGGTACTACCTAGCGCTGGGATAATGACTGACATTTACCGGGTGAGGTAAATACCTCACCCCTATTTCCCCATTTATAATCTGGGCCTTAGAAATTAGTCATAACACAGGGAATCTGTGGGGGGGCGTGGCTACGAGGCCAGTGATGGCGGACGCGTGAGCTGGGAGCTCTGCACCAGCTGCGCATATTATCCTGAAAAGCGGAGTCTCTGCCTGGGCCCGGGGGCCTCCTTCATGCTCTCTCCCTGAGCACGGTTGCTGGGGCTGCGGGCTCGCTGGTTTGGGGACTGATCGCCGGTGGGAAACTGCATAATCAGCGAGGTGGCCTGAGCGTGGCGGTGGAAGATGGCAGTCGGAGCCCCATAGCGGACCTGCGCCACGATTGCAGCATACTTCCCCGGGTGACTGAGGGGGACGGGGCGGACACCCTGGGGTGCCGGCCCGGATCGGAGGACTGGGGACTCCCTATAAAGGTGAAAGGACCGAACCCTGTCAGCAGGGGAAGCCTGATTGAGTCCCGGGCCTTCGGATGGGGGCGGAGCTGCGGGAGCGAGATGAAGCGGGCGCTTCGGCCCTCACCGTCTGAACGGCTCTGAGTTACGAGCGGCTGAGTGAGGGGAGAGGATCCGGTGATCGGCTAGTGGGGACTCTGACAGCCGTTTCGCGGGAGCTCCGGCCGCCGCAACGAGAAGGCATCGATGCGGGGAGTGCGCCCAGCGAGTTGCCGGCCTGACTGCCGGCTGCTCCTGGGAGGCTGCGCTCGGCCGCGGATTGAACCCGCTGTTACTGACTGGCTGGTGCGGCCCCTCTGGAGAGCCGTGGCGGGGGAGTGGAGGCATTTGATCGGCTACAATCTACACCGTATGTGTGGCGCTGAGCAGGCGGGGCTCTGCCCGAACTGTATACAGCTTGATTCCCCGCTGGGTTTGCAGTTCCTCAGAGTGCTGGGGTGAAGTGGAGGAACAGCTGGCTGGAGCATAGTCGTCTGAGGGGACCGCATATGCTCACTCTGTCTCCTTGCTGAGTGCGGGCTCGGGGTGGACCTTCTCCTTAGTTGCTGCTGCTCAGAAGACTGGCAGTAGACCCGACTGCCTGGCTACGAGGGCTGCTTACCATCAAACTCAGCGGGGAGGTCTCCTGGAGGCCTCCAGTGCAGCTACTTCCATTTGGGATCTGGAGCAGTGGTGTAGTGGGAGGCTGATTCGCGGACGGTGCGGAACCCTCAGTATAAGGTGGAACGCGGGTGTATCACTGCCTCAAGTGTGGACCAGTGCTTAGGGGGCTCAGAGTTATAGGGAGACGTTACCCTGGGAGTGTAATGGACTGGGCAAGTGCACTGGGACAGTGAGCACGCCTGAGTGATATCGCCAGGATAGCGCACTGGAGATTGCCAAACCTGAGCGGGCCGTGGCGGCTCCTTGTCCACAAAGAGCGGGCCGAACGAGATCAGAGGTCGTAAAGCATACCGCGCTGACAATGGGGAAGCCCAAAGCAAAACAGGTGGGCCCTCCCTCGGACCAGGTTGATACTGTCCCTGAATCCACACCCACGGAGCAGGGAGGAGATCCGAGTGAAATACCAGTACAGCAGCAATATGCCATGATCCTGGAGGCAATTGCCGACACTAAAGCGACACTACACCAAGACATCGCCTCGGTTGCGGTAGGACTGGGTCTGCTGCGAGCTGAGCACAGCAAACTATCGGATCGGGTGAAGGGCACCGAGGAGACACTAGAAGAGCTGGCCCCGGCACAAAGGGCCCTGGCTGCAAAAGTGGAGGACCTTTCTGATCGAATGATGGCGATGGAACGCAGGGCAGAGGACGCAGAGGGGCACAATCGTCGCAACAATGTGCGAGTCCTGGGGTTGCCGGAAGGAATTGAAGGGCAGGACATGATATCCTACCTAGAGAAATGGCTGACGGAGGTGGTTGCTCCTGGGGGCCTATCGCAGTTCTACACCTTGGAAAGGGCCCACCGGGTGCCCAACAGACCGCCAGCTCCGGGAAGACCGCCGAGACCAGTGGTGGCCAGGCTTCTTCACTATCGAGACAGAGATCTGCTGATCAGGAAGGCTCGTGCCGAGGGGCCGTACACAGTTGAAAATTGCAAGGTGTCCTTGTTCCCGGACTATACAGTGGAAGTTCAACGTCGACGTGCTTCCTTTTTGGAGGTCAAGAGGGTGCTGCGGGATGAGGGCATACTATACTCACTGATGTTCCCTGCTAAGTTGTGGATAATTCTCGATGGGAAAACGCATTTTTGCGACAATCCTAAAGCTGCCTGGGACTGGATCGAAACCTACAAGATGGAAGGACATGCTAAGCCTCGGACTACACAGCCTGTGGCGGTCGTGACTGACTCTTGGAAACGACCCCGGAGGCGGCAGCGGCGAAGGGCCACAAAGAAACCAAGTCCGTCACGGACAGCCGCTGAGAGAGCAAACGCACTGCAGACGGTAGCTGAGATGCTGCGAAATGAACCCTTGACTCAAGAGAAAGGCTCGGACTCTCATCGGGGTACTGAGGAATCGGGTTCGGATACGTCGCAGAGTGGACATAAGAGCCTGCCTGAGGTGACGCCACAGACGGCGGACAATTTCTTTGGCTGAGCAAAGGAACATTCCTGCTTCTTCGTCCCCCCCCTGGCTCCAGCTCTGTCCTCTTCTTCCTTTCTCCTGGCTTCTTCTCTTTCCTGCTACTTCTTCTTCGTTTTCTTCTTTTCTGGTTTTCTCCCCCCCTCCTGGCCTTTGGTGCCCCGGTCTCTGGGATTTTTTTTCCTGGTCTGGATCAGACTCCGTAGAATGCGGATATTGCCTTCTGGTGGGGGGGGGTTCTGGGGGGGCTCCCGGGCACAAGGGGCAACGGTCCTCCTGGCTGTAGAGGCATGAGAACCACACTGCAATATCACTAGCTACTTATAGCTCTGGTTGCGCTCCCTAGTAGGCCCTTGGTTGCCTAGGACCTAGTTGTTTTGTCATAAGATTGTGCTATGCACTGGTTCTGTAAATTTGGGCAGCTGACCGTTGTCAGTCCGCTCATAGGAGTGGGAGTTACTAGTTTGGGGTTGTTGTTTGCTACCAGGAGGTCCATGAGAATTTCCGGCACTGTTGCCATGGGCGGGAACCCGGGCGCGAATTCCTTATAGCCAGATGGCGTCACAAATAGTCAGATCACAAGGGTTCAAGTTCCTTACATGGAACATACGGGGTATGGGTTCACCTGCTAAGCGCTATTCCATATTGAATTATTTACGCCACAGAGGGGTCCACGTGGCGCTGTTGCAGGAAACCCACCTTACGGAAACGGAAGCAGGGAGACTGAGACGTAGATGGAGGGGACAGCTTTACGCTACTACCTATTCTGCATTTGCTAGGGGTGCATTGGTGTGGATTCGGCCAGGTGTTCCTTTCCAACTCACTCGGAAATGGATAGACACAGAGGGAAGGTTTGCTGTTATACTGGGGAAACTGGCAGGAAAAGAGATAACAATTGGGAGTGTGTATGCCCCCAACAGAGATCAGATCCCTTTCCTAGAGCGGCTTTCTGGGACCTTGGCAGGAGTAGATAATGATGCTTGGATCCTAGGCGGTGACTTTAACTGTGTGTGTGATGTTGACTGGGATAGGTCTACCCACCCCCATTGCGTGGCACTTTGGCCTTCAATACAGCACAGGGACTCAGGGGATGGGCAGAGGGATGGGGATTAGTAGACGTTTGGAGACTACAGAACGTTCAGCAGAGAAGCTATTCCTACTACTCCCACCTGTATGATCTACACACACGACTGGATATTTTTTTTGCTCTGCTACACTTACCCACACGTGCTCAGGGGCAGAATATCTGGGAAGGGCCATCTCAGATCATAGCCCCTTGCTCATGAGCTTCACTCCTACCCCCGAGAGAACCCCAATTCCCGCATGGAGATTAGACCCTATCCTGCTTGAAGATGAAGGGTTTAAACAGATACTGGCGGCAGCATTGGTCACCTTCTTCGCCGAGAACCAGGGTTCAGCCAGCTCCCCGTTAATAGAATGGGAGGCATTCAAGGTGTTTACACGGGGGCAATGTCTAGGACAATCGGCAGGCTTGCGGCGAGGGATTGCTGCAGAACTGGGAAAGATAGAGCTGCAATTACAGGAGGCGGACGGGGAGTTGGCGAAGGGCGCAGCTGTCCATGATAAGATAGCGGAGCTTAGAAGTCACTACAATACTGCTTGGGACAGACTGCGGATATTGGATCTTAATAATTACAGGGTGCGGCAACATGAGGAGGGGGGCAAAGCAGGTAGATTACTGGCTTGGCTGGTTAGGGCTGACGTGAGGGGGGTGCCTATCCCGAGCGTCACTGACGGCGCCGGACTGGTACTTTACTCTCCGAATGCCATTAATGAAGCTTTTCGGACCTACTATGCAGCCCTGTATCAGCAGCCGCACAAGGCTCCGATGGAGGCGATACTGAAGTACTTGGAGGGGCGGAGGCTACCGGGCTTGGAGGACAATGTCGTTGAATCCCTGGCTTCGCCTATTACAGCGGGAGAAATTAGAGAGGCAATTAAGGGAATGGCGCGGGGGAAAACACCTGGGCCCAATGGCTTACCAGCGGACTTTTATTTAACCTTTATCGACATTTTGGCCCCGCAATTGGAGCTGCTATATGCGTCTTCACTGGGGGCTCATAGTCTTCCATCTACTGCTAGGGAGGCACTGGTGATCCCTTTACCTAAAACCAAGACGGTACACCCGAATGTGACAGATTTCCGCCCATTATCCATGCTAAATACTGATTTTAAAATCTTAAGCAGAACGCTGGCTTCCAGACTCCTGCCGTACATGCAGCGTTTGATTCATACTGATCAGAATGGTTTCATACCCTCACGCTCTACGTCTAATAACCTGCGAAGGTTGTATAATATCATGTTCCATAACGATCTTGGGGATTATCCAGATGCAGTTGTAATGTCAATCGACCTCGAGAAGGCTTTTGACTCCTTGCGTTGGGATTTTTTAATAGCGACAATGAACAAGATGAAGATGGGTGAGGGCTGGGTAAACTGGGTCCGCTTATTATACACGGACCCAAGTGCTCGCGTCCGCACTGGCGCTATCGTATCCACATACTATAATGTCTTCAGGGGAACGCGGCAGGGTTGTCCCCTGTCGCCACTCCTGTTTGCCATTGCCATGGAGCCATTGGCTGCACGAATTCGGCAGGAAGGGGAGCGCCTGGGGATTAAACTGGATGGGTCCACCCACATAGTTTCACTCTATGCGGATGATGTGTTGGTATACTTGCGAGATGGGGCTGAGGGGATACCAGAGATACTGCGATTACTGGAGGACTTTGCAGAGCTATCTGGCTTACGTCTCAATAAAAGGAAGACTCATGTATTTCCACTCCGTCCCGCCTTATCACGACCCTTGACCCTCCCACCGGAATTACATTGGTCGCCAGAAGTATTTAAGTATCTGGGGATCAACATTTATCATACACAGGCCGATTTGCTGGAAGGAAACCTTGGAGGAGCCTTACAGAGACTTCAACAGAACGTGGCCTTCTGGCGTACATTGAAACTTCCTGTAATGGCTAGGGTGGCACTATCAAAGATGGTGATGCTGCCTCGTCTTTTATATTATTTCGTTAATCTACCAGTAATAATACCACGTAACTGGTTTAAGAAATTGGACATGACCGTGAGAGACCTGGTGTGGGATGGTGGCTGCAACAGAGTGTCTTTACAAACCCTGCGCCTTCCACTAGTGAGCGGTGGCCTAGGGGCACCGGATTTTGAAGCATATTACTTGGCTGCCCAATTGCAATGGTTGGCTAGGTGGCTCGACGGGAGAGGCCTGGAGGCAATGTCGCCTCTCCCCGGCTCAGTAATTGGGACCCTGTTGCCTAGAATGTTGGACAGACATAGAAAGATCAAACCTATGGGAGTCCTACTCTCCGTGGCCATTGCCTGTTGGGATAGATCCACGACTCGATCAGGAGATATGGGACTCTACTCCCCATGTGTCCCCCTTATGGGCTTACCGCAGGCAGGGCGGGGCCCGCCCCTCACGAGACGTCAGTTGCAGGGATGGGAGGATGCAGGACTCCACACAGTGGGAGACTGTTACAGAGATAAGGAGTTGCTACCACTGCATGATTTCTTAGACTATCATGAGTTGCCACCTGGGCAATTCCTAACTTACCAAGGATACGAGGTGCTATGAGGGAATTATGGGGCACTGAGACGGCGGAACCGGCCACACATCCGGTTCTGCATGCGATGGTGACGCTGGGCTCAGCTGGACACTTAGTGAAATGGCTATATCAGGCGCTCATTGAAGTCTCCAGTCGTCCACTGAGCCGACTACGAGAGAAATGGGACGGTATGCTGACAACCCAGCTCACTGATAAAGAATGGGAGCAAGCTCTGGGAGGCCCCAAGAAAGTTTCTCGAAATGCGGCATTTAAATATTTACAATTTAACTGGCTCCACAGAACTTACCTTACGCCGCATCGGTTGAATGTAGCTTTTGGGGGGGTGGACCAGGCTTGTCCTCGTTGCACGCATGCTGACGCGGACTTGGAACACATGCTCTGGGCCTGTCCGAAAATACAACACTACTGGGTGAAGGTGGTAGATACGATCAACACAGTGTTGTCTCTGGGGCTGGTTTGTGCACCAGCGGCTTGCCTGCTGGGCATCTTTCCAAGACCCAAGGCTAAACGGC
The DNA here is from genome assembly GCA_963921515.1 of Calotriton arnoldi. Taxonomy (NCBI): domain Eukaryota; kingdom Metazoa; phylum Chordata; class Amphibia; order Caudata; family Salamandridae; genus Calotriton; species Calotriton arnoldi. The sequence continues at coordinate 2,186,993 of CAWUFW010000257.1, read as the reverse complement.
TGCGGCTCCGATTTGCGGACTTGGCTTTATTACTGGCTAAGAGGCAAATTGCTCTTAAATGGAAATCGCCACAGGTTCCTTTGGTGACTAAATGGGAAGATGACTTATCCTGTTGGGCTAGAGCTGAGGAACGAGCCCTGCTTAAAGAAGACAGAGTTACCAAGCGTCGCAAACCGCTTGCGGAACCCTGGGTAGAAATATTAAAAACCTGGGACACGCGTCATGCACCGATCCTGCCTTCCGATGCTGAGTTGACTGACCCGGAAGCCTAGTTCCAGACACACTCTCGCTCGGACCCAAGAACAGAATAGCACTCCCAAGAAGCAATGCAGGGACCCAGTTCTCAGGGAATTTATGGTGACATTCTGGATAGATGAGTAAGGGGGCAGGTGGGGTTGCCCTCTATTGTCTGGGTCCCCCCCCCCATGGCTCCGAACACAGGGTAGCAATCGGAAATTAGTGTAACTACTTCATATTGAGTCAGACCCCTGGTAGCTGGTTTTCAAGTTTATTGTTTAATCATATACACATGCGATGGCACACGAAGTGGGACTTATTATGTTCCATTATCTGTTATCAGATTCTTTTTTCCTTTTCTGTTTTTTTTTTTGGGCATAAGTTATGATCTACGACCAAAACTGTACAGTATTTTTTATATGGAATGTGCCTGTAATCATAGACTTCACCAAACTGTATCGATAACATGGCTAATGTGGACAGTTTATTCCCCTAACGTATCCAAATGCCTACAACATAGGATTTACCCTGCTCCTCAGTTATGGAAAAGCAAACAGTTTTAATGTGTACTAGTTGACATGTTATAATTGTGTATGTTGATGGTATCCAAAAACAAATAGAGATGGTAAATGAGCAGTAACTCTCACGATACGTTGAGAAACTAGATATAATTGTGATTAAAATGTAAACAGTACAGCTGAGTGTGGAATGTATACAGATTGTGGAATGTTTATTTGAAAAATATACTAAATGCCAATAAAAATGAAGTTTAAAAAAAAACCACAGGGAATCTGTATTTATCGCACCAAATTTTATATTCTGTGCCTTTTCGCTGTGTATTTTCCCATGATAAATATCAGCAAGTTTGAACTGAAAAATTGCGGAGGGCAGTGGTACTGCAAAACCTGGAATTTCAGTATCCGTGCACCCCTCCCCTCCCAGACAGGCTTTAGTGTATTGGGGCTGGGTGGGTGCACTCTTAGAGTGCCAGAAAGTCTGCACTGGGGGCACATTTGGTGTCCCCGTGCATAGTCCAGCTCAAACCAGTTGCAGGAGCCATTTGCTCCTGCTCTGGCGCGAAACAGGACAAAGGACATGGGTGTAGCCACCCCTCTGTCCTGACCCTCCCCTAGGTGGGTCCCCAGAGTTAGTCCAACCCCTTCCTTGGGTATAAAGTAGGAAACCTGACTACAGGACTTTAGATTTTACCTGGACTAAACTCTGCAAGCAGAAACCAAGTACTTCGATGGTCTACACACTTCGCTGGACGACAGTAGAATCTCCATTGGAGTAAAGGAGTTACTCCCCTGCAGCAGCAGGCACCTAAACGCATCTGACCGGTTTGCATCTCCCAAGCTCCTGAGGACTCCGAAGATTTCTGCAACACAGGAGGTGGGTCCCCGAGCGTCCCTGAGGTCGATCTGCTCTCTCAGCAATCCTGAGACCAGTATCCCTTGTGGGGACCGTGCAACCCGAAACCCCTGTGCACCGTGTACTTTTGCAGCAGCATATGCTTTTCAGCAATCCCTGAGGCTGTGCTTTGGACTACATGTAGTCCTGACCCCGAGCAGAATTTCCACCAAAGATCTCTGGCCTCCACTCCACGAGTGCTCTGTGGGCTGGTGTTTAGTGATTCAGCTCGAGGTCCCTTCGCGATCCCTGGTCCGTTGGCCTGTGGGTCTTGGCGAGGGTCACTTTGATTTTCCTTGGGCTTCCCTGGTTGCTCCAGACGTGCCCTGACTCCCCATTTCTTGGAGAGTCTCCTGGACCTTGCTGGTCCATACTGTAACTTGTTTCCTCTGTCCGCGTGGGTTGCCTTTGCCAAGGCTTGTTGGTGTTCAATCCGGACACTGACCCCTCAGCACTCGACATCCTTCGTGGGACAGCTCACCTCCAGACTTTGGTTGTCGTCGACATCTCCTGGTGCCCGTGGCTGCAGAGTCAAGCATCCTATCTTCACACCTGAAGCACCCGACATCGGTGGGCATTCGTCTATTGAATCCCTGGTCACCATGAAGTGACCCAGACTCTGTCCCCTCTGCTTTCAAGTTCTTCTCACCTCGGATCCAGGCTTGGATTCCACCAGACACTTTTCATCTTCCCGGCAGCAGTACTTCTTCGCATCACACCATTGAAAACAACGAGGGTTTCCGACACCACTTGACCCCTATGCACCCGGCTCCTCTGGGATAGGTAACACGGGTACCTCGGTACTCACAAGGGTGCTGGCCTTAGAACCTTCTATGTTCCAAAGGGTTTGCTTGAAGTCCTCTCCGAAGTGTCCTCAATTTGTGATTTTCCAACCGTGACTTTCCCATAGAGTTGTACGGAGCTCGCGTCTGTGTCCCACACTGCACCCGTCCTCCGTGGGCTCCCTGTGTCACTCCTTTGGGTGGTTCCTTGGGGTCCCAGCAATTCTACGTGCTCTAGGCACTGTGTCTATTGAAGTGGAGCCCGCTGTGTATTGTGCTATTTACTGTCGTTCTATTGATTAAGTATTGTTTGCTTTATGTTCTAATCTCATATAGAGATTAGTAGAGAGTGTTTAGTAATAAATACATATTTTTTATATAACACTTGTGTGGTTCTCCTTTCAGTTGGTCACTCAGGAGGTACTGTTCTGGTAAAACAATCTGCTTTACATTCCTTCAAGATTAAGCCTGAAGGCTGCTCTCCATAGCTACCACTAGGATAGCTTTCATAAAGGTTATCTTTGACCTAATCATCAATAAGGGTCGTTTGGACTGGTGCAAGGTGCCCACTTTAATTAGTGGACAGCATGTACCAGGCCAACTTCTCACATTGGTGTGCAGCGGTTGGGATTCAAGCTTGCTATTGTTTTACCAGATAAATCTCATTGAGTGATTAACTGAAAACCACTGAAAGTATTAGGTACATATAATACATCAAGATTAAAATAAAGTAAGTTCTACTGAACTTGGAGTTGGGTAAGTCAAGGGTCTAGCACACCCTTTCTCCAACTCAAGAGAGTTTAGTCTCCACTAGGTTAGGTAGGTGCCTACACCACATAACACTAGTATGTCTTCTAGAGGAGAAGCCAGTGGCTCTCTGCCAACTAGGTATGACCATCTCTCATTCCAGGAATTGAGAAATATGTGTACATCTAGGAAGCTGAGGACAGGGAGAAGTGCAAGCACCCAACGTCTAATAGAGATGTTGCTCTTGGATGACCTCAGAAAGACCCCAGGGTCTGATGAAGTAGAAAGAGTGGGTGGGACAGGAGATGAGGAAAGAGCAGGAAGTGAACACTTCTTTGATCTAGACTCAAAACCTGGCCAGGAGGATCAAGATGATCTTAACCTGGAAAATCCAACTCTTCCTTCAGGTGGGGGAGAAGGCCCCAGTGGACCTCTCTTTACTCCACCAGGAAGAGTACAGAGTTTGCTTAGAAGATCCAGAACTCCCTCTGTGGAGTCTAATCATTCAGGTACTTCTGTAAGGACCTCTGTGTCTAATAAGAGGGAATCCTCTTATGACAAACATTGCCAATTTTTAGAGATTGAGAGAATCAAGCTCAGGCTCAAGAGAGAGCAATTGGCCATAGACAGGGAATCCTTAGAGCTCCAGAGAGCAACCAGAAGATTGGGACTAGAGTCCCATGGTGGCAGCAACAGTGTCCCTAGAACTAGAGAGTATTCTCATGATCATAGGAACCTGAACAAGATAGTCCCTCCCTATCAGAGTGGGGATGACATCCATAAATGGATAACTGCACTAGAGAGGGCCTGTAAAGTACAGAGGGTCCCTCAGGATTAGTGGGCAGCTATCTTGTGGCTCTCCTTTGCTGACAAAGGTAGAGATAAGCTCCTCACTGTTAGAGAAGAGGATGCTGACAATTACACAGTCTTGAAGAGTGCTCTCATTGATGGGTTTGGCTTAACCACTGAGCAATACAGGATTAAGTTCAGAAACACCCAGAAAGCACAGACTCAGGACTGGGTTGACTTTGTAGATTGTGCTACTAAGGCTCTGGAAGGTTGGATACATGGCAGCAAAGTGCATGACTATTTAGGATTGTACAATTTGATTATGAGGGAGCAGATCCTTAATAATTGTCAAAACCAGCTTTTGAACCAGTACCTGGTGGACTCAGATCTGACTTCTCCCCAAGAATTGGGAAAGAAGGCAGATAAATGGGTCAGAACCAGGGTGAAGCCAAAGAACCAGGGTGGTGACCAGAAGAAAGATTCTTCCAAGACCCAAGAGAAAGGTGGGGATAAGTCAAAAGACAAGTCCACTACAGGGCCCCAAAAGTCCTCTTCTGGGGGTGGGTTATGTAGGAGAGTAGGATCTGCTTCACATGGGTACCCCCACTTTTTGCTGATGCTTCACTGTTTTTCGACTTTAGTCTGGCTGGGGCCCTGCTAATCAGAACCCCAGCCTAGCTGCTTCCTCTCTAAAATGGTTTCCATGTACCTTAGGTACATCTTTGATTGGATTCTGGAGTGCCCTTATAAGTCCCTAGTATATGGTATACTATGTACCCAGGGCATAGGTACCCCAGAGGCCTACCAGGGGCTGAAGCATATATTATGCCACCCCTGGGAAGCCCTCCAAAAAGACACCACAGGTCTGCTACTGCAGCCTGGGTAAGGTGGTGCATGCACCCCTTACAGTGGTATAGGCTACCTATATCACTACCATTGCACACACATATAAACCTATAAGTCACTTCTATGGCAGGCCTTAGCAATCCTGAAGGCAGAGTGCTTGGTTTTTATGTGAGAGGGTGCCCCTGCATGAGCAGAGCCCCTCTGCAGCGTTCAGAGTTAAACCTCTGGTGCTGTTTGTGGTGCAGCCTGACCATATACTCTTAAGTGCATTATAACCTCGCGGTAAATGCTAACTTTGGGATGGCTGCACGGAAACATGTCGTGTTTGGTGTCAAACACTTTTGAATACTACCCCCCGCCAGTTCTGGCGGCGGGGGTAGCATTCCACCCTTCTAGAGGGAGAGACATGTACACACCGGCATACCCAGTATTAACTTTTCAGAGCCCTGGCATCACAAAATGGATGCCACTGCCACAGACACGGATCTGGCCTCCTGCTGCTGACCGAAACTCCGGCAGGGGAGGCCTGGACAATAGGTTTCCTGTCACAGGGAGGTGTAACCACCTCCCCAGACAGGATAGTGTGTAATGGGGCTGGGCGGGAGCACTCTCTGGTGCTTTGAAGTCCTGCACTGGGGGCACATTTGGTGTCCCTGTACATAGTCCAGTTCAAACCGGTTGCAGGGGCTACCTGCCCCTGCTCTGGCGCGAAACTGGACAAAGGGAATGGGTGTAACCACCCCTCTTCCCTGACCCTCCCATAGGTGGGTCTCCAGAGTATGTCCAACCCCCTATAAGTATAGGAACCTAGTCCTTAGGACTTTAGATTATTCCTGGACGAAACTCTGAACGTGAATCCTGGACCTTCGACGCTCTACTTGAAGATTAGAGGACTGAAGAATCTCCCTTGGGGTCAAGGAGTGACTCCCCTGCTTGGCAGGCACCAAAGAAGCAACTGTCCGGTCTGCATCGCTGAAGCTCCCGCCGGACGCCGAAGTCTTTGCATTACCAGAGGTGGATTTCCAGACTTCACCGAGGCTGCCCTGACACCGCACCGAAGCTGAGGCATGTAGCTGTCGTGGGTAACGTGGAACCGTGACCCCTGGACACCGAGAACTTTTGCAAGTGCATCCTCTTCCTGGTCTCCCTCGAAGTTGTGCTTTGGGCTCCGAGTAGCCCGCGCCACGAGCACCGACTGCACTGAAGATCACTGGCCTCCACTCCAAGAGTGTCCTGTGAGCCAGCTCCAAGTGCGTCCACTCGAGGCTCCTTTGCGATCCCTAGTCCGTTGGCTAGCGGGTCCTCACAAAGGCAACTCTTCTTCTGCTTGGGCTTTCCTGGTTGCTCCAGACGTGCCCTGACGTACCCTCGCTGAGTGAGTCCCTCAGACCTTGCTGGTCTGCACCAAAGTCCTTTCTCTGTTTCTACGTGACTTGCCGTTGCCAAGGCTTGTTGGGTCCAATCCGGTCGCCGACACCCCAGCACTTGACAGACGTCGTGGGACAGCTCGAATCCAGCTCCTGGTCGTCATCGACGCCTCCTGGACCTCGTGGCTGAAGAGTCAAGACACCCATCAACCTACCTGAAGCACCCGACATCGGTGGGCATCTGCTCATCGCCTTCCTGGTCACTGGCTAGTGACCCAGACTCTGTCCCCTCTGCTTTCAGGTTCTTCAGATCTCTGATCCATCCTTGGATCCTCCCGGACACTTTCGACTTGGTCGCCAGCAGCACTTTGCAGCAGATCGCCATTGAAATCGATGACGAAACCCGACTCCAAAAGACACCTATGCACCCGGCTTCCCTGGGTGAGGTAACTCGAGTACTCCGGGGCTCCCGTGGGTATTGACTCTAGAACTGCCTAGTTCTAAAGGGGTTTGCTCCAAGTCCTCTTCTAAGTGTCCTTTTCTTTTAAAAATCCAACCGCGACTTTCCCCATAGAAGTTAACGGTGATTCGCGGCTGTGTTCCCACACTGCACGCGTCCCCGTGGGTCCCCTGCGTCACTACCTTGGGTGGTTCCTTGTGGTCCAAGCACTTCTACAGGCTCTAGGCCTTGTGTCTAGCTCAGTCGTGGTTCTTATACCACTTTTTGGTATATGGTTTGGTACGCCCCTAGGGCCCAAACGTGTATTTGTGCTATTACTGTTGATAACTGACTTGTAACCTATGTACTTCGAACTCTAGCCTCATAAAGAGACTAGAGGGGTGTGTTTAAGACTAAATACATATATTTTATATATATACCTGGTGTGGTCCTCTTTCATTTGGTCACTCAAGAGATTATAGACTGGTAAAACAAGCTGCTTTACATTCCTCCAAAACTTAGCCTGAAGGCTGCTCTCCATAGCTACCACTAGGATAGCTTTCAATAAAGGTTGTCTTTAACCTATCTCCATAAGGGGTTGTTTGGACTGGTACAAGGTGCCCACTTTAATTAGTGGACAGCATATACCAGGCCAGCTTCTCACATTGGTGTGCAGCGTGTGGGATTCCAGCTTGCTATTGTTTTACCAGATAATCTCAATTGAATTGATCAACTGAAAACCACTAAGGGTACCTTAGGTACATATAAAAACAAGCTTAGTATACAGTAAGTTCTACTGAACTTGTGTGTTAAGGGCTTAGCACACCCTTTCTACAACTCAAGAGAGTTTAGTAGGCCACACTAGAGTAGGTAGTGCATACACCACACCTCACTAGTAATGTCTTCACTGCCAGGAACCAGTGGGCTCCTGCCATCCAAATATGACAACCTCCCATTCTTGGAATTGAGAGAGTTGTGCAAGATTAGGAAGCTGAAGACAGGCAAAAGTGCCAACACCCAACGTCTCATGGAGATGCTCCTGCTAGATGATCTCAGAAGACCCATAGGGTCTGCTAGGGTTGGCAGAGAGGGTGGGGCAGAAGATGAGGAAGGGGCCAGGGGTGAAAATACCCAGGACCTGACCTCTGAAACTGGCCAGGAGGATGACAATGATCCTGCCCTGGACAATGCAGCTCCTCCTGCAGATGAGGAGGAGGATCAGAATGACCTCCCCTTTGTCCCACCAGGAAGCGTTGTGAGTGTGCCTAGAAGGTCCAGATCTCCTTCTCAGGAGACTAACCATTCTGACACCTCAGTAGGGACCTCGGTTTCTTATCATAGGAGGGAATCCTCTCATGAGAGGAAAGAGAGACTGCTCAAGTATGAGGAAGCTCAGATGAGAATCAGAAGAGAGCAGTTGGCTATAGACAGGGAGTCCCTAGAGCTTCATAGACAAAGAAGAAAGTTGGGACTAGAGTCCCATGGTGGCAGCAACTTCCCTAGTGGTAGGGAAAGGTCTTATGACCATAGAAACCTGAGGAAGATTGTCCCTCCCTACCAGAGTGGGGATGACATCCACAAATGGATTACTGCACTGGAGAGGGCCTGTAAAGTACAGAGGGTCCCTCAGGAGCAGTGGGCAGCAATCTTGTGGCTCTCCTTTGCAGACAAAGGTAGAGATAAGCTCCTCACTGTTAGAGAAGAGGATGCTGATGATTATCAAGTCTTAAAAAGTGCATTGATTGATGGGTTTGGCCTAACAACTGAACAATACAGGTTAAAGTTCAGAGATACCCAAAAAGCACAAAATCAAGACTGGGTGGACTTTGTTGATTGTTCTGCTAAGGCTCTGGAAGGTTGGTTAGTGGGCAGTAAGGTATGTGACTTCAAAGGATTGTACAATCTTATCATGAGGGAGCAGATTCTTAATAACTGTCAAAATCAGCTGTTGCATCAGTACCTGGTGGACTCTGATCTGACCTCTCCCCAAGAATTGGGAAAGAAGGCAGACAAATGGGTCAGAACCAGGGTGAGGCAGAAGGTACAGAACCAAGGTGGTGACCCAAAGAAGCAAGATTCTAAAAACTCTGACAAGGGTGGGGGAGAAGGGTAAAGACCAGAAGTCTTCACAAGGCCCCCAAAATCTTCTTCAGGTGGGGATTCACAGTCTAACAAAGAGAAAGGCCAAAAGAAACCATGGTGCAAAGTCTGTAAGCAAAAGACACACTGGACCAGTGATTGCACCAAGTCCAAAGACTCTATTCCAGCCCCCACCAATGCCCCTAAGGCACCTGTTCCCCCTAGTGCAGTTACAAATGGTGGTGGGAGTACACAAGCCAAGGGTTTAGTAGGGTTGACCCTGGGTACTGAGATGGGCTCTGGCCTAGTGAGAGAACCCACTCAGGCTGTCCTAGTCTGTGATGGAGGCATGGATATGACCTCCTCTGTGAGTCCCAGTAATCTGGGCAAGTACAGACAACAGCCATTAATAAATGGAAAAGAGGCTTTGGCATTCAGGGACACAGGAGCAAGTGTCACTATGGTGACACAAGATCTTGTGGATCCTGGGCAGATTATACTTGGTGAAATGTACCAAGTGACCAATGCTAGCAATGTCAGAACAGACTATTCTCTGGCAGTTGTTAACTTCTCCTGGGGAGGGGTAACTGGCCTTAAGAAAGTTGTGGTGAGTGCAGACCTACCAGTTGAATGCTTGCTTGGCAATGATCTAGAAACTTCGACTTGGGCAGAAGTGGAGCTCAGGACTCATGCAGAAATGCTGGGCATCCCTGCAGATGTGTTTGCTGTGGCCAGGTCACAGGCAAAAATGACTAACACTGAACAGGCCTTGGATCCTGGAACAATGGACCAAGTGCCATCCAAGAGGAGGAGTAGTAGGGTTAAGGCAGTGCCTTCCCCCTTGGCTCAGAAGGAAGATCAGTCTCTTGAGGGAGATGATCTCAGTCCTGAAGAAGGAACTGTCCCAGAGGAGCTTGAGCCTGATCAGGTTGAGTTCTTAGGGACAGGGGGCCCTTCCAGGGCAGATCTGAGCCAGGAGCAGCGGAGCTGCCCCTCTCTTGAACCCCTCAGACAGCAAGCTGCTGCTGGGAATGCTAGTGGTCCCCATAAAGTGTATTGGGATGATGGACTCTTGTACTCAGAGTGTAGACACCCCAAGCCTGGTACCACCAGGAGGTTGGTTATACCTCTGAAGTTCAGGGGCTTCCTATTGACCCTAGCTCTAGGTGAGAGGCTGCTTCTTGGTTATAGTGCGTTTTAATGCTGTGTGCTTAAATCTGTATCATTGATGATTTTTAACCTGTTCTTAAACTCGATTGTTATTAACATAAATACTGTGTTCTTACTCACCAAATGCTGTTAGTGGCATGATGAATTTGAATGTGACCACTCTGTGATTAGGGTTGGGGAAAGCTCACTTCCTGTAGAGCGCTCTGACTACTAGAGCGCTCCAGCAATTTCCTGCCTCTCTCCTGGGTCTCGACCACGTGACTTCCAGGAGGGGCTTAGCTAAACTACCGGCATTAAAACGCCGGCTGAAGCGCGGGGCGGGCACTCTAGGTGAGAGGCTGCTTCTTGGTTATAGTGCGTTTTTAATGCTGTGTGCTTAAATCTGTATCATTGATGATTTTTAACCTGTTCTTAAACTCGATTGTTATTAACATAAATACTGTGTTCTTACTCACCAAATGCTGTTAGTGGCATGATGAATTTGAATGTGACCACTCTGTGATTAGGGTTGGGGAAAGCTCACTTCCTGTAGAGCGCTCTGACTACTAGAGCGCTCCAGCAATTTCCTGCCTCTCTCCTGGGTCTCGATCACGTGACTTCCAGGAGGGGCTTAGCTAAACTACCGGCATTATAATGCCCGTTGAAGCGCGGGAGCGCAGCGGACGTGCGCAGCGGGCGCGCCAGCAGCGCGCCGAAGGCGCGCCAAAGGCAAGCCCGTCTGCGCCCGTCCGCGCTCGACCGGGCCAAGGGCCCAGTCACCCTGCCGAAACACTGAACTATTCCTCCTTGGAGCTCAGAATGCTTCACGATGCGTCTTATAAACTCAGAGGTCCAACTCTAGCACGTTTATCCCACTTCAATATTGGTTCGACACGAGACTCATTTTCGGAGGTCAGGTCGCCCATCACCCATGCCCCCAGTTATCTACTCAGGTCAATATGGGGCAAAAAGACATCTCAATTATATACCTCAACACTCGCTCATTAGTCAAACACCAGCTGGAAATTTTCAGCCTTCTTGACTCTGAACAACCTGACATTCTGTTAGTTACAGAAACCTGGCTCACTCCCGAATCTTCACCTGATATCCTAGCTGCCCTACCCTGCGAATATTATATTCTACAAACTAATCGCCCATCGGGCAAGACAGGCGGTGGAGTAGCGGCCATTATCCATAAAAATTTGAGTTTTACCGCCCTTACCCCACTTAATCTCTCCGTCACCGACAGCGCAGTCATAAAATTTGAATCTAACTTGGCCCCGTTCATCTGCATATTACTTTATAGGCCACCTCAGTACATGCCCCAGTTTCCACATCTGTTAGCTGAACAAATCGCACCTTTAGTCACTAACTATACTAGAATTCTCCTAATTGGGGACTTCAACTATTGGGCCAATGACCCTCAAGGAGGATCACAATCCATTGAGTTGACAGATTTATTAAAAAATATGAATCTTACTCAACAAATCTCCTCAGCTACCCACTCAAAAGGCCACATCTTAGATCAACTATGGACTGCCAACTTAGTGATATCAGTTCCATCTATCATGCCTTGTGTATGGTCTGATCATCACTTGGTAAAATTCTCCTTAAAATACTCTTACACAGGGAAAGTGCCCACTCTAGGAGGAAGAATGGCGAGAAAATGGCTCTCCATTAATAACAACGATTTTATCGCTACTTTAATTAACACAGCTCCGTGTCCCACATTTGATGTTAACCTATACGAAAAATCTTTCTCGTCTTGGTTACTTGCGGCTAGTAACATACATGCTCCACTAAAACAAATCAGCTTTACCCGCCGACATGAGGCTCAGAGATGGTTTTCCCCTGACTTAAACTCTCAAAAACGCTCCCTTCGTCAACTGGAAAGAAAGTGGAGGCAGGATTACTCCCAAACAGGAAAAACTATTTATGTCCGGGCCTTACATGATTATAAGAAGGCCATTTCCGCAGCTAAGGCAGCTTATTTCTCAACACGAATTCTCAATTCTAATAATCAAGCTAAGGAATTATTCACAATTGTTGATGAATTATCAAATCCTGAGAGAGTCCTAATTAAACCCAAGCCGTCACAGGCCCTGTGTGATTCTTTGAATACATTTTTTATTGATAAGATTAATGATATTAAAGCCAGCATCCCATACAGGCTCCCACATATTACCCCGTCTTCACCTAGGAACCCCCACTCTCTGGACTCCTTTTTACCTATTGATATAGAGACCTTGAATAACCTACTCGCTAAAGTTAAATCTGGCTCTCCTTTGGATCACTGCCCCCCTCATGTCTTGAAAGCAGCCTTTATGGCCTTTCCAGACCCAGTTCTTGCCCTTTTAAATCAATCCTTGTCCCAGGGCTGCGTCCCCAAGGCTTTTAAGGAAGCCATAGTAGTCCCCCTACTAAAGAAACCAAGTGCTGACCCCCAGACACTAGCAAATTATCGTCCCATCTCTCTGCTCCCCTATATGGCTAAGCTACTAGAGGCCCATGTGGCAAAATGCTTATCTAACTTCTTGGAACAGACGGGATTCTTTGATCCATGTCAGGCCGGTTTTCGGCCTAACCATTCCACTGAAACTGTGACTGTGGCAATATTGGATTCCCTACGTGAAAATGCAGACAGAGGCACTCATCAGGCCCTGATATTGCTTGACCTCTCAGCTGCATTTGACACGGTCGACCATAACATTCTAGTGGACCGTGTCAGAGAGGCTGGCTTTCAGGGTCTAGCCCTTAGCTGGATTAATTCCTTCTTAGTAAATCGCACTCAGGCAGTCCGTATTGGCCAATTCACTGCCCCTAAACTAAAAACAACTTGCGGGGTCCCCCAGGGCTCTTCGCTTCACCACATTTGTTCAACCTCTACCTATGCCCATTGATAAGATCTTTGAAAGAAAGGAAGGTGAACCTTTTCAATTATGCAGATGACCTCCAACTCATGTTCTCAATTGATAACTCCCTGATTCTATAAACAATTTTCAATCTATTATGCTTTTCATCCAGCAATGGATGAATTTTAATCATTTAAAACTTAATCCCAGCAAAACTGAATTAATTTTGACAGGGGAGCTTGCAACCCATGGGGTCCACAATATTGGCCTAATAATCTGGGACCTCCCCTACCCCCTCAACCTCAGTAAAAAGTTTAGGGGTTACAATAGGCAACGACCTGTCCTTAAAAGCACATGTTGGCACAGTGGTCTCTGCCTGTTTCCTACAACTTCGAAAAATCAGGAAAATAAGTAGGTTTCTGTCCCACGCTGCTTTGGTCCAAGTGGTAATAGCTCTTGTGCTGTCTCGTCTGGACTACGCAAATGCCACCTACTTGGGACTGCCACTTGGCCTCACCAAACGACTTCAGCTGGTGCAGAACCAAGCGGCTCGAATGATACATAATCAGCCCAGATGGCAGCACGCCTCACCCCTCCTTAGGAAGCTGCACTGGCTCCCTATTCCGCAGCGATGTGCCTTTAAAGTCGGATGTCTGGTGTTTAAATCCCTAAACGGCCATAGCCCAAAATTCATTGACAATCTTGTCTCTCGTTATACCCCCACTCGGAATCTTCGTTCAGCTCAACTTCACCTTTTGACAATACCCACCTTTAAACTGAAACGTCAGGGGGCTGCAGGTTTGCGACTTTGGCCCCACGCCTGTGGAATTCCATCCCCTGGAAATTAGACTTAGCACCAATCTGCTCCTATTCAGAAAATCTCTTAAAACTTGGTTATTCACACAAGCTTATGAATAAACTGTTCCGGATTGGCACCTACCTAGTCTCCAGCGCCATGAAACCAATCGGTGAACGAGCGCTCTATAAGTCACAATTAAGATAAGATAAGATATTCCTCTAGCAGGTCACCTGGGCTAGAACAAGACTTGGGACAGAATTGTCCCTCACTTTCACTGGCCCCCATGTCTGAAGACACCAAGGAGTTTTGTTGCTCCTGTGTAACCTGCCAGGCCAGTGGCAAGGCAGGTGGCACTGCAAAGGCCCCCCTAATACCACTACCTGTGGTGGGGGTTCCCTTTGAAAGGGTGGGGATTGACATTGTTGGTCCCATGGATCCCCAAACAGCATCTGGGCACAGGTTTATCCTGGTGGTGGTGGACCATGCCACTAGGTACCCAGAGGCTATTCCCCTTAGGACCACTACAGCACCTGTGGTGGCAAGAGCCCTCCTGGGAATTTTCTCAAGAGTGGGCTTCCCTAAGGAGGTTGTATCAGACAAGGGTGCTAACTTTATGTCTGGATACTTGAAGGCAATGTGGAAGGAGTGTGGAGTGACTTACAAATTCACCACACCCTATCACCCACAATGCAATGGTTTAGTTGAGAGGTTCAACAAAACCTTAAAGGGCATGATTAAAGGGCTCCCAGAAAAGCTTAGGCGAAGATGGGAACATACTCTTGCCCTGCCTTTTGTTTGCATACAGGGAGGTGCCTCAAAAGGGAGTTGGCTACAGCCCTTTTGAACTTTTGTTTGGCCATCCTGTCAGGGGTCCATTGTGTCTGGTGAAGGAAGGATGGGAGTTACCTCTCAAGCCCCCAAAGCAGGACATAGTGGACTACGTACTTGGTCTCCGCTCCCGGATGGCTGAGTACATGAAAAAGGCAACTAAAAACCTTGAGGCTAGCCAGGAACTACAAAAAGCCTGGCATGACCAAAAGGCTGTACTGACTGTTTACCAGCCAGGGAAGAAGGTGTGGGTGTTGGAGCCAGTGGCCCCAGCAGCTCTCCAGACAAATGGAGTGGACCCCATACCATTGTTGAGCAGAAGGGTGAGGTTACCTATTTGGTAGACCTAGGAACACCCAGAAGTCCCCACAGGGTTCTCCATGTCAACAGATTGAAACCATATGTGGACAGGGCAGACATGGGGTTGCTCATGGCTACTGATGAGGGACAGGAGGAAGAGAGTGACCCACTCCCTGACCTGCTCTCACAGAACCCTGATGATGGGTCAGTGGATGGTGTAGCCTTGGCAGGCAGCCTCACTGCCCAGCAGCAAACTGATTGCAGACAGGTGCTCAATCAGTTCAGACATATGTTCTCTCTGACTCCAAGTCAGACCACCTGGTGCACACATGAAGTGGACACTGGGGACAGTCTGCCTATTAAAAATAAGATTTATTGGCAACCTGACCATGTCAGGGACTGTATCAGGAGAGAAGTCCAGAAAATGTTGGATTTGGGAGTTATTGAACCCTCAGATAGCCCTTGGGCTAGTCCAGTGGTCCTTGTGCCAAAACCTCACACCAGTGGTGGGAAAAGAGAGATGAGGTTTTGTGTGGACTACAGGGGTCTCAATGCAGTCACTAGGACTGATGCCCATCCAATACCCAGGGCAGATGAGCTAATAGACACTTTGGCCTCAGCCAAGTACCTAAGCACATTTGACCTGACAGCTGGCTACTGGCAGATCAGACTAGCTGATGATGCAAAGCCAAAAACAGCATCCTCAACCCCTAGTGGGCATTATCAATTTGTGGTAATGCCCTTTGGTTTGAAAAATGCACCTGCCACTTTCCAAAGGTTGGGGAATACAGTACTCAAAGGTCTGGAAGCCTACAGTGCAGCTTATCTTGATGATATTGCTGTCTTTAACTCCACCGGGGAGGATCACCTGGTCCACCTAAGGAATGTTTTGGAGGCCCTGCAAAAGGCAGGCCTCACTATCAAGGCCACCAAGTGCCAGATAGGGCAGAGTCAGGTTGTATACCTGGGCCACCTTGTAGGTGGAGGCCATGTTCAACCACTTCAGAGCAAAATCCAGACCATCATGGACTGGGTTGCTCCAACTACCCAGACTCAGGTGAGAGCCTTCTTAGGCCTGACTGGGTACTATAGGAGGTTTGTCAAGGGGTATGGATCAATAGTGACACCCCTGAATGACTTAACTTCCAAAAGAATGCCCAAAAAGGTTCAGTGGACAGCTAGCTGTCAAAAGGCATTTGATGACCTGAAGCAGGCCATGTGCACTGCTCCCATTCTACAGAGTCCTGATTACTCCAAGAAGTTCATTGTCCAAACAGATGCATCTGAATTGGGAGTAGGGGCTGTGCTGTCACAATTGAATGATGAAGGTCAGGATCAGCCAGTAGCTTTCATTAGCAGAAGGCTGACCCCTAGAGAGAAACGTTGGTCAGCCATTGAGAGGGAGGCCTTTGCTGTGGTTTGGGCTCTGAAGAAGTTGAGCCCATACTTGTTTGGTACTCACTTCCTTGTTCAGAAAGACCATAAGCCCCTCTTATGGCTAAAACAAATGAAGGGTGAAAACCCCAAACTGCTTAGGTGGTCCATTTCCCTACAGGGGATGGACTTTACAGTGGAACATAGACCTGGGAGTAACCATGCCAATGCAGATGGACTCTCTAGGTATTTCCACTTAGAACATGAAGACTCACCTGGTCAAGGTTAGTTTAATGTCCCTGCGTTTGGGGGGGGGTTGTGTAGGAGAGTAGGATCTGCTTCACATGGGTACCCCCACTTTTTGCTGATGCTTCACTGTTTTTCGACTTTAGTCTGGCTGGGGCCCTGCTAATCAGAACCCCAGCCTAGCTGCTTCCTCTCTAAAATGGTTTCCATGTACCGTAGGTACATCTTTGTTGGATTCTGGAGTGCCCTTATAAGTCCCTAGTATATGGTATACTATGTACCCAGGGCATAGGTACCCCAGAGGCCTACCAGGGGCTGAAGCATATATTATGCCACCCCTGGGAAGCCCTCCAAAAAGACACCACAGGTCTGCTACTGCAGCCTGGGTAAGGTGGTGCATGCACCCCTTACAGTGGTGTAGGCTACCTATATCACTACCATTGCACACACATATAAACCTATAAGTCACTCCTATGGCAGGCCTTAGCAATCCTGAAGGCAGAGTGCTTGGTTTTTATGTGAGAGGGTGCCCCTGCATGAGCAGAGCCCCTCTGCAGCGTTCGGAGTTAATCCTCTGGTGCTGTTTGTGATGCAGCCTGACCATATACTCTTAAGTGCATTATAACCTCGCGGTAAATGCTAACTTTGGGATGGCTGCACGGAAACATGTTGTGTTTGGTGTCAAACACTTTGGAATACTACCCCCCCGCCAGTTCTGGCAGCGGGGGTAGCATTCCACCCTTCTAGAGGGAGAGACATGTACACACCAGCATACCCAGTATTAACTTTTCAGAGCCCTGGCATCACAAAATGGATGCCGCTGCCACAGACACGGGTCTGGCCTCCTGCTGCTGACCGAAACTCCGGCAGGGGAGGCCTGGACAATAGGTTTCCTGTCACAGGGAGGTGTAACCACCTCCCCAGACAGGATAGTGTGTATTGGGGCTGGGCGGGAGCACTCTCTGGTGCTTTGAAGTCGTGCGCTGGGGGCACATTTGGTGTCCCTGTGCATAGTCCAGTTCAAACCGGTTGCAGGGGCTACCTGACCCTGCTCTGGCGCGAAACTGGACAAAGGGAATGGGTGTAACCACCCCTCTTCCCTGACCCTCCCATAGGTGGGTCCCCAGAGTATGTCCAACCCCCTAACTTAGTATAAGTATGGGACCCCAGTCCTTAGGACTTTAGATTATCCCTGGACGAAACTCTGAACGTGAATCCTGGACCTTCGACGCTCTACTTGAAGATTAGAGGACTGAAGAATCTCCCTTAGGGTCAAGGAGTGACTCCCCTGCTTGGCAGGCACCAAAGAAGCAACTGTCCGGTCTGCATCGCTGAAGCTCCCGCCGGACGCCGAAGTCTTTGCATTACCAGAGGTGGATTTCCAGACTTCCGAGGCTGCCCTGAGACCCCAGCGAAGCTGAGGCACGTAGCTGTCGTGGGTAACATGGAACCGTGACCCCTGGACACTGAGAACTTTTGCAAGTGCATCCTCTTCCTGGTCTCCATCGAAGTTGTGCTTTGGGCTCCGAGTAGCCCCCGCCACGAGCACCGACTGCACCGAAGATCACTGGCCTCCACTCCACGAGTGTCCTGTGAGCCAGCTCCAAGTGCGTCCACTCGAGGCTCCTTTGCGATCCCTAGTCCGTTGGCTAGCGGGTCCTCATGAAGGCAACTCTTCTTCTGCTTGGGCTTTCCTGGTCGCTCCAGACGTGCCCTGACTTACCCTCGCTGGGTGAGTCCCTCAGACCTTGCTGGTCTGCACCAAAGTCCTTTCTCTGTTTCTACGTGACTTGCCGTTGCCAAGGCTTGTTGGGTCCAATCCGGTCGCCGACACCCCAGCACTCGACAGACGTCGTGGGACAGCTTGAATCCAGCTCCTGGTTGTCATCGACGCCTCCTGGACCTCGTGGCTGAAGAGTCAAGACACCCATTAACCTACCTGAAGCACCCGGCATCGGTGGGCATCTGCTCATCGCCTTCCTGGTCACTGGCTAGTGACCCAGACTCTGTCCCCTCTGCTTTCAGGTTCTTCAGATCTCCGATCCATCCTTGGATCCACCCGGACACTTTCGACTTGGTCGCCAGCAGCACTTTGCAGCAGATCGCCATTGAAATCGACGTTGAAACCCGACTCCAAAAGACACCTATGCACCCGGCTTCCCTGGGTGAGGTAACTCAAGTACTCCGGTGCTCCCGTGGGTATTGACTCTAGAACTGCCTAGTTCTAAAGGGGTTTGCTCCAAGTCCTCTTCTAAGTGTCCTTTTCTTTTAAAAATCCAACCGCGACTTTCCCCATAGAAGTTAACGTCACTACCTTGGGTGGTTCCTTGTGGTCCAAGCACTTCTACAGGCTCTAGGCATTGTGTCTAGCTCAGTCGTGGTCCTTATACCACTTTTTTGGTATATGGTTTGGTACGCCCCTAGGGCCCAAACGTGTATTTGTGCTATTACTGTTGATAACTGACTTGTAACCTATGTACTTCGAACTCTAGCCTCATAAAGAGAGCAGAGGGGTGTGTTTAAGACTAAATACATTTATTTTATATATATACCTGGTGTGGTCCTCTTTCATTTGTTTCCTCAAGAGATTATAGACTGGTAAAACAAGCTGCTTTACATTCCTCCAAGACTTAGCCTGAAGGCTGCTCTCCATAGCTAAAACTAGGATAGCTTTCAATAAAGGTTGTCTTTAACCTATCTCCAATAAGGGGTTGTTTGGACTGGTACAAGGTGCCCACTTTAATTAGTGGACAGCATATACCAGGCCAGCTTCTCACAGGTCCCAAACTCCTTCCTCCCCTGAAAAGAAACCTTATTGCTTTGTCTGTAAAAAGCCAGGCCACTGGAAAAATGATTGTTCAAAGGTCAGCAATAAGGAAAATGTTCCTCCAAGCACTGTAGGAAGGTGGAATCTGACTACATGGTTGCCCCCACTTTTTTTCTGGTGTTTTGATGGTTTTTGACTTAGTTTGGCTGGGAACCTGCTATTCAGGTCCCCAGCCTATCTGCTTTCTCTTATAAATTGATTCCATGTACTTTAGGTACATCACAGATTGGATTCTGGAGTGCCCTTATAAGTCCCTAGTATATGGTATACTATGTACCCAGGGCATAGGTACACCAGAGGCCTACCAGGGGTTGAAGCATGTATTGTGCCGCCCCTGGAAGGCCCTCCAAAATGACACCACAGGACTGCTACTGCAGCCTGAGTAAGGTGGTGCATGCACCCCTTACAGAGATATAGGTTCACTATACCTCACCTAGCACTGCACATACAAACCTATCAGTCACCCCTATGGCAGGCCTTATCAATCCTGAAGGCAGGGTGCTTGGTTTTATGTGAGAGGGTGCCCATGCATGAGCAGAGCCCCTCTGCAGCCTTCGGAATCTCCTCTCCGGGGTTGTCTGTGGTGCAGCCTGACCATATACTCTTAAGTGCATTATATCTAAACGGTAAATGCTAACTTTGGGATGGCTGCACGGAAACATGTCGTGTTTGGTGTCAAACACCTTGGACTCATACCCCCACACCAGTACCTGGTGTGGGAGTATGATCCCACCCTTCTAGAGGGAGAGACATGACAGCACCGGTATACCCGGTACCAACTAAACAGAGCCTGGCATCATAAAATGGATGCTGCAGCCACAGACACGAGTCTGGCCTCCTGCTGCTGACCGAAACTCCGGCAGGGGAGGCCTGGACAATAGGTTTCCTGTCGCAGGGAGGTGTTACCACCTCCCAGACAGGCCTTAGTGGATTTTGGGCTGGGTGGGTGCACTCTCTGAGTGCTTTGAAGTCCTGCACTGGGGGCACATTTGGTGTCCTCGTGCATACGCCAGTTCAAACCGGTTGCAGGGGCTACCAGCCCCTGCTCTGGTGCGAAACTGGACAAAGGAAATGGGTGTAGCCACCCCTCTTTCCAAACCCTCCCATAGGTGGGTCCCCAGAGTTAGTCCAACCCCCTTCTTTAGTATAAGTAAGGGAACCCTGGCAACAGGACTTTAGATATCCCTGGCAAACTCTGTAGCTGAATCCTGGACCTTCGACGCTCTACATCAAGATTAGAGGACTGAAGAATCTCCCTTGGGGTCAAGGAGTGACTCCCCTGCTTGGCAGGCACCAACAAAGCATCTGTCCGGTCTGCATCACTGAAGCTCCCGCCGGACGCCGAAGTCTTTGCATCACCAGAGGTGGTTTTCCAGACTTCCCCGAGGCTGCCCTGAGTCCCCAGCAAAGCTGAGGCCCGTAGCTGTCGTGGGTAACGTGGAACCGTGACCCCTGGACACCGAGCACATTTGCAAGTGCATCAACTTCCTGACATCTCTCGAAGCCGTGCTTTGGGTTCCAAGTAGCCCTAGCCCCGAGCACCATCTGCAGCAAAGATCACTGGCCTACACTCCACGAGTGTTCCGTGGGTCAGCTCCAAGTGCAACCGCTCGAGGCTCCTTCGCGATCTCTAGTCCGTTGGCTAGTGGGTCCCCACGAAGGCAACTCTTCAATTGCTTGGGCTTTTCTGGTTGCTACAGAAGTGCCCTGACTTATCCTTGCTGGGTGAGTCCCTCAGACATTGCTGGTCTGCACCGCAGCCTTTTTTTCGTTTCCCCGTGACTTGCCGTTGCCAAGGCTTGTTGGGTCCAATCTGGTCGCCGACACCGCAGCACTCGACAGACTTTGTGGGACAGCTCGATTCCAGCTCCTGGTCGTCGTCGACGCCTCCTGGACCTCGTGGCTGAAGAGTCAAGGCACCCGCCAACTCACCTGAAGCACCCGACATCTGAGGGCATTCGACTATCGTGCCCCTGGTCACTGGCTAGTGACCCAGACTCTGTCCCCTCTGCTTTCAGGTCTTCCTCTTCCTCGATCCAGGCTTGGATCACACCGGACACTCTTCCTCTTTACGGCAGCAGCACTTTCCAAGAGGTCGCCATTGAAAACGACGACGATTCCCGACACCTTTTAACACGTATGCACCCGGCTTCCCTGGGTGACGTAACTCGAGTATTTCGGTACTCACGTGGGTGTGGGCCCTAGAAACTCTTAAGCTTTAAGGGGTTAACTGGAAGTCCTCTCCGAAGTGTCCTTTTTCTTTAAAAATCCAACTGCGACTTTCCCCATAGAAGTCAACGGCAATTCGCGGCTGTGTTCTCACACTGCACGCGTCCCCCGTGGGTCCCCTGTGTCACTACCTTGGGTGGTTCCTTGGGGTCCAAGCACTTCTACAGGCTCTAGGCCTTGTGTCTAGCTCAGTCGTGGTTCTCATACCACTATTTTAGTATATGGTTTGGTACGCCCCTAGGGCTCAAACGTGTATTGTGCTAAATACTGCTGATATTTGACTTGTAACTTATGTACTTCGAACTCTAGCCTCATAAAGAGACTAGAGGGGTGTGTTTAAGACTAAATACATATATTTTATATATATACCTGGTGTGGTCCTCTTTCATTTGGTCACTCAAGACATTATAGACTGGTAAAACAAGCTGCTTTACATTCCTCCAAGACTTAGCCTGAAGGCTGCTCTCCATAGCTACCACTAGGATAGCTTTCAAGAAAGGTTGTCTTTAACCTATCATCCATAAGGGGTTGTTTGGACTGGTGCAAGGTGCCCACTATAACTAGTGGACAGCATATACCAGGCAAACTTCTCACATTGGTGTGCAGCGTGTGGGATTCCAGCTTGCTATTGTTTTACCAGATAATCTCAAGTGTGTGACTAACTGAAAACCACTAAAGGTACCTGAGGTACATATAAATTCAAGCTTAGAAACACAGTAAGTTCTACTGAACTTAGAGTTGTGTGTCAAGGGCTTAGCACACCCTTTCTACAACTCAAGAGAGTTTAGTAGGCCACACTAGAGTAGGTAGTGCATACACCACACCTCACTAGTGATGTCTTCAGGGCCAGGAACCAGTAGGTCCCTGCCAGGAACCAGTGGGCTCCTACCCTCCAAATATGACAACCTCCAATTCTTGGAATTGAGAGAGTTGTGCAAGATTAGGAAGCTGAAGACAGGCAAAAGTGCCAACACCCAACGTCTCATGGAGATGCTTCTGCTGGATGATCTCAGAAGACCCATAGGGTCTGCAGGGGTAGGCAGAGAGGGTGGGGCAGAAGATGAGGAAGGGACCAGGGGTGAAAATACCCAGGACCTGCCCTTTGAAACTGGCCAGGAAGATGAAAATGATCTTGCCCTGGACAATGCAGCTCCTCTTGCAGATGAGGAGGAGGATCAGGATGACCTCCCCTTTGTCCCACCAGGAAGAGTTGTGAGTGTGCCTAGAAGGTCCAGATCTCCTTCTCAGGAGTCTAACCATTCTGACACCTCAGTAGGGACCTCCGTTTCCTCTCATAGGAGGGAATCCTCTCATGAAAGGAAAAAGAGACTGCTCCAGTATGAAGAAGCTCAGCTTAGGATCAGAAGAGAGCAGTTGGCTATAGACAGGGAGTCCCTAGAGCTTCATAGACAAAGAAGAAAGTTGGGACTAGAGTCCCATGGTGGCAGCAACTTCCCTAGTGGTAGGGAAAGGTCTTATGACCATAGAAACCTAAGCAAGATTGTCCCTCCCTACCAGAGTGTGGATGACATCCACAAATGGATTACTGCACTGGAAAGGGCCTGTAAAGTTCAGAGGGTCCCCCAGGAGCAGTGGGCAGCAATCTTGTGGCTCTCCTTTGCAGACAAAGGTAGAGACAAGCTCCTCACTGTAAGAGAAGAGGATGCTGACAATTACAAAGTCTTGAAGAGTGCTCCGATAGATGGGTTTGGCCTAACCACTGAACAGTATAGGTTGAAGTTCAGAGACACCCAAAAGGCTCAGACTCAAGACTGGGTTGACTTTGTAGATTGTGCTACTAAGGCTCTGGAAGGTTGGATACATGGCAGCAAAGTGCATGACTTTATAGGATTGTACAATTTGATTATGAGGAGCAGATCCTTAATAATTGTCAAAACCAGCTTTTACACCAGTACCTGGTGGACTCTGATCTGACCTCTCCCCAAGAACTGGGAAAGAAGGCAGACAAATGGGTCAGAACCAGGGTAAGGCCTAAGAATCAGGGTGGTGACCAGAAGAAAGATTCTACCAAGTCCCAAGAAAGCTGGGGATAAATCTAAGGATAAATCCACTACAGGGCCCCAAAAGTCCTCTTCTGGGGGTGGGCCCCAAACTCCTTCCTCTCCTGAAAAGAAACCATATTGCCATGTTTGTAAAAAGCCTGGCCACTGGAAAACTAATCCCAGTTGCCCCAGGATTGGCAATAAAGAAAATGTTCCTCCAACAAATACTACCACCCCTCCTGGTACTACCAGTAGTAATCCTCCAGTTGGGAGTAGTGCACCCAAAAAGTTAGGTGCTTTTGCAAGGGGAACAGAGGTGGGCCCTAGTTTAGCTAGGACTCCCTCAACAGACTCCCCTGACTCTGATGGTGGTATAGGATTTGCCACCTTTACCATGGGTCCCATAGGTGGGTCCCCAGAGTATGTCCAACCCCCTAACGTAGTATAAGTATGGGACCTCAGTCCTTAGGACTTTAGATTATCCCTAGACGAAACTCTGAACGTGAATCCTGGACCTTCGACGCTCTACTTGAAGATTAGAGGTCTGAAGAATCTCCCTTGGGGTCAAGGAGTGACTCCCCTGCTTGGCAGGCACCAAAGAAGCAACTGTCCGGTCTGCATCGCTGAAGCTCCCGCCGGACGCCGAAGTCTTTGCATTACCAGAGGTGGATTTCCAGACTTCTGAGGCTGCCTTGAGACCCCAGCGAAGCTGAGGCACGTAGCTGTCGTGGGTAACGTGGAACCGTGACCCCTGGACACCGAGAACTTTTGCAAGTGCATCCTCTTCCTGGTCTCCCTCGAAGTTGTGCTTTGGGCTCCGAGTAGCCCCCGCCACGAGCACCGACTGCACCGAAGATCACTGTCCTCCACTCCACTAGTGTCCTGTGAGCCAGCTCCAAGTGCGTCCACTCGAGGCTCTTTTGCGATCCCTAGTCCGTTGGCTAGCGGGTCCTCACGAAGGCAACTCTTCTTCTGCTTGTGCTTTCCTGGTTGCTCCAGACGTGCCCTGACTTACCCTCGCTGGGTGAGTCCCTCAGACCTTGCTGGTCTGCACCAAAGTCCTTTCTCTGTTTCTACGTGACTTGCCGTTGCCAAGGCTTGTTGGGTCCAATCTGGTCGCCGACACCGCAGCACTCGACAGACTTTGTGGGACAGCTCGATTCCAGCTCCTGGTCGTCGTCGACGCCTCCTGGACCTTGTGGCTGAAGAGTCAAGGCACCCGCCAACTCACCTGAAGCACCCGACATCTGAGGGCATTCGACTATCGTGTCCCTGGTTACTGGCTAGTGACCCAGTCTCTGTCCCCTCTGCTTTCAGGTCTTTCTCTTCCTCGATCCAGGCTTGGATCGCACCGGACACTCTTCCTCTTCACGGCAGCAGCACTTTCCAAGAGGTCACCATTGAAAACGACGATCCCCGACACCTTTTAACACGTATGCACCCGGCTTCCCTGGGTGAGGTAACTCGAGTATTTCGGTACTCACGTGGGTGTGGGCCCTAGAAACTCTTAAGCTTTAAGGGGTTAACTGGAAGTCCTCTCCGAAGTGTCCTTTTTCTTTAAAAATCCAACTGCGACTTTCCCCATAGAAGTCAACGGCAATTCGCGGCTGTGTTCTCACACTGCACGCGTCCCCCGTGGGTCCCCTGTGTCACTACCTTGGGTGGTTCCTTGGGGTCCAAGCACTTCTACAGGCTCTAGGCCTTGTGTCTAGCTCAGTCGTGGTTCTCATACCACTATTTTAGTATATGGTTTGGTACGCCCCTAGGGCTCAAACGTGTATTGTGCTAAATACTGCTGATATTTGACTTGTAACTTATGTACTTCGAACTCTAGCCTCATAAAGAGACTAGAGTGGTGTGTTTAAGACTAAATACATATATTATATATATATACCTGGTGTGGTCCTCTTTCATTTGGTCACTCAAGAGATTATAGACTGGTAAAACAAGCTGCTTTACATTCCTCCAAGACTTAGCCTGAAGGCTGCTCTCCATAGCTACCACTAGGATAGCTTTCAAGAAAGGTTGTCTTTAACCTATCATCCATAAGGGGTTGTTTGGACTGGTGCAAGGTGCCCACTATAACTAGTGGACAGCATATACCAGGCCAACTTCTCACAAGCACTACTACCATTCCTCCTGGTACTACCAGTAGTAATCCCCCAGGTGGTACTAGTGCACCCAAAAAGTTAGGTGGGTTGGTATGGGGAACTGAGGTGGACCCCAGCTTATCAAGGTCCTCCTCACACGCCTCCTTAGTCTGTGATGGTGGCATGGGATTTGCCACCTTTACTGTCAGTCCCAATTCCTTGGGCAAGTACAGACAGGAGCCACTAATAAATGGTCAGAAAGCTGTGGCCTTTAGGGACACAGGGGCTACTGTCACCATGGTGACAGGGAACCTAGTACCCCCTCAGCAGCTTTTACCTGAGTTTAAGTACCAGGTGACCAACATTGATGGTATCAGGACAGATCATCCCATGGCTATAGTCAATCTCAGCTGGGGAGGGGTCAGTGGCCCAAAGAGAGTGGCAGTATCCCCAAACTTGCCTGTAGATTGCCTGTTGGGTAATGATCTAGAAATTTCAGCCTGGGCTGAAGTTGAATTCCAGGCCCATTTAAGAATATTAGGCCTCCCTGAGAAAGTTGGTGGGACCCTTAGGGCCTCAGTCCAACCCCAGGGAAATTTTGGAGTAGTGGAGCCTGAAAGAATGGCCCAAAGGGATTGAAGAGAAGTCTTCTTCCCCCCAGACTATAGGTAAGGGTCAGCTTCCTCAGGGAACTGATCCTACCCCTTGTGGAGGAACTGCCTCAGAGGTGGTCAGGCCTGTCCTGGCCACACGTTCAGGAAAAATGGAAGGTGCACTCGTTGCGGAGTCAATCGATCAGGCCAAATTTGTTCCAAAAATACTTCTTTATTTAGTTAATCTTAAAACTGGCACACAGCCAACGCGTTTCGTTCCCAATTTGCCAGAGGGAACTTCGTCAGGGCTGTAACAATTATAGACAAAACGTACCATCAGTAACACATTAACATACATCCAAAAGACATTAATAATTAAAGACGACCCACAAAATCATATGACAAAACATCACATAAACATTACATACATAGACAACCATCATTAAACCATAGACAAAAGCCTACATATTTAAGGCGAATATGTTACATAACACTGAAATTTAAAAAATGCACAATTTCACATTGAAAATACATATATATAAATCACAAAGGCAAGGACGACATTGTTTGTAAACGGGAGAGAACATTCATATCAAAAACATTATACAACCCAAACAAGGTGATTGCGTATAATAAAGACCCAACCTATACAGTGCAGTGACCCTATCAATAAATAGATAAAATATATGAGAAGGGCCCTCACCCAGTTTGAGCAGTAAGTAAACCCAAGATTAATGAAACTGGCTAGGGGAAACCATTAGGTGAGGTTACATATTAATGTAGACTATTTCTCACCTCTTAAATATCCAACTGATTAGTCGATATGATTTGTATGGTAGGTAAGTATGAACCTCGGAAGACACAGTCAGCCTCAAGGAAGAAATTGGCATATATAGCGGGATCTATAACAAAAAGGAAGTATGCTGGTAAAGAAAATTTCAACCTGAAGACCACAAGACTAGTGGCCTAGTGGTAGCAACATAGTACCGATGCCAAGGAAAACTGAATTATGATCAGCCTCATAGCTATGCACACAAAGCAACTATAATACCCATCAGACAATTATGGCTCCCCAAAAAAAGAATACTCCTCAAGGAATGCCTAATGCCTGTCGCAAAGGTAGTCAGACTCACCTAGCACCCAAGAATTGGAGGGTTCCAAATATCCAGAATTAATTTGAAATAAACCAAGGTCCAAGTAACCGCTTTCACTTCGAGGGACTTATTGATTAAAGGTTCCTGATGTGCGGCCTGTCAATAAAGATGACAGATATAAGTAACTTCACAAATATTCCAATAAGTCCTGAGCAAGAAACCAAAGACAAATGATATAAATTTACTAGCAGCCAACGAAATGTGCAGAGAGGGTCACACTTAAAAATGGTCAGCCAAAAATAGAACCAGAATAAAAACGTAGGGTTAACACCGGGCCTGGTAGTAACAGAACAGAGAAGGAACTACTGTAAACAAAAGCACAACAACAAACATATAGAACTCCCGAAAATAAAGGGATGCGTTATAATAGAAAAGCGTAATAGAAAATGACAGAGCCACATTGGCAAGCGCTTATTTCTAACAAGCGCTCAAAGGATATTATTAAAATGCAGTGGGAAGCTATTACCGACAAGGCTCCAATAAAGCTTCCGTAAGTAAAGATGATACCTGCATGTCGCAGTGAGTAACCACAGTAATCGAGCCGCTATGACATAAACGCGAGCTCGTTTCCAAGTGAGTTAAAAAAATATAGTGCATGCATGTCCTAAAGCGCAACCATAGTAGCGAAGCCGCAGTGAGATTAACACGCGTTCATTTTCAAGTAAAAATAAAAAAATGAATAGATTACATGTCATACGGAGCAACCATAATCATGGAGCCGAAACGACATTAACACGTACACATTATGCAGAAGAGTTTGTGCATATGATGAGTAAATAACCCCAGTGCCGACCCCCACAATCCCCGTGTTAATACAAATCACAGAGAAAAAATAAAGATCAAAGCAAAGTCAAGACCTGCGTCTTGAGGAGAGCTTATTCCAGTATTCAACCACCGCTACAGTTCAAGATAATCTGGCGCAAATCTTACCTGTACACCATCGTAGTCTCAGTAACGGCATGATAACTGGCAGGGCTGGCCAGGGCACAGTGGCGCCATAATTTAAAGCCCACAACACTCGCTACGTCACTCCCGGAGTTCAAGTCACCTGATCGGGTGGTGATGGTAGAAACAAACATAGGAAAGCGTCTCAAAGGTGACAGATGTAAAGTTAAAAGCGGAGGCGGCCATCTTAGATTGACTTCCCGGTGCCGATACGCAATGGGGTTTTAAAGCTGTATTATGTAAACAACGCGCCAAAGTAAGCCAATGGACAGAAAATTTGTTGTTTCCTATTGGGCTGTCCTGGCTCGCTCGGTGGCCCATGAGATGAGTGATTCACATAATGGGCGCCCATTTTGTTCTTCTCTAATAGTGCTCTTGGCTGAGGTTTGGTGTCCACTTTGGCCTCCCCCCTGGGGAGCCGAAGAACGTCTATACCTATCACTGTGATCCTCTAGGTGACTCCCATTTCCATGCTGGTTTCCATACTTGGAGGTCCCAATCCCTGGTGTTAGGGTTTGCCCCGTTATGATCCCACACCCTCACAGTCACTGGAGGCAAGCCAGCCCTCTATCTCTCCGGTATGATGTTTTATTAGGGAGTTAGACCAGAGTCCCTGGCCCTGCATTTCTAGTCGCCCCCTGACCGCAATCTTTTTGGATTATCCTCACTCGTCTTCCGGATTATGTGCCCTCCTCTTCTTACTATTCTCCTCTGCACTATCGCTACCCTAGTGGCCCCTCTTCTCCCTATCATGGCTTCCACTCGAATAAAGTCGGGAGTTAACTGCTTCAAAGTCATCTATCCCCCTAATCTGTCCAAAGCAGCAGCAAAACGGTTCAAGCACAACACCATTGAACAATACCCTGATTCCCTCTTTGTTGATCAATTCCTTAATGGGCACCTAGGGAAGCTAAAAAATGATTACATTTTTTTCACCCACGACATCCCTTCCTGGTCCACCAGCTTCTTCAATTTCTTCAACGTCTCCTCCTCCTCATCTATCCCGCATGGACAGCGGCTAAAAATTTCCCCCTCCACGAGCTTTAAGGGCTCTCTCACCATTACACTCTACAATAATGGCACCGTCATGATTCAAGCGACAGACTCCTGTCTCTCCCTCTTTGACCATCTCTTCCACTCCCTTCGCCCAACCCATACAACTATGATCTCCCTCAACTCTTCTTTGAGCTCCTCTCCTTTCTCCCTTTCCCCCCCCGACCCCCCGATACTCCAGCAGGCCGCTCTCCCGGGAGACACAGGCCTACCCTTTGTTCCCCCCTGCCTTTGCTCCCTCCTCTCCCTCTCTTCCCCCTTCCCAAAATGTCCCTCCCCCTATCTTGTCTGTCCGACCTCCGGCCTCCACCCCCCTTCCCCACCCTGCATCTGCCGGATTCTCCAACGTTTTCGCCTCCCCCTAATCCCCCTAATCCAACCCACCTCCCCCTCTTAATCCACCTTTCTTACAACCTGGTCTACCGATCAACTTTCCTTACCTCCCCCCTTCCCTCCCCCCTTCACCTCATCCCTTTCCGCTCTTCCCCGTCCCCCGTACATTAAATTCTTCTCTTCCACCTCCCATCTATCTTCAACCCCACCTTCCTCATCCCTTGCTTCCCAACCTTGTCTCCCTCCCCGACAATTCCTTCCTCATCTCTCCCTCTGACCTTGTAGCCCCTTACTCCTCCCTCAGTTTCCATCTAGCCAATTCCCCCCCACTCCACCTGTTACCTGTCCCCCTACATTCACCTTTCATAGCCTACAGTACCTGTCCAGCACCATCCTCTCTTTTCTCCCCATACCTCTGGCCTTCCTCGGACCCCCTGCCCTCCCCCTGTACAGCCCCCTCTCCTCTCTTCCCCACGTACCTTCGGACTTCATCTGACCCCCCGCTCTCCCCTCCCGGCTCAGCCTCGTCTCCCCTCGTCTCCCCTTACCTCCGGCCTTCATTTGTCCCCCTCCTACTCCTCAACTTTCTCCTCATACTTATGATCTCTTCTCTTCCCCTCTGTTCAACACCAGTAAAAATATTTCTCTTCCCACCACTGTTTCACCATCCACTCCTATTGTCCACCATCTTTCCTCACCTTCTACCCTTACTCCCCACCCATTCCCCCACCCCTCCCCTCCCTCCCTCACCCTCTGCACCGCCTCCCTCAACCCGTTCCCCCACCCCTCCCCGTCCTCCCTCACCCTCTGCACTCCCTCCTTTATCCATCGAGCCACCCAACACTCCGTGCTCAGCTCTCCTCTCTCTGGAAAATAAACTTGATTCTCTCATCTATTC
The DNA here is from genome assembly GCA_963921515.1 of Calotriton arnoldi. NCBI lineage: Eukaryota > Metazoa > Chordata > Amphibia > Caudata > Salamandridae > Calotriton > Calotriton arnoldi. The sequence goes on along the minus strand of CAWUFW010000257.1, from coordinate 2,156,624 downwards.
CATTTCCCAGCTTGTAGCGTCTGTGACATTGCACTTCACTCTGTGTTCCAAATGGAACTTCTCAAACCACGACGTCATTAGAATCCCAATGATAATGAGATTCTGTTGCTGGCAGTTAGATGCGAGCAGTTGATGGCTGGGGTGAATAAATTGGACCTGTAACTTACCCGAAGTGTTCCTGAGTCTTCTTTGTGCGGAGAACACCACTTTTACTTGGCGACGAGCGTGGTCTCACCCCAACATCGAAAGAAGCCTCTCCGTCTCATCACTTTTGTAAGAAGAGAAGTAGGGCTCTACACTTCTCCAGCGGCAGAACGACTGCGGAATAAGCAGGTGTAGAGAAGCTTCCCCGTGCTTCTCCAGCGGCAGGAAAAGTAAAGTGGTGAGGTGCTGTGAATTCCCTCAATCGTTTGCCTGTGAGGAGTTTGGAGGGAGGGGCGAAGAGTGAAACGCGCTCGCGTTTCTGTTACGTGAGCAGGCCTCTACCCAGCGAGAGTGAGGTTTGGAACGCATTTTGCGTGTCAGGTGACGAGACTGCTTACGTCGTCATGGCGATATGGCCATCTTAGAATGGGAAGTTACCCAGAGGATTTCCAAGGAGTAACGGGCTTGTAGCCAGCACGAACTATAAAAAATAAAAAAAAAACCCTTCCACGTTCCTCGTTGCTGCCGCACCGCAGGCTCTGCGTGTCTGAAAAATCAGCAAGGAAGGCAGGGAGTTTGGCATTTGGTGTTGCCTAGCAACAATGAGAGGAGCGCTTTAAGACACGCGAGGAAAAGCGAATCTGTGCCAGACCGGGAAAAGAAGATTGGTTTAAAACTTAAAGATCTTCGGTGATTGGCACACCTCTGTTTATTGTGTGGCAGTCACAGTTCATGTGTGGTTTCAACGCTGTTTAACACACCGGCAATGTGTTGATTCATCGGTGATTAACACACCTCAAGTTCGTGGTTCGACTCCGAAAGTCTTTGATGTTTGGCACACCTCTAGAAAACAGTATTGACAGATCAGTCAATGTTTTGTTTGAACTGTAATTAACGCACCTCATTAACGTGTTTAGGAAGTTAGGTAATTAACTCACCTCATTAACGTGTTTAGGAAGTTAAGGAAAAAATAGTGAAGGCATGAAAGGTACATTGGGATTCTGATTGGCTATTGGTAGTCTGTGTTTAAAAAAAAAAAAACTTTACTTATTTTTTTTTGTTCTTTGAGGAAGAGAGTTACTAGCACAATTACTATGCAGAACGTCACACAACCACCGTTTTTTAACAAGTCCAGGTGAACCCACGGTAAAGTGGATGAAGTGGAAGAAAATTTTCACTAACTACGCAAGAGTTTGTGGCACTAATTTGAGTGCGGAACGCAAGCTTTCTTTATTACTTCATTGTCTTGGAGGAGAAGGGCAAGAGGTTCTTGAGCATTTGCCCGAACTCAGTACCGCTGATCAGAGAACGTTAAATGAATACGAAATTTGCATACTACAGTTGGACAGACACTATCTGCCCAGGTTAAGCACCATTATGGAGAGGTATCATTTTGGTTTATGAGAGCAAAAAACAGATGAGTCAGTGGAGGAGTTTGTTACTGCTTTAAGAAAACTTGCGGCATCATGCAAGTTTGGTGGTGCTCTGGAAGAAAGGATAAGAGACCAATTTGTTTTAAAATGTGCCCATGACAAAATAAGAGAGGAGCTATGGTTAAAGGATGAACCACCTTTGGATGAGGTTTTGGGTATAGCTAAACGTGTTGAACACATGATGAAATGTGTTAATGAGTTAAGTAGTGCAAAAAACAAAGCAAATTCTACGAATACGAATGTAGATGAGGTTGTTTGTTTAGTAAAGAGTAAGTCATCCAATGACACAGATAATGGGAAGTTTACACGACCTGTAGAAAGCAATTTCGCTCAAGATGGAAAGTCTACTTGTTTTAGGTGTGGCAGATCGGGTCACAGAGCAAACGCCTCCTTCTGTCCAGCTCTTCAATTTTCATGTAATGCATGTGGGAGGAAGGGTCATTTCGCAAAGTTTTGCAAAAATAGGGTTAAAAGGAGAGACAATCCTATGGTCAAAGAACAACCACAAGTAAGGGAGATTATATATCAAATTGATGACACTAAAGGAAAACATCCCTCACATGTGGTTGTGATTGAAGGGGTTGAGCTTGAGATGAAGTTTGACTCTTGCTCACATCTCACTATGCTCAGCAAAGACGTCTTTGAAAAACATTTTAATGCCAAGGTTACCCTTTTGAAAAGTGATGTCTCTCCTATGGGTTATGGTGGTAGGCCCATACGCATTTTAGGATATTTTGTAGCCTCTATTGAGTTGAGTGGACGAATAACAGCAGGGAAGATATATGTTGCAAAAAAAGGGGATGCACTTTTGGGGTGGCCTCATCAACGTTTGTTGGGTGTCTCTCTTAATCCTAATGCTGTACCTCAAGTACAGGTACAGGTTGTTGATAATCCTGCAGAAGTTCTAGCCGAACGTTTCTCTGATGTGTTTGATGACAAGTTGGGATGTCTGAGAGGTTATAAACACCGCATAAAATTAAAGGAGGGTGCAGTACCAGTTGTTGCCAAGGTCAGGAGGGTGCCTTTGAACGAACAGCCCAGTGTAGAGAAAGAGATCCAACGTTTGATTGATGTAGGAGTTATTGAAGCGGTAGAGGCAACTGAGTGGTTGTCCCCCATTGTCGTTGCCAAGAAGGCTAGTGGAGAGATTAGGCTATGCATTGATTTGCGTGCCCTCAATAAGGAGGTAATTGTTGACAGGTTTCCCTTGCCCAATATTGATGAAATTGTCAGCACTTTGGCGGGTGCCAAATACTTCACCACTCTGGATCTAGCGTCCGCCTATCATCAGGTGGAGCTAGACAAGACCTCTCAGGACTTAACGGCCTTTGTAACCCACATAGGTACGTTTAAATTTCTTAGAATGCCTTTTGGTCTGGTTTCAGCGGCCTCTGTTTTCCAACGGATCATGTTTAATGTTCTCAAGGGGCTTCCAGGTGTTAGGTGTTATCAGGATGATCTTTTGATTTACGGTAGTAACAAGGCTGAACAGCGTCCATCTCACGTTTAAGCGCCAAGATGTCCCCCGTCCCTAACAACCTCCCGAGGAGTTCCTTGCTCCCGCGCCCCAATAAAGCCAACCACAGTCTGTCCTCTGCAGACATCACCAACTTACTGGCCAGCTACAAGACCACCAACGTCACTCCCCCTCCACCTTCCTCTCCTAATAATTCTACGCAGTTTCCTATTCAGACCATCTCCTCTGTCAGACCTTACCAGCCTACCACTTACCGGGCTCCCTCATTCAAGAATCTTATCCCTATCTCCCTGAACAACCGTAACACCCCCATAACCAAAACATCTGCGTCGGAGCTGCACTGCTTGCTCCACAACTGCAGATCTGCAATCAAACACAAAGTGGAAATCTCTGATACTATCATCCACCAGAATCTTGACATGTTCTTCCTCACTGAGACCTGGTTTAATAACTCCTCTCATACTTTGTTTGATCTTCTGATACCCACTGACTACTCTATCCTCAGAAATGACAGGGCAGACAAAATTGGGGGCGGTGTCGCTATCATCGTTAGGAACTCCCTTCAAATGAAAGCTTTCCCTACCACCCTTTTCCGTACATTCGAATGACTATCCCTAGAACTTCAAATATACCACGGCTCACCCTTTAGATTCCATGTGATATACCACCCGCCCGGTAACTGCTCTTCCTTTGTGGAGGAACTGACTGACTTCATCAGTGACCAATTTTCTCAAAGTGACAGACAGATATTCCTGGGTGACTTTAATCTCCACTGGGGCTCTTTGGAAGACTCGGCTGCCAACAAGCTTGCCACCTTTCTCTCAGTCAATGATCTCTTCCAACATTGTTCGGAAACCACACATTCCAAGGGCTCAATTCTGGACCTTGTCATATCCAAAGCAGACCTGCTGACAACTGCTCCCCCCATCCATGTAGACTGGTCTGACCACTTCCTCATTCCCTTCCGTTTTCACCTATTGCACGTTATAACTCTCGGCCAACCTAAAAGAGCTACTACCTGGTTCCGCAACACTAAGAACATTGATCTTGACACTTTTTGTGATTCTGCTATGCGGGCACTTCCTAGACTAGACCCTAGCGTGGATGTCAACGTTCTCACTTCTCAGTGCCTCTCAGTACTAGCAGTCAAAATCGACAATGTCGCTCCACTCCAAAGCAAAAGGAAAAGACCCACCCCCTCAGCACCTTGGTTCAATAAAGCTCTCTACGATGAAAGGAAAAACCTTAGATTCCTGGAGAAACATTGGAGAAAATCTCCTGCCACCTCCAATCTCTCTCTTTTACGCTCAGCAAGATCCAAATATCACACCACATCTTCCTTGAAAAAGCATCAAATTTCAGATCCCTCCTTGACTCAGCCAAAAACAGACCCCAAAAACTTTTTGACCTCATCAAAAACCCAAACTGTTCTCCCCTAACCATTAAGCCTGAGGATTCCACAAAGAAAGCAGCAGATTTCGCTATATTCTTTGATGAAAAGGTCAAAGCACTGGTGGATCAGGTCGCCCACCCCTCCCCCATTGAGGAGCGGAAATCCTTAGTTACCTGGCAGAACTTTGACGTCATCTCGGAAGAGGACCTCCTCAAATGCATCCTCGAAACTAAACCCTCCAACCATTCTTCTGACCCCATCCCTAGCGACATCGCCATCGATTTCTACACCTATACTCTCTCTTACTGGACCAGGCTAGTCAATCTCTTCCTCAGTCAAGGCTCCCTCCCGGTTGCCCTCAAATCAGGACAGGTCACCCCTCTTCTAAAAAAACCCTCTACCGATGCGAACGACCTCAACAACTTCCGCCCTATCACCAACCTCCCTTTTCTTTCGAAAATCACCGAAAAATGTGTTGCGAAACAATTTTCCTCACATATTATGGACAATAACCTCCTCGACGTCTTCCAGTCTGGCTTCATCCAAAATTGCAGCACTGAAACAGCCCTGCTGCAAGTGATTGACGATGCGCTGCATATACTCGACTCTGGGGAATCGTGTCTTCTGATTCTTCTAGACCTCTCTGCAGCCTTTGACACTGTTAATCATAGCACCCTCCTCAACACTCTTCAACAGAGAATGGGATTGGATGGCACAGTGCTCAAATGGTTTGCCTCTTTCCTCTCGGACAGATCCCAAATGATCAAGATAGCGAACAGTCTTTCATCTCCATTGGCCGTAGGTCAAGGCGTCCCTCAAGGTTCTATCCTGGCACCCACTCTGTTTAATCTCTACCTGGAACCTTTAGGGAACCTTCTAAGCAAATCTGGGATCCATTACCATCTTTATGCGGACGACACTCAAATCTACCTTAAGGTGTCTTCCGCACACGATCTCTCCCTACTCAACTCTACTCTCAACTCTATTCACAACTGGATGTTAGCTCACCAACTCATTCTGAATCCCGCCAAAACTGAATTCCTCCTCCTCTCTACCTCTCTCTCACCTCCTCCTGTTCAATCTTGGATGGATCAGCTGAACCTACTCAACAACAAACCCATCATTGTCGACAGCGCTAAATCCCTAGGTGTCATTCTTGACAAAAGACTCAACCTAATCTCCCACATCAACTCTATTGCTAAGAACGCACGTTACCAGTTGCGCCTGCTATGGGGGATCCGTCGGTTCTTCCTGGAGAAAGACTTAAAAACCTTGGTACAATCTCTGGTTCTCTCAAGACTGGATTATTGCAATTCTCTTCTGACGGGCCTACCCAAATCCCACCTCTCCCCCTCAAATCCATCCTCCATTCAGCAGCTCGCTTCATTTCAGGGTCTAAACGAAGCGACCACGTCACTCCTATCCTGTCCTCTCTTCGATGGCTTCCGATCGAAGCAAGATCTATTTACAAAACTGCCTGCATCACACACAAAGCCTTACACACGTCCTCCCCTCGTTACCTGGCGAATAAATTGAAATTGTCCGGTGGCTCTCGCCCTTCTCGCAATGCGGAAAAGCTTCTGCTTGAGCCCCCCGTCTTCAAAAGGGAAAGATCGATGGCGCAATCCTTCTCAGGCAATGCGGTGAGAATCTGGAACTCGCTTCCCCCATTGCTCCGTGCCACCGCCTCTACCCGGATCTTCAAAGCTGACCTCAAATCTCTTCTCTTCCAAAGACACTTTCAGAACTAATACTTTCATTTGCAGGCCCCTCTAGGAAGTTCGCTCTTCTTATTTTTTAAATATTTTTTTATTAGCGCATGTTTACCATCAGACAAAGAGACATATTACAAACATACATTCAATATAACATAGATGCAATTAGAATGAATTTAACTCACAAATTACCGCACATGCGCAGTTTTTAAGCTACTTTTACCCCTTCTCCCACCCCGCCCACCCCTCCCCAGGGTTGACCCTGAAATGAACATATAATATCAGAACTATCTCGAACCATTAAAATACATTATCTTTCAAGCCATTTAGTCAGTGGATCCCAAATCTTTAAGCCTTTCCTCCTAGCCTGCATCCCTCTGTTCCCATAAATTGCTTTTTCAAAATTGTAGTTTGATACTACTCTTGTTAACCATTGATGATATCCTGGTGGGGTTGGATCTAACCATGCTGTAGCTAGACAAAGCCTAAGTATTGCCATAAAAATAAAGACCAATTGCTCCCAGGTTTTAGGAAATTCGCTCTTCATTGTAAATTTGTACTTTTTCCTGTACATTCCTCACCCTGGCGTGCTGTGTTGGATTTTATGTGTGTGTTCCCTTCATTTTAAGTCCCCTGTTTAATTCACGCCCTCTCTACTCCCTCAAGGAAGTTCTTCCACTATAGGAAATTCTGTACTCCATGCCTATAGAAGTGCCTTCCCAGTGTGTTCTGAGTGACTGCCACTTATTGCAGTATTATACCTCTATTTGTATTTTGTATCTCATGTATCATGCACACCTGTCACTTGTTCCTCCTGGAACGTATACCTCTTTTTGTATCTGGTTTGTTTTTGTTATTTGCACAATTGTCACTTTTTCCTCATGTAATGTAACGCTTGCTTTTGGATTATGCTCACTTGTAACCTTCTCCTCATGTAATGTTGCTGTTCGGGTAAAGTCCGCGCTATATAAAAACGCATAAATAAATAAATAAATAAATAAAATTACGAGCGGCCCGAGTAATCACTACCGCACCAAATAATATTGCCAGTGACTTACCCGTCCGAACGTAGAATGGTTAGAACAAAATGAGGCTAAGACCAACTGCGCAGTAATTTAAAACCCATAACTATCCGCCAATAAGATAAGTAAATTGAAAAATTTAAATAAGGGTCAAATGGGCAGTAACCAAAGAAGCGGCAGCAATGACCCATCCAGATTCAGATAATAAGGCCATTATATCAAATATATAGATATCAGCTACGTATCAGAAGAACACATTGGTGCAACGAAACAGCAATAACAGTACTCTAGACCCGATTTTATCTACATGAGGGTCAATCATGATACGGGAGAACCCTCTATTAGCAGCGGTGAGCCAAGTACAAAGTGCGACAGAATGTAAATACACATGATGATGGCAGTATAAGGGGGCGGTCAACAAGAACCCAACCAAATTTAAAAAGAAAGAACTATTTCACCCAGTATAAATGTCAACTGGGTATGAGGAGAGCACAGTAGTAAAACGGAATGGCAACACCATTACTTAAGAGCTAGTCCCATATAATGCTTTTCAATCATGATATTGAAGGCCACTCAAGAATCAGAGTTGCGCCAAATCAAAAATGCGACTTGGGATACACTCGCATTATAAAAGTCTCAATGACGGATCATAGTTCCTGTTAACCCAAGACTGGTAATTAATAATAATGATTTACAGTAAAGTTCAAAAGAGCAGTTTTGGAGGAGGCAGCAACTCCATCTCAGCCAGACTAACACAGGGGTAGGAAATACTGCTAAATGTTAACTAAACAAGAGGACAGCACAGTAATGAGGCAGGATTGCAGCACCATTAAAAGACCAGGACTTATATATACCAAACAGGTCAATCATGCTAAAAAGCTACTAAATAACAGCGATGAACCAAGTATACTGTATGGTGTGATGTACATGTACATCAGCAATATCCCCATGGTAAATCCTAGTTGTTTTTAAACCAAGAAATAGTGCAACTCCCTGTCTGTATTGTGTCCCATCTGGGTGGCTTGAAGGCGACAAATCCATTTTGCCTCCCTTTGCCTGACAAGGAGTTTGCGGTTCCCACCTCTATTTTCAACTGGAATGTGGTCAATACCATGAAACCAGAAGGTGTTGTTATTAGGGTGTGTATCCCTGTAGTGGTCACTGAGGGGGTAACGGCTGTCTTTGTTAAGTATTGCCCTTCGATGTTCCTGAGTGCGAGTTTTTAATGATCGGACTGTGCTACCTCCATAAATGGTGCCACAATCGCATCCTAAAACATAGATCACATGCGTGGTGTTACAGTTTATGAAGTGCGCTATGTTATAGGGCAAATAATTGTTGTATGTGAAGCTGGTGGTGTTGTTGCAACCAAAAGGACAGACATTACAGGATGCACAGGTGTAAAAACCTAGTGGTTTAGGGGGTAACCAAGCGTTCTGACTTTGTTTGTTGGTGACATAGCTCGGACATAATACATCACGCAGCGTTTTTCCCCTGCGATAGGTTATTGAGGCTACATCAGAAATGCGGTTTTTCAACCCGGGTACATCTAGTAACAGGCCACAGTTCTTTTTGAGGATATTATGGACTTTGCTACTATTGGTGTTGTATTGTGTGACCAGACTCACTGCCCTCTCATTTGCAATCCCTTTCGGTTTTTTGGGAGTATCACAGAGGGTGTCTTCCCTCGTTAGATGTGTTGCTTTGTTAATTGCTTTATTTAAAATCTCTTTTCTATATCCTCTTTTCAGAAATCTTTTTTCGCATTCATGGATATTTCTCCAGTAGGTGTCCTCCTCACTACAATTCCTGCGTATTCGTGTCATCTCCCCAAAGGGAATGTTATTGATGACAGGCTGCGAATGGGCACTGCCAGCATGGAGAACCCCATTGCATGCTGTGTCCTTCCTGTACAGTGTGCTCTCGATCACCTGATCCTTGATGTAAAACTGTATATCCAGAAAATTAATTCTCTCTTTGTCCCAGTTCATTGTAAACCTGACATTGAAGTCGTTTGCATTTAGGTACAAGAAGTATTGCTGCAACTGCTCGCTGGATCCTGACCATAGACAGATAATGTTGTCTATGTACCTCCCCCAGTACACAATATGTTCTGTCCAGGGGGAGGCACGACGGCTCCAGGCATACTCCCTCTTGAACCAAATGCATAAAGAGGCAGGCGTACGAAGGAGCGAACCTGGAGCCCATGGCAGTCCCGAGTATCTGCTGGAACCAGCATTTATCATGCAGAAAGAAGTTATTATCCAAGATGAGATTTATCATTTCTACAATCATCTCGTTAAATTCATACAAGTTGGCACTCTCTTTATCTAGAAATGTCCTCACTGCCAATGATGGAGCAAGGACTCACAAATGAGACTTGCTCGGAGGCAATCTTCTCACAGTATTTAATTTATTAAACTTTGTATTGTTCATACTAACAATTGCATACACGAACACAAGTAGAAAGGAAGCTTGCTTATGTGTTTAAACTAACAAATAACGCTTGTCTGTTCTAAAATGGCCGCTAAAGCGCGGGAATCTTTATTGCGCATGTGTCAACCATATCACGTGGTGTGACGTCTTTCTTTGCTTGGTGGGAAATTCTTGCTTCTGCGCAGTGTGTATTAAAATGGCTGCTTTATGTTTTCACGTGCTACAGCTTGCTCTCATGTTGCAATTAAACTGTGGTATTCTAACGCTATTAATGCAGGATAGAATTTATAAGTAAATGGGAATAGAGTAGAAAGAGTGGGTATACAGTGAAACAATTTATTTGTGATTTTAATATTTTCTTCTTTGACTTTTATTAGTTCGTAAAATGGGCCTGGGGTTGGTGAACTGAAACTCGAGAGACAATGGTTCCGCGCATGCGTCCTACCCGACTGCCCAGAGAAAAGGATGAAGTCAACCTGGACTTCGTCCAAGGCCGTGACCTGATGGCCAACACTGCTGTACCCATGATGTCCCTACTGAAAAGAAACAAATTATATGAATAATGTATAAACTTTGTCGTGAGACGGGTGGGAAATAAAACAAATGTATTAATTGTGATGGGCGGTATTTTTAAACAATGGGCTTAAAGAAATTGAGTTAAATCGATATGGTGTGAGGATCAACCCCCTGTCCCCGTCCAATCAGAAGTAGTGGGCCCATATTTTTGCAACATTAATGGGAGGTACATGGGCGTAGAAGGGTATAATAGATATAGTATTAGCTAATTAGAAAGAGTTAGAGGTTCGAGATCCATGACAAGCTGACTGATTGCAGACTGAATCGCTGTCCAGAGAGGTCCTGAGGGGGGGGGCGGCGGAGTCCATTAGTAGGAAAGCACGGGAGAATCGAGGAGAAGCGGAGTATCAGAGAGGGGAACGACGCAGGCGTCGTTGGTAGAGAGGTCACCGGTCCTGTCCTGAACCTGGAGGAGGTCCTTGCTCTTCATCCTCCCTGGGTCCTATCTTTCCAACTCCTTGGCCAAGGGGTTTGGTTCTCGCACTTTTAGGTAAATATAAATGCAACCCTTAGTTGCGCTGCTGTCTCCATCTTCTCCTTTCTGAGGGACCGTCATTGAACGATATTTGATTATTATGCTTCATCCTTGATATACGATTAAGTATCATGTGGTTCTGTATTTTACTCTGCAAAATCTTTAGATAAATATTTTTAAAACTTCCTGACTCAGTGATTATTTCAGGATTATGAACTGTAACGAATGTCACTCATTTTAAACTTCCCAATTAACAACGGGTCCATTGGTAAGTCATTACTCTTCAATCAGAAAAGTAATTGGTAGCAGGGATTTTGATAAAGAGTACAACTGACCCCCCAGCGGAAATTACTAGCGTAGTATGAATGTATGGGCCCAAGTGAGTATTTTGTGTATGAATGCTCGTTGCTAGTAACCCACTGGATCAGTTATCTGGCTAGCAGAGGATGGTTTTGGTTATACTTTAATTGGGTAATGAGAATTGTACTTCTATGAACTAACAACCGTTATTGTTTAAAAGTTTGTTTTATGTTGTCCAGAATTCCCCGGGAAAAGTTGAATAGCGGATGGTAAATGGAAGCCATACTGCAGTGAGGTTATCTGTCAGGCAGAAATAGTGCTGAAAAGTTAGGCAGGGCTATCAGTACTTGTTAGGGACTCTATGCGTGTGAGTAATAGCAAAAGGAATATGCTGGTAAAAATGTAATGTTATATCACCTAGAAAGGGTAACATTGAAGAAGTAACGGGTACTTCTAAAGCTTGCGTGAAGAGTAAACGGAAGGGTTTTACTCATAGTGTATGTTTAGTAAACGGAAAGGTTTTACTAAGTGTGAACAAAACTATTTTTTTCAATTTAGAGAAACTGGCACGATAGCGAATGTTTTATGTTGTTACTGAATTTTAATACAAAAGATTAAGAATTATTTTAAAAAGGATAAACCAATCAAAACTAGGGAAGGAATTATCATTCCACCAGCAAAAACGCCCGCTTCATTCATGATGATGGAGAGAGGTTATCATACTTGCGTATGGTTAGAAAATTGGATAGAATACACCAAAAATGATGGAATATTAGCATTCCCGAGAATGGTACTTTCAATGGGAGAATTCTTCAAAATTTGAGATTGAGGATGAATGATTTAGAACCCAGACCTAGACTTACCCAATACGAAGTCTTGGAGGAGTGGGAAACTGAGGCATTTGAACGTGACCGATCCAGAAGTAATAGGGGTTATCAGGGATTTTTCCCTAGGTACCAAAATGAGTCAAGGGACGGTCAGATGAAACAGTGGAGAAGAGCAATCCTTACAGAGGGTCTGTATCCGATATTAATGGCAGAAGAATCGTTAGGGAGCAAATGCACAGAAAAGACAAAACACTTGACTAGATCTGGAGATTCCGAAGATGAATTTATGGAAGAGATATTAAAGAACCCGCCACCATATCAGGAAGGGACAAGTGGATGCACCCCAAGTGCACCAATGTTAAGGACACCATTGGTACCACAAGTATTGCATGATTCCCCAGTTAGTAGGGTACTTCACGATAAAGAAAAGGAAGCCATAGATAAAAACAGAGCAGAATTAATACAGAAAGTAACACAATTGAGTGTTCATCCTGATTCACTAACCATACCTGTAACAATTGGTCCAGTGGTTCCCTTATATGGTGACAAAGTAAATTATCCCAAACCTCTAGTCATGCCTACACCTATGAATGTTCCTAAACCTGAAGCAGCAGTAATGGTTGAGGATCATTTTAGTGATTGTGAATCTATGATTTCATTAATGGACTTGCCCATTCGAGAATCTGCAAATAGTACCTCCAGAAGAGCTACACCTGGTTGCTCAAAAGATGTAAACATAGTAACCTCATCAGGAACCAAAAGTGCCACAGTAGTTACACCAGAAGACTTAGAAAGGTGGGCCCAAGGATCAGACAGACAGAGTTCACCCCCAAAGATCATGGACATTTATAAATTAAAGGTTGAGTTAGAAGAAATGATAGCAGGAAATGTAGGGGTAGATCGCCTAAATACTTACGATGAAGAAGAACTATTGTTCGTGTGCAGAAGTATCACTAGAAATGTAAAAATATTTCATGAAAAATTATCAGATTTGGCTTTGCAAATGGGAATTGAGATAGGGAAGTCAAAAGTGTTACAGAAACCCTATAGAGCAGATTTTTCTGACAAAGATTTAGAAAACATGAATGCCTCTGGTCAAAAATTACAAGTAAAGGAATTAATGACAGTTTTACAGAAATGGGGAGACCTAGATAAATGGAAAATTAGATGGACAAAGAAAAAGGAAGAAGCACGATACAGTAGAACCACTTCTGAATATTTAATGAAGGAAACAGGGAAAGCAGATCAAATGTACCCGATGCGAGAAGTTCCAGGAGGAGGATATGTACATGTCCCCTGGAGCAGACAGGATATTTTGTCATTTACAAATGATTTTCCAAAGTTGAGAGAAAAACCAATTGAATGGTACAAGCAGGTTGAGAGGTTTGTGAAAGTGTCAAAGGTATTATTGAAAGACTTGGATGGACTGTTTGACATAGTGGTACCTGCCGATTTATGGACAGATTGTAAAATCACAGTCGATTGGCCAAGTGAAGAGTATCCTAGAGATCCAAAGACAGGTGCCCCGTCAAGCGATGTAATGAAAAAGTATCAGCAGGTAATAACTTACCTGAAGGGAAAAATACCACCAAAAGAAACAGACTGGGTGAAAATAGACAGAACTACCCAAGAAGCCAGTGAATCGGTACATGCGTATTACGAACGTTTATTGCAGGTATTCAAACAGTATAGTGGATTTGAGGATATTGGAGATAAAAACATGAGTCAGTTTGTTTATGGACCAAAACCAGAGATTTGTCAGATGATTAAGCAGCACATGTTGTGCTGGTAAGGGAAACCGATCGACGAGATCTTGAAATATGCGAAATATTGTGGAGATGACATTGAGGATAGGCACAAGAAACTGCAAGAGAAAGTGATGTGGGCTCAGGTAAAAATGGCTGAGCGACAGGGAATTAATTTGAATAATCCAAGTGATAATCAGGGAAAAGATTCTGGAATGAATGGTGACACTGGGAATGGTGGAAAAATGAGAGGACGAATGAGTAGAGAAGAGGCTAAAAAGAAATTTCCTTGTCATGGATGCGGAAAATTGGGGCACTGGAAGGATGAATGTAAAAAAATTCGGAATAATAATGGCCCAAATCAAAATTTAAATCCACAGACGCAGAATGACTCACAGCAGGGTGTAAATCCTCAGAGTCAGTTGCCACCTGCACCTATACAGGGTAATGTAAGCAGAGCAAAGCACGGTACAGACGTCGGATATCAAGGAGGAAGTGGTAAGAATGATTATGTAACCTCACAATTTCTTTTACAGGACGACTTTTGTCCATACAGTCAATGACGGTGCCTAGGAGAGGGGGAGAAGGAGTGCGTACTTGGCGCATCCTTACCGGTAGATCAGTCAGGTCCATATGTCGAAGGGAATGTGAAAGGTAATGATGTTACTTTCCTTTTGGACACTGGCGCTACCAGGTCTACTGTGAGAACAGCAGACATCCCAGACCTTCCTCTCTCTGGAGAAGCTATCCAAGTTGTGGGTGTAGCTAATCGAAAGATTAGAACACCTCTTACTGAACCAATGGAAGTAAAAATTGGAAACTTTAGAGAAATGCATCAATTTGTAGTATGTGATTCCAGTCCAGTAAATTTATTGGGCCGAGATTTGTTGTGTAAAATGAACTGTACAATTTTCTGCATGCCGGATGGTGTGGCAGTTCAGATTCCAGATGAAGACCATGTATATAAATTTATGATTGCAAAGCAAGGTACAGAAGTAGATGAGATGTTTTCTTTGATAACAAAAGACGACTTACCAGAAGAACTAAAAACTACAGTGAATTCCATGGTATGGGATTTCACAGGAAAGGAAGTAGGACTTATGGCCAAAATAGACCTGGTTAAAATTACTATAAAGGAAGGTGCAATTTTCCCAAATACCAGACAGTACAAAATGAGTGCAGAAGTAAAAGCAGGAGTTATTGAAGAAATCAACCGAATGGTAAAACAAGACATACTAAAAGAAGTAATGAGAAGCCCTTGTAACTCACCAATAATGGGTTTGAAGAAACCTAGTGGAAAGTATAGGATTGTTCAAGACCTGCGCAAAATAAATAAGATTGTGGAACCCTGTTGTCCTATAGGTCCAAATCCTGCAGTAATCCTATACCAGATTCCTTGGAGTGCAGGATGGTTTACTGTGATTGATTTATGCCAAGCATTCTTTTCAATACCATTGCACCCAGTATCTTTTTTCATTTAAATTTGAGAACAAAGTCTATGTATGGAATCGTGTTCCTCAGGGGTACACGGAAAGTCCTTCCATCTTCAATCAGATATTGAAAAAGTGCCTAGAGAAACTAGTGATGCCAGGAAGTTCAGTCTTAGTGGAGTATATAGAAGACTTACTGGTGGCATCTAACACCAGAGAGGACTGTGTTGTTGACTCCATTGCATTATTAAATCATTTAGCTGAAGAAGGGCATAACGTTTCACCTGAAAAGTTACAGTTCTGTACAACAGCAGTTAAATATCTAGGACACCAGATTGAGAGGGAAAAAAGAAGAATAACCTCTGAAAGAGTAAAATTAATCAAGAAAATGCAAATGCCTGTAACTCAAAGAGAAGTGAGAATAATCCTTGGAATAGTGGGTTATTGTCGACAATGGATACTAGGGTATTCTCTGCTAGCAAAGCCATTAATCCAAATGACGAAAAAGAAAGCAAAGGACCCAGTTGAGTGGGATGATGAGAGCGTAGGAGCTTTTGTCAAATTGAGAAATGCTTTGTGTGCAGCACCTGCCCTAGGTATGCCTGATTATAAAAGAAAATTTGCATTATTCTGTCATGAGAGAGAAAATTGTGCACTCTCAGTCCTAACTCAGAGACATGGTTTGGACAGACGTCCTATAGCATATTTCTCTGCTACATTGGACCCAGTGGCAGCCGCATTGCCAGGCTGTCTAAAAGCAGTAGCGGCTACATGTTTGAGCATTGAACAAAGTGAATCAATTGTAATGGGACACCCTGTCAAAGTGTTTGTCCCACATTCAGTTGTGATTCTGTTGACAAGAACCCGAACTCAGCATTTTACTCCTAGCCGGCTGACTAAATATGAAAGAATAATATTAGGTGCTGAAAATGTGACCATTGTAAGGTGCACAATAGTAAATCCTGCTACCTTACTACCAGACCCATACCATGAAGAAGTTAAAGACGATGAAGAGGAACATGATTGTTTACAAGTCACAGAATTGTGCACAAAACCACGTCCTGATATCCAGGAACTGCCCCTCAGGAAGCCAGACAGGGAGCTGTTTGTTGATGGTTCGTGCCAAAGGCATGAAGATGGTAAACTAACTGCTGCATATGCAGTGTGTGAATTAACTGGAATAGTCGAAGCATCCTATTTACCAGGAGTAAAATCTGCACAAGTAGCTGAATTGATTTCATTAATAAAAGCCTGCAAAATTGGGAAAAATCAAAAAGTAACTATATTTACAGGTAGCCAATATGGTTACGGGGTTGTGCATGATTTTGGCCAACTATGGATGCAGAGGGATTTCATGACTTCTTCAGGATCCCCCATTAAAAATGGACAGTTCGTAAAAGAACTGCTGGAGGCAATACAATCACCAAAAGAATTGGCTGTGGTGAAATGTGCCACACACCAGTCAGGAGATGACTGGGTGGTAGTCGGTAACAGATATGCAGATTTGGTGGCTCAACACTGTGCTAAATCCAGGTTGTCAGTTAATAAAAGGGTTGAAAGAATGGGAATCAGCTGCCAACTTATGCTGTATGCACCTCCTGAAACACGGAATGATGTAAAGCGATTACAAGATGATGCTGATGAGAGTGAAAGAAATGCATTGATTAAAATGGGATGTTCTCAAAGGGCAGACGACGATGTATGGATTTTTTCTGATGGCAGACCAGTCATGCCCGACTGTCTGATTTCACAAATGGCCAGAATGTATCATGGAGACACACATGTAGGGAGAGATGCAATGATTAGGCTCTTCAGACAAAACTGGTACAATCCAAGGTTTAGGGCTGTAGCAGAGAGCCTTTGTCAGAGATGTTTAACTTGCCAAATGCATAATCCTGGAAGAAAAACAATAATTGGTTTTGGGAAAATTGGAAAGGCAGAGGGTCCATTTGTGAGATTACAGCTTGATTTTATCCAGTTACCACCATGTAGAGGACTGAAATACGTACTTGTCATAGTGTGTCTGTTTTCAAAGTGGGTGGAGGCTTACCCTACCAGGAGGAATGACAGTATTACAGTCGCAAAGTTGTTCCTACGAGAACTCATTCCTAGGTTTGGTTTCCCAGTAACTTTGGAGTCAGATAGAGGAAGGCACTTCAACAGTAATGTGATTAGAATAATCTGTGAAGCATTCCAAATTGAGCAAAAATTGCACTGTGCATATCGTCCAGAGGCTTCTGGAGTGGTTGAACAAATGAATGGCACAATAAAATCCAGACTGGCAAAAATGTGTGCATCAACATCGCTAGATTGTCCGGATGCATTGCCACTTGTCTTGATGGGACTCAGAAGCATTCCTGATAGAAATACCGGATTGAGTCCGCACGAGATAATCATGGGAAGAGCAATGAGACAAGCACATGTTCCTACAAATAAACTGCTGAATATAACTGATGATATGGTTCTGGATTATTGCAAAGGATTGGCTGACCTAGTGCGTTCTGTCTCTCACCAGGTTGGGGAAGACGCAGTTTCCAGGCAGCCTGAACAAGAGCATGATCTGAATCCCGGAGACTGGGTGGTTGTGAAGAATCACACGAGAGAAATGTGTCTATCACCCAGGTGGGACGAACCTCGTCAAGTCATACTAGTTACGAATACAGCAGTAAAGTGTGCAGGATTTCCTAATTGGATTCATGTAAGCCACACCAAAAGAGTACCAGACCCTGAAGAAGAAAATCCTCAGACAGCATCGATCACTGAGGAAGCTGAAGGTTGCCCAGCTGAAGAATCTCAGGAACAAGATTCGAGGGAAGCTGAAGAAGAACAACCGAGCACAAGTCAGGACTGGATACCAGTAGTGGAAATTCCTGAAGTTTACAACAGAACAAGAAGCCAAGCAAATTTAGAAGAAATTGAAGAAGATCAGATAGGTGAAGAAGAAGCAGCTCAGGAAGAAGAAGAAGAAACAATAAGAGAACCTGTGCAGGATCAGATAGGGAGAGGAAAACAGGCTCAAATCAACAATGAATCAACAAACTTTGAGCAGGGACAGACAGGTTTAGAAGAACGCGGTCAGGCTGCAGAAGTACAAAGTGCAATAAGCCCTGATCAGAACCAGTTAGATCCAGAAAAATACATTCAAGAAGAAGATCCCGAGAATCACGAACATGAAGACATAAATTAAGAACAAGGTCAGTTACTAGAAACTCAGTGGAGCAGCTGAAGAAAAACCAATAAGACCTGAAAAAGAACAAATAGAAGAAACTGAAATAGAAGAAAACGAAAGTGTGCCACAAATTAAAGATAAAAGAACTTCTGAAGAAGAAATAAAAAGTAAAGAGACAGTGCAAACAAAGAAAACTAGGAAAGGTGATCATTGGCCTAGTGTCATTAAAAGAGTAAAATACCACATAACAACCAGAAGTGAAGATCCAGAACAAGTAAACGAAGTGACAAGCCAAACGGGACAAGAAAATAGAACAGAAAAACGAAGAAGCAAAAGACTGAAACTTGTGAACAACAAATTTAGAGGTCCTGATTGGACTTATATTATCCTCGAAGATTACGAGAGCTCAGAATGAAGTGAAAGTGGTGACGAAGGAACCAGTGCAGAACTGACCTATGAAAAAGAAATAAGACCACCCTGATAACACAAGAAGAATTGAAAATAGATAAGAAGAGCAATCTTCCTTGTCAAAATGTCCGACGATAGAGTTACTGGGAGATCAAAACAGAAATGTTGTAAAAGATGCTGTGCTGTATGCATATGCAGTCTAGTAGTGGTGCTTGTAGTATGGTTAGTTCTGATCGTAGCAATTCCCTACCTTCTGATTACGGATAAAAAGATTAACAACGAAACAAAGGGAAGGATAGATAACTTGAAAAGTGATAGAGTAAAATTAGAGGCAAAAGATGAATCAGAATTTCATCATGAAGTAACAGATAACAACACTAGTTTGAATGTTTTTACAAAATTATTGTTTCAATATGTAGATACCATGGAAGTTAGTAATTGTTATGTTTGTATGAAGTTACCAGAATCAGTAGCAGAAGGGTTAACATATCATCACTTGCCATTAACCTATGGCATATCATGTAGTGTTTTGACCAGTTTATTTTATAAGACAGGGAGACTTCAGTATTATTATTCAAATATAGATGTGATATTTTCTGAGGTTCCTATTCGAAAGAATATGAATTCAGTGCTTAGTAGTCAAGATGCACAGTTTATGGGAGAATTTTTCTTAACAATGAAATCGATAGATATAACACATGCACATAGAAGCAATCTAACATGTTCATTACATGAAGAAGAAAAGATATTTTTGAATTTAGTAGAAGATAGAAGACAAGATTTTCAAAAGAAAGCTTCTGAGCATAAGGCTCATCTGCCACCTTGGGCTGAGAAAGAAGGGAGTTACACACCTGGCAAGGCTCAAGCTGCTATGGCTCTAGATTTTGTAAAAACAGGGAACATTTGTCTACATAGGTTAAAGACTGAGTATAACAATGTTTTCATCGGTACCAGTGAGTGTGAACACAATTTCTTAATTCTTGGAGGTTGGGGACTCAAAGTAGGAACAGATTCAGTTTTTCCTGGAATCTATTATGTGTGTGGGAATAAGGCTTACTTTAGGCTTCCTGCACGGTGGTATGGAAGTTGTTACTTTGGAATAGTATTTCCAAAGATATACCACGTAAAAAGAAACACTGGGAGCAATGAAAATGATGGTGAATTAACACGTAGTAAAAGAGCTAGTTTTTCTGAAATTGTAGGTGATACATTTGGTGCATTGATACCTTCAGTGGGAGTAATTCTGAACTCAAGAAGAATATGTAAATTATCTACAGTGGTTGATCGTTTATCAACGGATACTGCTGGAGGATTTCTAATGATTAATGCGGAAATGGTTGCGATTAGATCTATGGTTATGCAAAATCGACTTGCTCTTGATATTATATTAGCAAAAGAGGGCGGAGTCTCTAAATTTTTGAAGACGAAACATTGTTCCACTTATATACCTGATAAAAGTGCAGAAATTGGAACGTATATACAGAATATAACAAAACTTGAGAAGGAACTAAAACCACTGGAAGTTGATAGTGTATGGGAAAGATTGACAAATAGTATTACGTCAATTGGTACCTGGTTTGCTAATATAGGGAAAGGACTTATAGGTCAAATATTAGTACCCTTAGCAGGGATAGCAATAATAGTATTGTCAATAATAATATGGTGCAAATGTTGTAGAAAGAATGAATCGTATAATGTGACAGGAAAAGGAAAGAAACGAAAGTTGGCAACTGGTTGTGGGTAGTATTTGATGGCTCAGAAACGCCATCAGAGAGGGAATTGATGGAGCAAGGACTCACAAATGAGACTTGCTCGGAGGCAATCTTCTCACAGTATTTAATTTATTAAACTTTGAATTGTTCATACTAACAATTGCATACACGAACACAAGTAGAAAGGAAGCTTGCTTATGTGTTTAAACTAACAAATAACGCTTGTCTGTTCTAAAATGGCCGCTAAAGCGCGGGAATCTTTATTGCGCATGTGTCAACCATATCACGTGGTGTGACGTCTTTCTTTGCTTGGTGGGAAATTCTTGCTTCTGCGCAGTGTGTATTAAAATGGCTGCTTTATGTTTTCACGTGCTACAGCTTGCTCTCATGTTGCAATTAAACTGTGGTATTCTAACGCTATTAATGCGGGATAGAATTTATAAGTAAATGGGAATAGAGTAGAAAGAGTGGGTATACAGTGAAACAATTTATTTGTGATTTTAATATTTTCTTCTTTGACTTTTATTAGTTCGTAAAATGGGCCTGGGGTTGGTGAACTGAAACTCGAGAGACAATGGTTCTGCGCATGCGTCCTACCCGACTGCCCAGAGAAAAGGATGAAGTCAACCTGGACTTCGTCCAAGGCCGTGACCTGATGGCCAACACTGCTGTACCCATGATGTCCCTACTGAAAAGAAACAAATTATATGAATAATGTATAAACTTTGTCGTGAGACGGGTGGGAAATAAAGCAAATGTATTAATTGTGATGGGCGGTATTTTTAAACAATGGGCTTAAAGAAATTGAGTTAAATCGATATGGTGTGAGGATCAACCCCTGTCCCCATCCAATCAGAAGTAGTGGGCCCATATTTTTGCAACATTAATGGGAGGTACATGGGCGTAGAAGGGTATAATAGATATAGTATTAGCTAATTAGAGAGAGAGTTAGAGGTTCGAAGATCACATGACAAGCTGACTGATTGCAGACTGAATCGCTGTCCAGAAAGGTCCTGAGGAGGGGGCGGCGGAGTCCATTAGAAGGAAGGCACGGGAGAATCGAGGAGAAGCGGAGTATCAGAGAGGAGAACGACGCAGGCGTCGTTGATAGAGAGGTCACCGGTCCTGTCCTGAACCTGGAGGAGGTCCTTGCTCTTCATCCTCCCTGGGTCCTATCTTTCCAACTCCTTGGCCAAGGGGTTTGGTTCTCGCACTTTTAGGTAAATATAAATGCAACCCTTAGTTGCGCTGCTGTCTCCATCTTCTCCTTTCTGAGGGACCGTCATTGAACAATAATTGATTATTATGCTTCATCCTTGATATACGATTAAGTATCATGTGGTTCTGTATTTTACTCTGCAAAATCTTTAGATAAATATTTTTAAAACTTCCTGACTCAGTGATTATTTCAGGATTAAGAACTGTAATGAATGTCACTCATTTTAAACTTCCCAATTAACAACGGGTCCATTGGTAAGTCATTACTCTTCAATCAGAAAAGTAATTGGTAGCAGGGATTTTGATAAAGAGTACAACTGACCCCCAGCGGAAATTACTAGCGTAGTATGAATGTATGGGCCCAAGTGAGTATTTTGTGTATGAATGCTCGTTGCTAGTAACCCGCTGGATCAGTTATCTGGCTAGCAGAGGATGGTTTTGGTTATACTTTAATTGGGTAATGAGAATTGTACTTCTATGAACTAACAACCGTTATTGTTTAAAAGTTTGTTTTATGTTGTCCAGAATTCCCCGGGAAAAGTTGAATAGCGGATGGTAAATGGAAGCCATACTGCAGTGAGGTTATCTGTCAGGCAGAAATAGTGCTGAAAAGTTAGGCAGGGCTATCAGTACTTGTTAGGGACTCTATGCGTGTGAGTAATAGCAAAAGGAATATGCTGGTAAAAATTTAATGTTATATCACCTAGAAAGGGTAACATTGAAGAAGTAATAGGTACTTCTGAAGCTTGCGTGAAGAGTAAACGGAAGGGTTTTTACTCGTAGTGTATGTTTAGTAAACGGAAAGGTTTTGCTAAGTGTGAACAAAACTATTTTTTTCAATTTAGAGAAACTGGCACGATAGCGAATGTTTTATGTTGTTACTGAATTTTAATAAAAAGCATAGAGAAAATAAAGTTTTGCATACGATTTTGTAAAGGGAGGGTCAGCTGCCGGAGAGGAAGCTGACGTGACAAAACGCCGCGCTGGGATTGGTTGAAACAGCGGGCGTGGAACGACTCTTGTAAAGGAGGGGTCAGTAGTCAGGAGTAGTACTGACGTCAGAGGTGCCGCGCTGGGATTGGTCGAAACAGCGAGGGACAGAGAAGCGCAGATTGTAAAGGAGAGGTTGGCAGACAAACGTCACAAGAAAGGCCGCGCTAGGATTGGTTCAGAGACAAAAAGTTAGTTGAAATCTGATTGGTTGTTACCATAGAAGTCGAAATCCTAGTGGATAGTGGAGATTGTATGTTAAAACGTGATCCAACTTTAATAGGAAGTCGTCCGGATAGGAGATTCCTAGGCTTTGCAGAATATAATTTTATACATCGAGATTTACCCAAAATGTACGGAGAGAAGAGAAAAATGTCATTTCTACAAAAGATTAAGAATTATTTTAAAAAGGATAAACCAATCAAAACTAGGGAAGGAATTATCATTCCACCAGCAAAAACGCCCGCTTCATTCATGATGATGGAGAGAGGTTATCATACTTGCGTATGGTTAGAAAATTGGATAGAATACACCAAAAATGATGGAATATTAGCATTCCCGAGAATGGTACTTTCAATGGGAGAATTCTTCAAAATTTGAGATTGAGGATGAATGATTTAGAACCCAGACCTAGACTTACCCAATACGAAGTCTTGGAGGAGTGGGAAACTGAGGCATTTGAACGTGACCGATCCAGAAGTAATAGGGGTTATCGGGGATTTTTCCCTAGGTACCAAAATGAGTCAAGGGACGGTCAGATGAAACAGTGGAGAAGAGCAATGCTTACAGAGGGTCTGTATCCGATATTAATGGCAGAAGAATCGTTAGGGAGCAAATGCATAGAAAAGACAAAACACTTGACTAGATTTGGAGATTCCGAAGATGAATTTATGGAAGAGATATTAAAGAACCCGCCACCATATCAGGAAGAGACAAGTGGATGCACCCCAAGTGCACCACTGTTAAGGACACCATTGGTACCACAAGTATTGCATGATTCCCCAGTTAGTAGGGTACTTCACGATAAAGAAAAGGAAGCCATAGATAAAAACAGAGCAGAATTAATACAGAAAGTAACACAATTGAGTGTTCATCCTGATTCACTAACCATACCTGTAACAATTGGCCCAGTGGTTCCCTTATATGGTGACAAAGTAAATTATCCCAAACCTCTAGTCATGCCTACACCTATGAATGTTCCTAAACCTGAAGCAGCAGTAATGGTTGAGGATCATTTTAGTGATTGTGAATCTATGATTTCATTAATGGACTTGCCCATTCGAGAATCTGCAAATAGTACCTCCAGAAGAGCTACACCTGGTTGCTCAAAAGATGTAAACATAGTAACCTCATCAGGAACCAAAAGTGCCACAGTAGTTACACCAGAAGACTTAAAAAGGTGGGCCCAAGGATCAGACAGACAGAGTTCACCCCCAAAGATCATGGACATTTATAAATTAAAGGTTGAGTTAGAAGAAATGATAGCAGGAAATGTAGGGGTAGATCGCCTAAATACTTACGATGAAGAAGAACTATTGTTCGTGTGCAGAAGTATCACTAGAAATGTAAAAATATTTCATGAAAAATTATCAGATTTGGCTTTGCAAATGGGAATTGAAATAGGGAAGTCAAAAGTGTTACAGAAACCCTATAGAGCAGATTTTTCTGACAAAGATTTAGAAAACATGAATGCCTCTGGTCGAAAATTACAAGTAAAGGAATTAATGACAGTTTTACAGAAATGGGGAGACCTAGATAAATGAAAAGTTAGATGGACAAAGAAAAAGGAAGAAGCACGATACAGTAGAACCACTTCTGAATATTTAATGAAGGAAACAGGGAAAGCAGATCAAATGTACCCGATGCGAGAAGTTCCAGGAGGAGGATATGTACATGTCCCCTGGAGCAGACAGGATATTTTGTCATTTACAAATGATTTTCCAAAGTTGAGAGAAAAACCAATTGAATGGTACAAGCAGGTTGAGAGGTTTGTGAAAGTGTCAAAGGTATTGTTGAAAGACTTGGATGGACTGTTTGACATAGTGGTACCTGCCGATTTATGGACAGATTGTAAAATCACAGTCGATTGGCCAAGTGAAGAGTATCCTAGAGATCCAAAGACAGGTGCCCCGTCAAGCGATGTAATGAAAAAGTATCAGCAGGTAATAACTTACCTGAAGGGAAAAATACCACCAAAAGAAACAGACTGGGTGAAAATAGACAGAACTACCCAAGAAGCCAGTGAATCGGTACATGCGTATTATGAACGTTTATTGCAGGTATTCAAACAGTATAGTGGATTTGAGGATATTGGAGATAAAAACATGAGTCAGTTTGTTTACCGATTTGTTTATGGATTAAAACCAGAGATTTGTCAGATGATTAAGCAGCACATGTTGTGCTGGTAAGGGAAACCGATCGACGAGATCTTGAAATATGCGAAATATTGTGGAGATGACATTGAGGATAGGCACAAGAAACTGCAAGAGAAAGTGATGTGGGCTCAGGTAAAAATGGCTGAGCGACAGGGAATTAATTTGAATAATCCAAGTGATAATCAGGGAAAAGATTCTGGAATGAATGGTGACACTGGGAATGGTGGAAAAATGAGAGGACGAATGAGTAGAGAAGAGGCTAAAAAGAAATTTCCTTGTCATGGATGCGGAAAATTGGGGCACTGGAAGGATGAATGTAAAAAGATACGGAATAATAATGGCCCAAATCAAAATTTAAATCCACAGACGCAGAATGACTCACAGCAGGGTGTAAATCCTCAGAGTCAGTTGCCACCTGCACCTATACAGGGTAATGTAAGCAGAGCAAAGCACGGTACAGACGTCGGATATCAAGGAGGAAGTGGTAAGAATGATTATTGACTTTTGTCCATACAGTCAATGACGGTGCCTAGGAGAGGGGGAGAAGGAGTGCGTACTTGGCGCATCCTTACCGGTAGATCAGTCAGGTCCAAATGTCGAAGGGAATGTGAAAGGTAATGATATTACTTTCCTTTTGGACACTGGCGCTACCAGGTCTACTGTGAGAACAGCAGACATCCCAGACCTTCCTCTCTCTGGAGAAGCTATCCAAGTTGTGGGTGTAGCTAATCGAAAGATTAGAACACCTCTTACTGAACCAATGGAAGTAAAAATTGGAAACTTAGAGAAATGCATTAATTTGTAGTATGTGATTCCAGTTCAGTAAATTTATTGGGCCGAGATTTGTTGTGTAAAATGAACTGTACAATTTTCTGCACGCCGGATGGTGTGGCAGTTCAGACCCCAGATGAAGACCATGTATATAAATGTATGATTGCAAAGCAAGGTACAGAAGTAGATGAGATGTTTTCTTTGATAACAAAAGACGACTTACCAGAAGAACTAAAAACTACAGTGAATTCCATGGTATGGGATTTCACGGGAAAGGAAGTAGGACTTATGGCCAAAATAGACCCAGTTAAAATTACGGTAAAGGAAGGTGCAATTTTCCCAAATACCAGACAGTACAAAATGAGTGCAGAAGTAAAAGCAGGAGTTATTGAAGAAATCAACCGAATGGTAAAACAAGACATACTAAAAGAAGTAATGAGTAGCCCTTGTAACTCACCAATAATGGGTTTGAAGAAACCTAGTGGAAAGTATAGGATTGTTCAAGACCTGCGAAAAATAAATAAGATTGTGGAACCCTGTTGTCCTATAGGTACCAAATCCTGCAGTAATTCTATACCAGATTCCTTGGAGTGCAGGATGGTTTACTGTGATTGATTTATGCCAAGCATTCTTTTCAATACCATTGCACCCGGATAGCCAGTATCTTTTTTCATTTAAATTTGAGAACAAAGTCTATGTATGGAATCGTGTTCCTCAGGGGTACACGGAAAGTCCTTCCATCTTCAATCAGATATTGAAAAAGTGCCTAGAGAAACTAGTGATGCCAGGAAGTTCAGTCTTAGTGCAGTATATAGACGACTTACTGGTGGCATCTAACACCAGAGAGGACTGTGTTGTTGACTCCATTGCATTATTAAATCATTTAGCTGAAGAAGGGCATAAAGTTTCACCTGAAAAGTTGCAGTTCTGTACAACAGCAGTTAAGTATCTAGGACACCAAATTGAGAGGGGAAAAAGAAGAATAACCTCTGAAAGAGTAAAATTAATCAAGAAAATGCAAATGCCTGTAACTCCCAATGAGAAGTGAGAATGTTCCTTGGAATAGTGGGTTATTGTCGACAATGGATACTAGGGTTTTCTCTGCTAGCAAAGCCATTAATCCAAATGACGAAAAAGAAAGCAAAGGACCCAGTTGAGTGGGATGATGAGAGCGTAGGAGCTTTTGTAAAATTGAGAAATGCTTTGTGTGCAGCACCTGCCCTAGGCATGCCTGATTATAAAAGAAAATTTGCATTATTCTGTCATGAGAGAGAAAATTGTGCACTCTCAGTCCTAACTCAGAGACATGGTTTGGACAGACGTCCTATAGCATATTTTTCTGCTACATTGGACCCAGTGGCAGCCGCATTGCCAGGCTGCCTAAAAGCAGTAGCGGCTACATGTCTGAGCATTGAGCAAAGTGAATCAATTGTAATGGGACACCCTGTCAAAGTGTTTGTCCCACATTCAGTTGTGATTCTGTTGACAAGAACCCGAACTCAGCATCTTACTCCTAGTCGGCTGACTAAATATGAGAGAATAATCTTAGGTGCTGAAAATGTGACCATTGTAAGGTGCACAATAGTAAATCCTGCTACCTTACTACCAGACCCATACCATGAAGAAGTTAAAGATGATGAAGAGGAACATGATTGTTTACAAGTCACAGAGTTGTGCACAAAACCACGTCCTGATATCCAAGAACTGCCCCTCAGGGAGCCAGACAGGGAGCTGTTTGTTGATGGTTCGTGCCAAAGGCATGAAGATGGTAAACTAACTGCTGCATATGCAGTGTGTGAATTAACTGAAATAGTCGAAGCATCCTATTTACCAGGAGTAAAATCTGCACAAGTAGCTGAATTGATTTCATTAATAAAAGCCTGCAAAATTGGGAAAAATCAAAAAGTAACTATATTTACAGGTAGCCAATATGGTGACGGGGTTGTGCATGATTTTGGCCAACTATGGATGCAGAAGGATTTCATGACTTCTTCAGGATCCCCCATTAAAAATGGACAGTTCGTAAAAGAACTGCTGGAGGCAATACAATCACCAAAAGAATTGGCTGTGGTGAAATGTGCCGCACACCAGTCAGGAGATGACTGGGTGGTAACAGATATGCAGATTTGGTGGCTCAACACTGTGCTAAATCCAGGTTGTCAGTTAATAAAAGGGTTGAAAGAATGGGAATCAGCTGCCAAATTATGCTGTATGCACCTCCTGAAACATGGAATGATGTAAAGCGATTACAAGATGATGCTGATGAGAGTGAAAGAAATGCATTGATTAAAATGGGATGTTCTCAAAGGGCAGACCATTGCACTGGTTATATCCAGATTGGATTATTGCAATGCACTTTATCTGGGCATTAACAAGGGTCTGATGCGACGTCTGCAGATGGTGCAGAATGCCGCTGCCAGGCTGGTGATGAATTTGTCTAAATATGATTCAGTCACAGATGCTATTAGGTTGCTGCATTGGCTGCCTGTGGACCGTAGGATCCTTTTCAAGACCCTGTGCATGACTCACAATGCCTATTATGGGTCAGGCCCTGAAGCGATTAAGTCCATTTTCCATCATTATGTTCCCAACAGGCGGCTCCGTTCTGCAGATAAGAATCTGCTTACGGTACAGAGATTTAAGAAGGTCACATGGGGTGGTCGAGCTTTCTCCACTGCTGCTGCTAAACTGTGGAACTCCCTCCCGGAACAGCTCTCAAGTCAGGTGTCCCATTCTCTTTTCCGTAGGGCCTTAAAGACCTGGCTTTTCTCTCAGACCTCGGTATGAGCATGTCTTTCTGTTTGCATCCTTAGGTTCGTTTATAGCGCCTTGACGCCCTTGGGCTTAGTTCGCGCTTTACAAGTTTTATATTCATTCATTCATTCATTCAGACGACGATGTATGGATTTTTTCTGATGGCAGACCAGTCATGCCCGACTGTCTGATTTCACAAATGGCCAGAATGTATCATGGAGACACACATGTAGGGAGAGATGCAATGATTAGGCTCTTCAGACAAAACTGGTACAATCCAAGGTTTAGGGCTGTAGCAGAGAGCCTTTGTCAGAGATGTTTAACTTGCCAAATGCATAAACCTGGAAGAAAAACAATAATTGGTTTTGGGAAAATAGGAAAGGCCGAGGGTCCATTTGTGAGATTACAGCTTGATTTTATTCAGTTACCACCATGTAGAGGACTGAAATACGTACTTGTCATAGTGTGTCTGTTTTCAAAGTGGGTGGAGGCTTACCCTACCAGGAGGAATGACAGTATTACAGTCGCAAAGTTGTTGCTACGAGAACTCATTCCTAGGTTTGGTTTCCCAGTAACTTTGGAATCAGATAGAGGAAGGCACTTCAACAGTGATGTGATTAGAATAATCTGTGAAGCATTCCAAATTGAGCAAAAATTGCACTGTGCATATCGTCCAGAGGCTTCTGGAGTGGTTGAACAAATGAATGGCACAATAAAATCCAGACTGGCAAAAATGTGTGCATCAACATCGCTAGATTGGCCGGATGCATTGCCACTTGTCTTGATGGGACTCAGAAGCATTCCTGATAGAAATACCGGATTGAGTCCGCACGAGATAATCATGGGAAGAGCAATGAGACAAGCACATGTTCCTACAAATAAACTGCTGAATATAACTGATGATATGGTTCTGGATTATTGCAAAGGATTGGCTGACCTAGTGCGTTCTGTCTCTCACCAGGTTGGGGAAGACGCAGTTTCCAGGCAGCCTGAACAAGAGCATGATCTGAATCCTGGAGACTGGGTGGTTGTGAAGAATCACACGAGAGAAACGAGTCTATCACCCAGGTGGGACGAACCTCGTCAAGTCATACTAGTTACAAATACAGCAGTAAAGTGTGCAGGATTTCCTAATTGGATTCATGTAAGCCACACCAAAAGAGTACCAGACCCTGAAGAAGAAAATCCTCAGACAGTATTGATCACTGAGGAAGCTGAAGGTTGCCCAGCTGAAGAATCTCAGGAACAAGATTCGAGGGAAGCTGAAGAAGAACAACCGAGCACAAGTCAGGACTGGATACCAGTGGTGGAAATTCCTGAAGTTTACCACAGAACAAGAAGTCAAGCAAATTTAGAAGAAATTGAAGAAGATCAGATAGGTGAAGAAGAAGCAGCTCAGGAAGAAGAAGAAACACATAAGAGAACCTGAGCAGGATCAGATAGGGAGAGGAAAACGGGCTCAAATCAACAATGAATCAACAAATTTTGAGCAGGGACAGACAGGTTTAGAAGAACGCGGTCAGGCTGCAGAAGTACAAAGTGCAATAAGCCCTGATCAGAACCAGTTAGATCCAGAAAAATACATTCAAGAAGAAGATCCCGAGAATCACGAACATGAAGACAGTAAATCAAGAACAAGGTCAAGTTACTAGAAACTCATAGTGGAGCAGCTGAAGAGAAACCAATAAGACCTGAAAAAGAACAAATCAGAAGAAACTGAAATCGAAGAAAACCAAACTGTGCCACAAACTAGAAAATAAACGAACTATCTGAAGAAGAAATAAAGAGTACAGAGACAGTGCAAGCAAAGAAAACTAGGAAAGGTGATCATTGGCCTAGTGTCATTAAAAGAGTAAAATACCACATAACAACCAGAAGTGAAGATCCAGAACAAGTAAACGAAGTGACAAGCCAAACAGGACAAGAAAGTAGAACTGAAAAACGAAGAAGCAAAAGACTGAAACTTGTGAACAATAAATTTAAAGGTCCTGATTGGACTTATATTATCCTCGAAGACTACGAGAGCTCAGAATCGAAGTGAAAGTGGTGACGAAGGAACCAGTGCAGAACTGACCTATGAAAAAGAAATAAGACCACCCTGATAATACAAGAAGACTTGAAAATAGATAAGAAGAGCAATCTTCCTTGTCAAAATGTCTGACGATAGAGTTACTGGGAGATCAAAACAGAAATGTTGTAAAAGATGCTGTGCAATATGCATATGCAGTCTAGTAATGGTGCTTGTAGTATGGTTAGTTCTGATCGTAGCAATTCCCTACCTTCTGATTACGGATAAAAAGATTAACAACGAAACAAAGGGAAGGATAGATAACTTGAAAAGTGATAGAGTAAAATTAGAGGCAGAAGATTAAATCAGAATTTCATCATGAAGTAACAGATAACGACACTAGTTTGAATGTTTTTACAAAATTATTGTTTCAATATGTAGATACCATGGAAGTTAGTAATTGTTATGTCTGTATGAAGTTACCCGAATCAGTAGCAGAAGGGTTAACATATCATCACTTGCCATTAACTTATGGCATATCATGTAGTGTATTGACTAGTTTATTTTATAAGAACAGGGAGACTTCAGTATTATTATTCAAATATAGATGTGATATTTTCTGAGGTTCCTATTCGAAAGAATATGAATCCAGTGCTTAGTAGTCAAGATGCACAGTTTATGGGAGAATTTTTCCTAACAATGAAATCGATAGATATAACACATGCACATAGAAGCAATCTAACATGTTCATTACATGAAGAAGAAAAGATATTTTTGAATTTAGTAGAAGATAGAAGACAAGATTTTCAAAGGAAAGCTTCTGAGCATAAGGCTCATCTGCCACCTTGGGCTGAGAAAGAAGGGAGTTACACACCTGGCAAGGCTCAAGCTGCTATGGCTCTAGATTTTGTAAAGACAGGGAACATTTGTCTACATAGGTTAAAGACTGACTATAACAATGTTTTCATCGGTACCAGTGAGTGTGAACACAATTTCTTAATTCTTGGAGGTTGGGGACTCAAAGGAGGAACAGATTCAGTTTTTCCTGGAATCTATTATGTGTGTGGGAATAAGGCTTACTTTAGGCTTCCTGCACGGTGGTATGGAAGTTGTTACTTTGGAATAGTATTTCCAAAGATATACCACGTAAAAAGAAACACTGGGAGCAATGAAAATGATGGTGAATTAACACGTAGCAAAAGAGCTAGTTTTTCTGAAATTGTAGGTGATATATTTGGTGCATTGATACCTTCAGTGGGAGTAATTCTGAACTCAAGAAGAATATGTAAATTATCTACAGTGGTTGATCGTTTATCAACGGATACTGCTGGAGGATTTCTAATGATTAATGCGGAAATGGTTGCGATTAGATCTATGGTTATGCAAAATCGACTTGCTCTTGATATTATATTAGCAAAAGAGGGCGGAGTCTGTAAATCTTTGAAGACAAAACATTGTTGCACTTATATACCTGATAAAAGTGCAGAAATTGGAACATATATACAGAATATAACAAAACTTGAGAAGGAACTAAAACCACTGGAAGTTGATAGTGTATGGGAAAGATTGACAAATAGTATTACGTCAATTGGTACCTGGTTTGCTAATATAGGGAAAGGGCTTATAGCTCAAATATTAGTACCCTTAGCAGGGATAGCAATAATAGTATTGTCAATAATAATATGGTGCAAATGTTGTAAAAAGAATGAATCGTATAATGTGACAGAAAAGGAAAGAAACGAAAGTTTGACAAAATTGAACTAGAAGATTTAAGAAGTGAATTATACAAGAAACTGAAAGGGGATGTGAAAAATAGAAAGTGTAAAAATGAAACTGAAACAATTTTGTGCTAAAAGTTGGCATCTGGTTGTGGGTAATATTTGATGGCTCAGAAACGCCATCAGAGAGGGAATTGATGGAGCAAGGACTCACAAATGAGACTTGCTCGGAGGCAATCTTCTCACAGTATTTAATTTATTAAACTTTGTATTGTTCATACTAACAATTGCATACACGAACACAAGTAGAAAGGAAGCTTGCTTATGTGTTTAAACTAACAAATAACGCTTGTCTGTTCTAAAATGGCCTCTAAAGCGCGGGAATCTTTATTGCGCATGTGTCAACCATATCACGTGGTGTGACGTCTTTCTTTGCTTGGTGGAAAATTCTTGCTTCTGCGCAGTGTGTATTAAAATGGCTGCTTTATGATTTCATGTGCTACAGCTTGCTTTCATGTTGCAATTAAACTGTGGTATTCTAACGCTATTAATGCGGGATAGAATTTATAAGTAAATGGGAATAGAGTAGAAAGAGTGGGTATACAGTGAAACAATTTATTTGTGATTTTAATATTTTCTTCTTTGACTTTTATTAGTTCGTAAAATGGGCCTGGGGTTGGTGAACTGAAACTCGAGAGACAATGGTTCCGCGCATGCGTCCTACCCGACTGCCCAGAGAAAAGGATGAAGTCAACCTGGACGTCGTCCAAGGCCGTGACCTGATGGCCAACACTGCTGTACCCATGATGTCCCTACTGAAAAGAAACAAATTATATGAATAATGTATAAACTTTGTCGTGAGACGGGTGGGAAATAAAGCAAATGTATTAATTGTGATGGGCGGTATTTTTAAAACAATGGGCTTAAAGAAATTGAGTTAAATCGATATGGTGTGAGGATCAACCCCTGTCCCCGTCCAATCAGAAGTAGTGGGCCCATATTTTTGCAACATTAATGGGAGGTACATGGGCGTAGAAGGGTATAATAGATATAGTATTAGCTAATTAGAAAGAGTTAGAGGTTCGAGATCCATGACAAGCTGACTGATTGCATACTGAATCGCTGTCCAGAGAGGTCCTGAGGAGGGGGGGGCGGAGACCATTAGAAGGAAGGCACGGGAGAATCGAGGAGAAGCGGAGTATCAGAGAGGGGAACGACGCAGGCGTCGTTGGTAGAGAGGTCACCGGTCCTGTCCTGAACCTGGAGGAGGTCCTTGCTCTTCATCCTCCCTGGGTCCTATCTTTCCAACTCCTTGGCCAAGGGGTTTGGTTCTCGCACTTTTAGGTAAATATAAATGCAACCCTTAGTTGCGCTGCTGTCTCTATCTTCTCCTTTCTGAGGGACCGTCATTGAACGATAATTGATTATTATGCTTCATCCTTGATATACGATTAAGTATCATGTGGTTCTGTATTTTACTCTGCAAAATCTTTAGATAAATATTTTTAAAACTTCCTGACTCAGTGATTATTTCAGGATTATGAATTGTAACGAATGTCACTCATTTTAAACTTACCAATTAACAAGGGGTCCATTGGTAAGTCATTACTCTTCAATCAGAAAAGTAATTGGTAGCAGGGATTTTGATAAAGTGTACAACTGACCCCCCAGCGGAAATTACTAGCGTAGTATGAATGTATGGGCCCAAGTGAGTATTTTGTGTATGAATGCTCGTTGCTAGTAACCCGCTGGATCACCAATACCCCAAATTCTTTTAGTATGCAGGTATATAAACCTACAACATCAAAGGTGACAAACATGAGATCTTCAGACCACTGTAAATCTTTCAGTTTGACCAGAATGTCCTTACTATCTCTGATGAATGATGGTAGGTTTGCAACATGTTTTTGAAGCTTTAGATCAACGAATTCTGAGATTTTTTCAGTGGGTGATCCCACCCCTGAAATAATCGGCCGCCCAGGGGGGATGGGCCCCCCTTTATGAACTTTGGGCAGAACGTAAATACACGGATATGTAGGACAGTATACCCTAAGATATTCAAATTCATCCTCAGTCAGAAGGCCAATATCTTTCCATTCACTCAATTTTAAATTAATCAATTGTGTTAAATTCTGAATGGGATTGACAGATATTTTCTTATAACACTGCACATCATTCAATTGGCGTTCGATTTCTGACATGTAATCACAAAAATTAATAACCACAACATTACCGCCCTTATCTGCCTCTCTTATCACAATACCATCATCGGATTTGAGTCTCTTCAAGGCTTCCCTTTCTTTGGCGGTAATGTTGTGGTTAACGGATGTGGGGGTTTTCCTAGACATTTCCATCTTGTACAAATCCTTAGTAACCTTATCATAAAAAGCGTCAATGTTGGGGTGGTAGTTGAATGTGGGCACAAATTTAGATCTTGGTTTTAAACCACTATCGGTTTTTGGATCTTGTTCAATTTCAAAGTCATTTAACAGTGTTGGCATCTCTGGGCTAACATCACCGTCCAAACTCAGCAATAATTGGACATTTTCTTAACCAGCATACTTCCTTTTTGTTATAGATCCCGCTATATATACCGATTTCTTCCTTGAGGCTGACTGTGTCTTCCGAGGTTCATACTTACTTACCATACAAATCATATCGACTAATCAGTTGGATATTTAAGAGGTGAGAAATAGTCTACATTAATGTGTAACCTCACCTAATGGTTTCCCCT
Organism: Calotriton arnoldi; assembly: GCA_963921515.1. NCBI lineage: Eukaryota > Metazoa > Chordata > Amphibia > Caudata > Salamandridae > Calotriton > Calotriton arnoldi. Next base: position 2,121,794 of record CAWUFW010000257.1, on the reverse strand, counting down.
AGCCAGTTTCATTAATCTTGGGTTTACTTACTGCTCAAACTGGGTGAGGGCCCTTCTCATATATTTTATCTATTTATTGATAGGGTCACTGCACTGTATAGGTTGGGTCTTTATTATACGCAATCACCTTGTTTGGGTTGTATAATGTTTTTGATATGAATGTTCTCTCCCGTTTACAAACAATGTCGTCCTTGCCTTTGTGATTTATATATATGTATTTTCAATGTGAAATTGTGCATTTTTTAAATTTCAGTGTTATGTAACATATTTGATTAAATTTGTAGGCCTTGTCTATGGTTTAATGATGTCCAAATTCAAGATATTCTCAAATAATTTTTCTTCTTTTTATTTTCTTGTTTTCTTTATCCTTGTCATAAACGTAGTTAAATTATACACAAATTCGCAGTAGATAAATTGGTGTAGAGATAACATCACCAAATGTAGCCAATAGCCACCACGTGTTTCGTCTCGGGGAGATTCACCCGATGACTTCCTCAGGGCAAGCACAAATCTCTAATAACAGTATCACCACATTTCAGGTAAAGCCTGTATGTGGTCCCATATAAATATGAATCTAAAGAGCATATAAATAGTACGTACCCTTCAGCATTCTGATGTATTTTGTTAAACAATATCAAAAAGAGGAGAGTACTCCCGCCGTCATCATGGGTTCTGGCGTCTATGACAAGGATAAAGAAAACAAGAAAATAAAAAGAAGAAAAATTATTTGAGAATATCTTGAATTTGGACATCTTATTGGACTGGTGATTTGTTATGGTTCAATTTTGAATGTTAATTTGCTCTTTGCTCGGGAGCAATATTTTGTTTACTGTTTATCCTCTGTGTTCTTTTAGTCACAGGGGAATTTTGGGACGCGGGTGGCCGTTTCCATTTTGTTCCCTAGAGCAACCTTGAGAGAATTTTTGTTATAGTGATACTCAAATATTGGTCTTGCGCAAGGTGTAACCTAGCCACGCTTCTAAGCTTACTATGGTTTAATGATGGTTGTCTATATATGTAATGTTTATGTGATGTTTTGTCAAATGATTTTGTGGGTCGTCTTTAATTATTAATGTGATTTGGATGTATGTTAATGTGTTACTGATGGTACGTTTTGTCTATAATTGTTACAGCCCTGACGAAGTTCCCTCTCTCAAATTGGGAACGAAACGCGTTGGCCGTGTGCCAGTTTTAAGATTAACTAAATAAACAAGTATTTTTGGAACAAATTTGGCCTGATTGATTGACTCCGCAACGAGTGCACCTTCCATTTATCCTGAACATTTGGCTACTATTTGCATCTCCGGACGGCGGGTGCAGGAAGTGATTGCACCATCTACTAATAGATTGTACATAAGGATTTGATGTGCTTGACCCTGGTCAGCCGTTTGTTCATTTGCTGTTAATCTGTCTTGGCCACACCCCTGATGGCAGGGGACCCTTCCAAGGTGGTACCCAGTCTGGAGCAGGTATCCTGCCCCTCTCTACCCTACCTCAATCAGCCTAAGGCTGCAGAGATCGTGGAGGTCAGTGGACCCCTAAGGGCCCACTGTCCAGAGGAACCCCCTCATCAACAGATTAGGGACACCCAGGCTAGTAGCCCTAGCCAGGTGAAAATTCTTCAACACACTGAGGGATCCCTCTTACCCTTGGGTAGTGACCTCCCCCAGATGGACTCTGTTGGGCAAAGACAAACCTGGGACCAGATAGTTCCAAACCTACCTTGTCCCTCCAGTGTTCCAACCAAAGGGACTCAACCCCCAGCTATAGGCAGCCAGAGGTTGACCCCTAGGGCCAGATATATCTCAGTCATGGAAAGAAAGGCCTCCATGGTGACCAGTGCTCTGAGGAAGCTGAGACCAACTTATTTAGGGCCTCACTTCTCCACTCAGGCACTCCACCAGCCTTTTTTCTTGCAAAACACCCTACAGGTAGTACTCCCAAATGTTTGAGAAAAACCAATACCCTTAGGGGTAGAGACTCCTTAGTGGACCATAAGACAGGGGGTATCCATGCTAGTGCAGGATCTTCCTTATATGGCCACCTAGTCAATAAAGTCTCAACTGGACATGGTTAGCCTTATCTCCTTTCGTTTGGGGGGGGGGGTTATGTAGGAAGGTGGAATATGACTGCATGGTTACCCCCACTTTCTTCCTGGTGTTTTGCTGGTTTTTGACTAGTCTGACTGGGATCCTGCTATCCAGGACCCCAGTCTATCTGCTTTCTCCCTAAATTGGTTGTGCATGTACTTTAAGTACACTCCAGATTGGATTCTGGGGTACCCTTATCAGTCCCTAGTATATGGTACACCATGTACCCAGGGCATAGGTACCCCAGAGGCCTCCCAGGGGCTGAAGCATGTATTATGCCAACCCTGAGAGGCCATTCAAAATGACACCACAGGTCTGCTACTGCAACCTGTGTAAGGAGGTGCATGCACCCCTTACTTAGATATAGGTTACCTATATCTATTCTAAATCACTACACATATAAACCTATCAGTCACCCCTATGGCAGGACTTATCAGTCCTGAAGGCAGGGTGCTGGGTTTTGTGTGAGAGGGTGCCCCTGCATGAGCAGAGCCCCTCTGCAGGCTTCGGAATCTATTCTCCGGGGTTGTCTGTGATGCAGCCAACCATATATACTTAAGTGCATAATAACCTTGCGGTAAATGCTAACTTTAAAACGGCTGCTTAGAAACATGTCGTGTTTGGTGTCAAACACCTTGGAATCATACCTCCACACCAGTGACTGGTGTGGGAGGTATGATTGCTCCCTTGTAGAACCACTACTATGGGTCACCGGTCTACCCAGGACCAGCTTTCACGACCTGGGCAGCACAAAATGGATGCTGCCAGCCACAGACACGAGTCTGCCCTCCTGCTGCTGAGCCAAGCTCGAGCAGAGGAAGGCCTGACAATAGGTTTCCTGTCACAGGGAGGTGTGACCACCTCCCAGACAGGCTTTAGTGTATTGGGGCTGGGTGGGTGCACTCTTAGAGTGCCAGAAAGTCTGCACTGGGGGCACATTTGGTGTCCCCGTGCATAGTCCAGCTCAAACCGGTTGCAGGAGCCATTTGCTCCTGCTCTGGCGCGAAACTGGACAAAGGACATGGGTGTAGCCACCCCTCTGACCTGACCCTCCCCTAGGTGGGTCCCCAGAGTTAGTCCAACCCCTTCCTTGGGTATAAAGTAGGAAACCTGACTACAGGAATTTAGATTTTACCTGGACTAAACTCTGGAAGCAGAAACCAAGTACTTTGACGGTCTACACTTCGCTGGATGACAGAAGAATCTCCCTTGGAGTAAAGGAGTTACTCCCCTGCAGCAGCAGGCACCTAAACGCATCTGACCGGTTTGCATCTCCTGAGCTCCTGAGGACTCCGAAGATTTCTGAAACACAGGACGTGGGTTCCCGAGCGTCCCTGAGGTTGATCTGCTCTCTCAGCAATCCTGAGACCAGTATCCCTCGTGGGGACCGTGCAACCTGAACCCCTGTGCACTGTGTACTTTTGCAGCAGCATATGCTTTTCGGCGATCCCTGAGGCTGTGCTTTGGACTACGTGTAGTCCCCACCCCGAGCAGCGCTTCTACCAAAGATCTCCGGCCTCCACTCCATGAGTGCTCTGTGGGCTGGTGTTTTGTGATTCAGCTCGAGGTCCCTTCGCGATCCCTGGTCCGTTGGCCTGTGGGTCCTGGCGAGGGTCACTTTGATTTTCCTTGGGTTCCACCGGACACTTTTCATCTTCCCGGCAGCAGTACTTCTTCGCATCACGCCATTGAAAACGACGAGGGTTTCCGACACCACTTGACCCCTATGCACCCGGCTCCTTTGGGATAGGTAACACGGGTACCTCGGTACTCACAAGGGTGCTGGCCTTAGAACCTTCTATGTTCCAAAGGGTTTGCTTGAAGTCCTCTCCGAAGTGTCCTTAACTTGTGATTTTCCAACCGCGACTTTCCCATAGAGTTGTACGGAGCTCGCGTCTGTGTTCCCACACTGCACCCGTCCTCCGTGGGCTCCCTGTGTCACTCCTTTGGGTGGTTCCTTGGGGTCCCAGCAATTCTACGTGCTCTAGGCACTGTGTCTATTGAAGTCGTGGTTGTTATACCACTTTCTTGGTATATGGTTCGGTCTCCCCCTGGAGCCCGCTGTGTATTGTGCTATTTACTGTCGTTCTATTGATTAAGTATTGTGTGCTTTATGTTTTAATCTCATATAGAGATTAGTAGAGTGTTTAGTAATAAATACATATTTTTTATATAACACTTGTGTGGTTCTCCTTTCATTTGGTAACTCAGGAGGTACTGTTCTGGTAAAACAAGCTGCTTTACATTCCTTCAAGATTAAGCCTGAAGGCTGCTCTCCATAGCTACCACTAGGATAGCTTTCATAAAGGTTATCTTTGACCTAATCATCAATAAGGGTCATTTGGACTGGTGCAAGGTGCCCACTTTAATTAGTGGACAGCATATACCAGGCCAACTTCTCACAGTGTCACCTGTGCACAGTGAGTGATCTGTGGTGTCACCTGTGCACAGTGCGTGACCTGTGGTGTCACCTGTGCACAGCGAGTGATCTGTGGTGTCACCTGTGCACAGTGCGTGATCTGTGGTGTCACCTGTGCACAGCGAGTGATCTGTGGTGTCACCTGTGAGAAGTTGGCCTGGTATATGCTGTCCACTAGTTATAGTGGGCACCTTGCACCAGTCCAAACAACCTTTATTGATGATAGGTTTAAAGACAACCTTTATTGAAAGCTATCCTAGTGGTAGCTATGGAGAGCAGCCTTCAGGCTAAGTCTTGAAGGAGTGTTAAGCTGTTTGTTTTACCAGTCTATAATCTCGTGAATGACCAAATGAAAGGAGCACCACATCAGGTATATATATAAAATATATGTATTTATTACTAAACACTACCCAATAGTCTCTTTATGAGGCTAGAGGTCAAAGTACACAAGTTACAAGTCAAATAGCACAGTAAAGTGGCACAATATACGATTAGCCCTAGGGGCATACCAAACCATATATTAAGAAAGTGGTATAAGAACCACGACTTAAGTAGACACAAGGCCTAGAGCCTGTAGAATCGCTGGGACCCCAAGGAACCACCCAAGGTAGTGACACAGGGGACCCACGGGGGCTGTGTGCAGTGTGTGAACACAGCCGCGAGCTCCGTTATCGTCTATGGGAAAGTCGCGGTTAGAGTTTTAGAGTTTAAGGACACTTAGAAATGGACTAGGACCAAACCCTCTTGGACTTAGACAGTTCTAGGGTCAACACCCACGGGAGCACCGGAGAACTCGAGTTACCTCACCCAGGGAAGCCGGGTGCATAGGTGTCAAATGGTGTCGGGTCGCGTCGTCGTTTTCAATGGCAGTCTGCAGAGAAGTGCTGCTGCCGGGAAGATGCGAAGTGTCCGAAGAGATCCAAGCTTGGATCGAAGATGAGAAGAACCTGAAAGCAGAGGGGACAGAGTCTGGGTCACTTGCCAGTGACCAGGGGCACGATAGTCGAATGCCCACCGATGTCGGGTGCTTCAGGTGAAAGAGGTGAAGCTTGACTCTTCAGCCACGAGGAGCAGGAGGCGTCGACGATGACCAGGAGCTGGATTCGAGCTGTCCCACAAAGGATGTCGAGTGCTGCAGTGTTGGTGTCCGGATTGAACACAACAAGCCTTGGCAACAGCAACCCACGCAGAAAGGAGATAGATGCTTCGGTGCAGACCAGCAAGGTCTGAGGGACTCGCCACTCGGTGGGGAGTCAGGGCACATCTGGAGCAACCAAAAAAGCCCAAGGAAAATCAGAGTTACCTTCACAGGGACCCACCAGTCAACGGACCAGGGATCGCGAAGGAGCCTCGAGCGGAAATGCAAGAAGCAGGCCCACGGAACACTCGTGGAGTGTAGGCTCACAATCTTCAGTGCAAATGGTGCTCGGGGTCTGGGCTACAAGTAACCCAAAGCAGGACTTCAAGAGACGTTGAGAAGTTGATACACTAGCAAATGTGCATGGTGTCCAGGAGTTCCAGTTCCACGTCACTCGTGAGGGCTGCGGGTCTCAGCTTTGCTGGGGACTCGGGTCGGCCTCTGAGAAGTCTGGAAATCCTCTTCCTGGGCTGCAATTACTTCGGAGTCCGGCGGGAGCTTCAGAGATGCGGACCGGCAAATGCTTCGTTGGTGCCTGCCAAGCAGGGGAGTAACTCCTTGACCCCAAGGGAGATTTCTTCAGTCCTCTAGTCTTGAGTAGAGCGTCGAAGTTCCAGGATTCAGTTGCAGAGTTTCATCCTGGGATATCTAAAGTCCTGTTGCCAGGGGTTCCTTACTTATACCTAAGAAAGGGGTTGGACTAACTCTGTGGACCCACCTATGGGAGGGTTTGGAAAGAGGGGTGGCTACACCCATTTCCTTTGTCCAGTTTCGCGCCAGAGCAGGGGCTGGCAGCCCCTACAACCGGTTTGAACTGGGGTATGCACGAGGACACCAAATGTGCCCCCAGTGCAGGACTTCAAAGCACTCTTGGAGTGCACCCACCCAGCCCCAATCCACTAAGGCATGTCTGGGAGGTGGTAACACCTCCCTGTGACAGGAAACCTATTGTCCAGGGCTCCCCTGCCGGAGTTTTGGTCAGCAGCAGGAGGCCAGACTCGTGTCTGTGGCTGCAGCATCCATTTTGTGATGCCAGGGCTCTGTTTAGCTGGTACTGGGTATACCGGTGCTGTCATGTCTTTCCCTCTAGAAGGGTGGGATCATACTCCCACACCAGTTACTGGTGTGGGGGTATGATTCCAAGGTGTTTGACACAAACACGACATGTTTCCGTGCAGCCATCCCAAAGTTAGCATTTACCGCGAGGATATAATGCACTTAAGAGTATATGGTCAGGCTGCACCACAGACAACCCGGAGAGGAGATTCCGAGGGCTGCAGAGGGGATCTGCTCATGCATGGGCACCCTCTCACATATAACCAAGCACCCTGCCTTCAGGATTGATAAGGCCTGCCATAGGGGTGACTGATAGGTTTCTATGTGCAGTGATAGGTGAGATATAGTGAACCTATATCTCTGTAAGGGGTGCATGCACCACCTCACTCAGGCTGCAGTAGCAGTCCTGTGGTGTCATTTTGGATGGCTTTCCAGGGGTGGCACAATATATGCTTCAGCCCCTGGTAGGCCTCTGGGGTACCTATGCCCTGGGTACATAGTATACCATATACTAGGGACTTATAAGGGCACCCCAGAATCCAATCTGAAGTGTACTTAAGGTACATGGAATCAATTTAGAGAGGGAGCAGCTAGGCTGGGGTCCTGGATAGCAGGGCCCCAGCCAGACTAAAGTCGAAAAACAGTGAGACATCAGCAAAAAGTGGGGGTAACCATAAGAGGCAGATCCTACTCTCCTACACAACCCCTCCCCCCAAACGCAGGGACATTAAACTAACCTTGACCAGTTGAGTCTTCATGTTCTAAGTGGAAATATCTGGAGAGTCCATCTGCATTGGCATGGTTACTCCCAGGTCTATGTTCCACTGTATAGTCCATCCCCTGTAGGGAAATGGACCACCTCAAAAGTTTGGGGTTTTCACCCTTTATCTGTTTTAGCCATAAGAGGGGCTTATGGTCTGTCTGAACAATGAAGTGAGTGCCAAATGAGTATGGCCTCAGCTTCTTCAGAGCCCAAACCACAGCAAAGGCCTCCCTCTCAATGGCTGACCAACGTTTCTCTCTGTTGGTCAGCCTTCTGCTAATAAAAGCTACTGGCTGATCCTGACCTTCATCATTCAACTGTGATAGTACAGCCCCTACCCCCAACTCAGATGCATCTGTCTGCACAATGAACTTTTTGGAGTAATCAGGACTCTGCAGAATGGGAGCAGTGCACATGGCCTGCTTCAGGTCATCAAATGCCTTTTGACAGCTAACTGTCCACTGAACCTTTTGGGCATTTTCTTAGAGGTTAAGTCATTCAGGGGTGTCACTATTGATCCATACCTCTTGACAAATCTTCTGTAATACCCAGTCAGGCCTAAAAAGGCTCTCACCCGAGTCTGGGTAGTTGGAGCAACCCAGTCCATGATGGTCTGGATTTTGCTCTGTAATGGTTGAACCTGGCCTCCACCCACAAGGTGGCCCAGGTACACAACCTGACTCTGCCCTATCTGGCACTTAGTGGCCTTGATAGTGAGGCCTGCCTTCTGCATGGCCTCCAAAACATTTCTGAGGTGGACCAGGTGATCCTCCCAGGTGGAGCTAAAGACAGCAATATCATCTAGATATGCTGCACTATAGGCTTCAGACCTGTAAGGACTGTGTTCACCAACCTCTGAAAAGTGGCAGGTGCATTCTTCAACCCAAAGGGCATCACCACAAATTGGTAAAGCCCACCAGGGGTAGAAAATGCAGTTTTTGGCTTTGCATCATCAGCTAGTCTGTTCTGCCAGTAGCCAGCTGTCAGGTCAAATGTGCTTAGATACTTGGCTGAGGCCAAAGTGTCTATTAGCTCATCTGCCCTGGGGATTGGATGGGCATCAGTCCTAGTGACTGCATTGAGGCCCCTGTAGTCCACACAAAACCTCATCTCTCTCTTGCCATCTTTGGTGTGAGGTTTAGGCACCAGGACTACTGGACTAGCCCAAGGGCTATCTGAAGGCTCAATGACACCCAGTTCCAACATTTTCTGGACTTCTGTCCTGATACAGTCCCTGACTTGGTCAGGTTCCTGTAAATCTTACTTTTAACAGGCAGACTGTCCCCAGTGTCCACTTCATGAGTGCACCAGGGGGTCTGACTTGGAGTCAGAGAAAACATGTGTCTGAACTGATTGAGCACCTGTCTACAATCAGTTTGCTGCTGGGCAGTGAGGCTGCCTGCCAAGGCTACACCATCTACTGACCCGTCATCAGGGTTCTGTGAGAGCAGGTCAGGGAGTGGGTCACTCTCCTCCTCCTGTCCCTCATCAGTTGCCATGAGCAAGCCCATGTCAGCCCTGTCCACATATGGCTTCAACCTGTTGACATGGAGCACCCTGTGGGGGCTCCTGGGAGTTCCCAGGTCTACCAGATAGGTAACCTCTCCCTTCTGTTCAACAATTGTATGGGGGCCACTCCACTTGTCTTAGAGGGCTGCTGGGGCCACTGGCTCCAACACCCACACCTTCTGCCCTGGCTGGTAAACAGTCAGCACAGCCTTTGGTCATGCCAGGCTTTCTGTAATTCCTGGCTAGCCTCAAGGTTTTTGGTTGCCTTTTTCATATACTCAGCCATCCTGGAGCGGAGACCAAGTACATAGTCCACTATGTCCTGTTTAGGGGTTTGAGAGGTAACTCCCAACCTTCCTTCACCAGACACAATGGACCCCTGACAGGATGGCCCAAAAAAGTTCAAAAGGGCTGTAGCCAACCCCTTTTGAGGCACCTCCCTGTATGCAAATAAAAGGCAGGGCAAGAGTATGTCCCATCTTCGCCTAAGCTTTTCTGGGAGCCCTTTAATCATGCCCTTCAAGGTTTTGTTGAACCTTTCAACTAAACCATTGCATTGTGGGTGATAGGGTGTGGCGAATTTATAAGTCACTCCACACTCCTTCCACATTGCAGTCAAGTAACTGGACATAAAGTTTGCATCTCTGTCAGATACTACCTCCTTAGGAAAGCCCACTCTTGAGAAAATTCCCAGGAGGGCCCTTGCCACCACAGGTGCTGTAGTGGTCCTAAGGGGAATGGCTTCTGGGTACCTGGTGGCATGGTCCACCACCACCAGGATAAATCTGTGCCCAGAGGCTGTTTGGGGATCCATGGGACCAACTATGTCAATCCCCACCCTCTCAAAGGGAACCCCCACCACAGGTAGTGGTATCAGGGGGGCCTTTGTGGTGCCACCTACCTTCCCACTGGCTTGGCAGGTTACACAGGAGCGACAAAACTCCTTGGTGTCTTCAGACATGTGGGGCCAGTGAAAGTGAGGGACAATTTTGTCCCAAGTCTTGTTCTGGCCCAGGTGACCTGCTAAAGGAATATCATGGGCTAGTGTCAATAGGAAGCCCCTGAACTTCAGAGGTATAACCAACCTCCTGGTTGCTCCAGGCTTGGGGTCTCTACTCTCTGAGTACAGGAGTCCATCATCCCAATATATCTTATGGGTGCCACTAGCATTCCCAGCAGCCTCAGCAGCAGCTTGCTGTCTGAGGGGTTCAAGAGAGGGGCAGTTCAGCTGCTCCTGGCTCAGATCTGCCCTGGAAGGGGGACATATCCATGCCCCCATCACAGACTAGGACAGCCTGAGTTGGCACTCTGACTAGGCCAGAGCCCACCTCAGTACCCAGGGTCAACCCTACTAAACCCTTATTCTGAGTACTTCCACCACCAATTGTAGCTGCACTAGGGGGAACAGTTGCCTTAGGGGCAATGGTGGCTGGAGTAGAGTCTTTGGACTTGGTGCAGTCACTTGTCCAGTGAGTTTTCTGCTTACAGATTTTGCACCATGGTTTCTTTTGGCCTTTTCCTTTAGTAGATTGGGATTCCCCACCAGATGCAGATTTTTGGGGACCTTGAGAAGACTTCTGGTCTTCACCCTTTTCCCCACCCTTGTCAGAGTTTTTGGAATCTTGCTTCTTCTGGTCACCACCTTGGTTCTGTACCTTCTGCCTCACCCTGGTTCTGACCCATTTGTCTGCCTTCTTTCCCAATTCTTGGGGAGAGGTCAGATCAGAGTCAACCAGGTACTGATATAGCAACTGATTTTGACAGTTATTAAGAATCTGCTTGTAGGAGAGTAGGATCTCCCTCTTATGGTTACCCCCACTTTTTGCTGATGTATCACTGTTTTTCGACTTTAGTCTGGCTGGGGCCCTGCTATCCAGGACCCCAGCCTAGCTGCTTCCTCTCTAAATTGATTCCATGTACCTTAAGTACACTTCAGATTGGATTCTGGGGGTGCCCTTATAAGTCCCTAGTATATGGTATACTATGTACCCAGGGCATAGGTACCCCAGAGGCCTACCAGGGGCTGAAGCATGTATTGTGCCACCCCTGGAAGGCCCTCCAAAATGACACCACAGGACTGCTACTGCAGCCTGAGTGAGGTGGTGCATGCACCCCTTACAGAGATATACGTTCACTATATCTCACCTATCACTGCACATAGAAACCTATCAGTCACCCCTATGGCAGGCCTTATCAATCCTGAAGGCAGGGTGCTTGGTTATATGTGAGAGGGTGCCCATGCATGAGCAGAGCCCCTCTGCAGCCGTCGGAATCTCCTCTCCGGGGTTGTCTGTGGTGCAGCCTGACCATATACTCTTAAGTGCATTATATCCTCACGGTAAATGCTAACTTTGGGATGGCTGCACGGAAACATGTCGTGTTTGGTGTCAAACACCTTGGAATCATACCCCCACACCAGTAACTGGTGTGGGAGTATGATCCCACCCTTCTAGAGGGAAAGACATGACAGCACCGGTATATCCAGTACCAGCTAAACAGAGCCGTGGCATCACAAAATGGATGCTGCAGCCACGGACACGAGTCTGGCCTCCTGCTGCTGACCGAAACTCCGGCAGGGGAGGCCTGGACAATAGGTTTCCTGTCTCAGGGAGGTGTTAACAACTCCCAGACAGGCCTTAGTGGATTGGGGCTGGGTGGGTGCACTCCAAGAGTGCTTTGAAGTCCTGCACTGGGGGCACATTTGGTGTCCTTGTGCATACCCCAGTTCAAACCGGTTGCAGGGGCTGCCAGCCCCTGCTCATGGCGCGAAACTGGCCAAAGGAAATGGGTGTAGCCACCCCTCTTTCCAAACCCTCCCATAGGTGGGTCCACAGAGTTAGTCCAACCCCTTTCTTAGGTATAAGTAAGGAACCCCTGGCAACAGGACTTTAGATATCCCTGGATGAAACTCTGCAACTGAATCCTGGAACTTTGACGCTCTACTCAAGACTAGAGGACTGAAGAAATCTCCCTTGGGGTCAAGGAGTGACTCCCCTGCTTGGCAGGCACCAACAAAGCATTTGCCGGTCTGCATCTCCGAAGAACCCGCCGGACTCCAAAGTACTTGCAGCCCAGGAAGAGGATTTCCAGACTACTCAGAGGCCGACCCGAGTCCCCAGCAAAGCTGAGACCCGCAGCCCTCACGAGTGACGTGGAACCGGAACTCCTGGACACTGTGCACATTTGCTAGTGCATCAACTTCTCGACGTCTCTTGAAGTCCTGCTTTGGGTTACTTGTAGCCCAGGCCCCGAGCACCATTTGCACTGAAGATTGTGAGCCTACATTGCACGAGTGTTCCGTGGGCCCGCTTCTTGCATTTCCGCTCGAGGCTCCTTTGCGATCCCTGGTCCGTCGACTGGTGGGTCCCTGTGAAGGCAACTCTGATTTTCTTTGGGCTTTTCTGGTTGCTCCAGATGTGCCCTGACGCCCCACCAAGTGGTGAGTCCCCCAGACCTTGCTGGTCTGCACCGAAGCATCTTTCTCTTTTCTGCATGGGTTGCTGTTGCCAAGGCTTGCTGTGTTCCATCCGGACACCAATGCTGCAGCACTCGACATCCTTTGTGGGACAGCTCGAATCCAGCTCCTGGTCATCATCGACGCCTCCTGGTCCTCGTGGCTGAAGAGTCAAGCTTCACCTCCTTCACCTGAAGCACCCGACATCGGTGGGCATTCGACTATCGTGCCCCTGGTCACTGGCAAGTGACCCAGACTCTGTCCCCTCTGCTTTCAGGTTCTTCTCATCTCCGATCCAGGCTTGGATCCCTTCGGACACTTCGCATCTTCCCGGCAGCACCACTTCGTTGCAGGCTGCCATTGAAAACGACGACGCGACCCGACACCATTCGACACCTATGCACCCGGCTTCCCTGGGTGAGGTAACTCGAGTACTCCGGTGCTCCCGTGGGTGTTAACCCTAGAACTGTCTAAGTCCAAGAGGGTTTGGTCCTAGTCGATTTCTAAGTGTCCTTAAACTCTAAAACTCTTACCCCGACTTTCCCATAGACTTTAACGGAGCTCGCAGCTGTGTTCACTCACTGCACACAGCCCCCGTGGGTCCCCTGTGTCACTACCTTGGGTGGTTCCTTGGGGTCCCAGCGATTCTACAGGCTCTAGGCCTTGTGTCTACTTAAGTCGTGGTTCTTATACCACTTTCTTAATATATGGTTTGGTACGCCCCTAGGGCTAATCGTATATTGTGCTATTTTACTGTGCTATTTGACTTGTAACTTGTGTACTTTGACCTCTAGCCTCATAAAGAGACTATTGGGTAGTGTTTAGTAATAAATACATATATTTTATATATATACCTGGTGTGGTACTCCTTTCATTTGGTCATTCATGAGATTATAACTGGTAAAACAACAGCTTAACACTCCTTCAAGACTTAGCCTGAAGGCTGCTCTCCATAGCTACCACTAGGATAGCTTTCAATAAAGGTTGTCTTTAAACATATCATCAATAAAGGTCGTTTGGACTGGTGCAAGGTGCCCACTATAACTAGTGGACAGCATATACCAGGCCAACTTCTCACATTGGTGTGCAGTGGTTGGATTAAAGCTTGCCTTGTTTTACCAGATAATCTCAAGTGTGTGACTAATTGAAAACCACGAAAGGTACCTGAGGTACATATAAATTCAAGCTTAGAAATACAGAAAGTTCTACTGAACTTAGAGTTGTGTGTCAAGGGCTTAGCACACCCTTTCTACAACTCAAGAGAGTTTAGTAGGCCACACTAGAGTAGGTAGTGCATACACCACAACTCACTAGTGATGTCGTCAAGGCCAGGAACCAGTGGGTCCCTGCCAGAAGCCAGTGGGCTTCTACCCTCCAAGTATGACAACCTCCCATTCTTGGAATTGAGAGCATTGTGCAGTACTATGAAGCTGAAGACAGGCAAAAGTGCCAACCCCCAAAGCCTCATAGAGGTGCTTCTGTTGGATGATCTCAGAAGGCCCACAGGGTCTGAAGGGGTAGACAGAGAGGGTGGGGCAGAAGATGAGGAAGGGATCAGGGGTGAAGAAACCCAGGACCTGACCTCTGAAACTGGCCAGAAAGATGACAATGATCTTGCCCTGGAAAATCCAGCTCCTCCTGCAGATGAGGAGGAGGACCAGAATGGCCTCCCCTTTGTCCCACCAGGAAGAGTTGTGAGTGTGCCTAGAAGGTCAAGATCTCCTTCTCAGGAGTCTAACCATTCTGACACCTCAATAGGGACCTCTGTTTCCTCTCATAGAGGGAATCCTCTCATGAAAGGAAAGAGAGACTGCTCAAGTATGGAGAAGCTCAGCTTAGGATCAGAAGAGAGCAGTTGGCTATAGACAGGGAGTCCCTAGAGCTTCATAGACAAAGAAGAAAGTTGGGACTAGAGTCCCATGGTGGCAGCAACTTCCCTAGTGGTAGGGAAAGGTCTTATGACCATAGAAACCTGAGCAAGATTGTCCCTCCCTACCAGAGTGGGGATGACATCCACAAATGGATTACTGCACTGGAAAGGGCCTGTAAAGTTCAGAGGGTCCCCCAGGAGCAGTGGGCAGCAATCTTGTGGCTCTCCTTTGCAGACAAAGGTAGAGACAAGCTCCTCACTGTAAGAGAAGAGGATGCTGATGATTACCAAGTCCTGAAGAGTGCACTAATAGATGGGTTTGGCCTAACCACTGAGCAATACAGGTTAAAGTTCAGAGATACCCAAAAGGCACAGACACAGGACTGGGTGGACTTTGTAGATTGTGCTACTAAGGCTCTGGAAGGCTGGTTACTTGGCAGTAAGGTGTGTGACTTCAAAGAATTGTATAATTTAAACATGAGGGAGCAGATTCTTAATAACTGTCAAAATCAGTTGCTACATCAGTACCTGGTTGACTCTGATCTGACCTCTCCCCAAGAATTGGGAAAGAAGGCAGACAAATGGGTCAGAACCAGGTTGAAGCAGAAGGTACAGAACCAAGGTGGTGACCAGAAGAAGCAAGATTCCAAAAACTCTGACAAGGGTGGGGAAAAGGGTAAAGACCAGAAGTCTTCTCAAGGTCCCCAAAAATCTGCATCAGGTGGGGAATCCCAATCTACTAAAGGAAAAGGCCAAAAGAAACCATGGTGCAAAATCTGTAAGCAGAAAACTCACTGGACAAGTGACTGCACCAAGTCCAAAGACTCTAATCCAGCCACCATTGCCCCTAAGGCAACTGTTCCCCCTAGTCCAGCTACAAATGGTGGTGGAAGTACTCAAAATAAGGGTTTAGTAGGGTTGACCCTGGGTACTGAGAAGGGCTCTGGCCTAGTCAGAGTGCCAACTCAGGCTGTCCTAGTCTGTGATGGGGTCATGGATATGTCCCCCTTAGTGAGTCCCAATAATTTGGGCAAATACAGACAGCAGCCTTTAATTAATGGAAAAGAGGCTTGGGCATTCAGGGACACAGGAGCAAGTGTCACAATGGTGACAAAAGATCTTGTGGAGCCTGGGCAGATTATACTTGGTGAAATGTACCAGGTGACCAATGCTAGCAATGTCAGAACAGACCATTCTCTGGCAGTTGTTAACTTCTCCTGGGGAGGGGTAACTGGCCTTAAGAAGGTTGTGGTGAGTGCAGACCTACCAGTCGAATGCTTGCTTGGCAATGATCTTGAAACCTCAGCTTGGGCAGAGGTGGAGCTCAGGACACATGCAGAAATGCTAGGGATCCCGGCACATGTCTTTGCTGTGACTAGGTCACAGGCAAAAATGTCAAAAGCTGAACAGGCCCTGGATTCTGGAACAA
The DNA here is from genome assembly GCA_963921515.1 of Calotriton arnoldi. Lineage (NCBI taxonomy): Eukaryota > Metazoa > Chordata > Amphibia > Caudata > Salamandridae > Calotriton > Calotriton arnoldi. Next base: position 2,106,066 of record CAWUFW010000257.1, on the reverse strand, counting down.
TGGACCAGGTGCCTCCCAAGAGGAGGAGCAGTAGGGTTAAGGCAGTGCCTTCCCCTTTGCTCAGGAAGAAGATCAGTCTTTTGAGGAAGATGATCTCAGGCCTGAAGAAGGAACTGTCCCAGAGGAGCTTGAACCTGATCAGGTTGAGTTCTTGGGGACAGGGGACCTTCCAGGGCAGATCTGAGCCAGGAGCAGCTGAACTGCCCCTCTCTTGAACCCCTCAGACAGCAAGCTGCTGCTGAGGCTGCTGGGAATGCTAGTGGCACCCATAAGATATATTGGGATGATCGACTCCTGTACTCAGAGAGTAGAGACCCCAAGCCTGGAGCAGCCAGGAGGTTGGTTATACCTCTGAAGTTCAGGGGCTTCCTATTGACACTAGCCCATGAAATTCCTTTAGCAGGTCACCTGGGCCAGAACAAGACTTGGGACAGAATTGTCCCTCACTTTCACTGGCCCCACATGTCTGAAGACACCAAGGAGTTTTGTCGCTCCTGTGTAACCTGCCAAGCCAGTGGGAAGGCAGGTGGCACCACAAAGGCCCCCCTAATACCACTACCTGTGTTGGGGGTTCCCTTTGAGAGGGTGGGGATTGACATAGTTGGTCCCATGGATCCCCAAACAGCATTTGGGCACAGGTTTATCCTGGTGGTGGTGGACCATGCCACCAGGTACCCAGAAGCCATTCCCCTTAGGACCACTACAGCACCTGTGGTGGCAAGGGCCCTCCTGGGAATTTTCTCAAGAGTGGGTTTTCCTAAGGAGGTAGTATCTGACAGAGATGCAAACCTTATGTCCAGTTACTTGACTGCAATGTGGAAGGAGTGTGGAGTGACTTATAAATTCACCACACCCTATCACCCACAATGCAACGGTTTAGTTGAAATGTTCAACAAAACCTTGAAGGGCATGATTAAAGGGCTCCCAGAAAAGCTTAGGCGAAGATGGGACATACTCTTGCCCTGTCTTTTATTTGCATACAGGGAAGTGCCTCAGAAGGGGGTTGGCTACAGCCCTTTTGAACTTTTGTTTGGCCATCCTGTCAGGGGTCCATTGTGTCTGGTGAAGGAAGGTTGGGAGTTACCTCTCAAACCCCCTAAACAGGACATCGTGGACTATGTACTTGGTCTCCGCTCCAAGATGGCTGAGTATATGAAAAAGGCAACCAAAAATCTTGAGGCTAGCCAGGAATTACAGAAAGCCTGGCATGACCAAAAGGCTGTGCTGACTGTTTACCAGCCAGGGCAGAAGGTGTGGGTGTTGGAGCCAGTGGCCCCAGCAGCCCTCCAAGACAAGTGGAGTGGCCCCCATACAATTGTTGAACAGAAGGGAGAGGTTACCTATCTGGTAGACCCGGGAACTCCCAGGAGCCCCCACAGGGTGCTCCATGTCAACAGGCTGAAGCCATATGTGGACAGGGCTGACATGGGCTTGCTCATGGCAACTGATGAGGGAGAGGAGGAGGAGAGTGACCCTCTCCCTGACCTGCTCTCACAGAACCCTGATGATGGGTCAGTAGATGGTGTAGCCTTGGCAGGCAGCCTCACTGCCCAGCAGCAAACTGATTGTAGACAGGTGCTCAATCAGTTCATACACATGTTTTCTCTGATTCCAAGTCAGACCACCTGGTGCACTCATGAAGTGAACACTGGGGACAGTCTGTCTGTTAAAAGTAAGATTTACAGGCAACCTGACCAAGTCAGGGACTGTATCAGGACAGAAGTCCAGAAAATGTTGGAACTGGGTGTCATTGAGCCCTCAGATAGCCCGTGGGCTAGCCCAGTAGTCCTGGTGCCAAAACCTCACACCAAAGATGGAAAGAGAGAGATGAGGTTTTGTGTGGACTACAGGGGCCTCAATGCAGTCACTAGGACTGATGCCCATCCAATCCCCAGGGCAGATGAGCTAATAGACACTTTGGCCTCAGCGAAGTATCTAAGCACATTTGACCTGACAGCTGGCTACTGGCAGATCAGACTAGCTGATGATGCAAAGCCAAAAACAGCATTGTCTACCCCTGGTGGGCTTTACCAATTTGTGGTGCTGCCCTTTGGTTTAAAGAATGCACCTGCCACTTTTCAGAGGTTGGTGAACACAGTCCTTACAGGTCTGGAAGCCTATAGTGCAGCATATCTAGATGATATTGCTGTCTTTAGCTCCACCTGGGAGGATCACCTGGTCCACCTCAGAAATGTTTTGGAGGCCCTGCAGAAGGCAGGCCTCACTATCAAGGCCACTAAGTGCCAGATAGGGCAGAGTCAGGTTGTGTACCTGGGCCACCTTGTGGGTGGAGGCCAGGTTCAACCATTGCAGAGCAAAATCCAGACCATCATGGACTGGGTTGCTCCAACTACCCAGACTCAGGTGAGAGCCTTTTTAGGCCTGACTGGGTACTACAGAAGATTTGTCAAGGGCTATGGATCAATAGTGACACCCCTGAATGACTTAACCTCTAAGAAAATGCCCAAAAAGGTTCAGTGCACAGTTAGCTGTCAAAAGCCATTTGATGACCTGCAGCAGGCCATGTGCACTGCTCCCATTCTGCAGAGTCCTGATTACTCCAAGAAGTTCATTGTGCAAACAGATGCATCTGAGTTGGGGGTAGGGGCTGTACTATCACAGTTGAATGATGAAGGTCAGGATCAGCCAGTAGCTTTTATTAGCAGAAGGCTGACCCCCAGAGAGAAACGTTGGTCAGCCATTGAGAGGGAGGCCTTTGCTGTGGTCTGGGCTCTGAAGAAGCTGAGGCCCTACTTGTTTGGCACTCACTTCATTGTTCAGACAGACCATAAGCCCCTCTTATGGCTAAAACAGATGAAGGGTGAAAACCCCAAACTTTTGAGGTGGTCCATTTCCCTATAGGGGATAGACTATACAGTGGAGCATAGACCTGGGAGTAACCATGCCAATGCAGATGGACTCTCCAGATATTTCCACTTAGAACATGAAGACTTAACTGGTCAAGGTTAGTTTAATGTCCCTGCGTTTGGGGGGGGGGGTGTTGTGTAGGAAAGTAGGATCTGCTTTTATGGTTACCCCGACATTTTGCCTGGTGCTAAGCTGTTATTGACTAGTATGACTGGGATCCTGCTAATCAGGACCCCAGTCTGTCTGCTTTCTCCCCTACATTGTTATGTTCATTACATAGGTACATCCCAGATTGGATACTGGGGTACCATTATCAGTCCCTAGTATATGGTACTAAGTTACCCAGGGCATAGGTACCCCAGAGGTCCCCCATGGGCTGAAGCATGTATTATGCCGCCCATGAGAGACCATTCAAACTGTATCTACAGGACTGCGATTGCAACCTGTGTAAGCTGGTGCTAGCCCCACTTACAAAAGATATAGGTTTCCTGCATCTAGGGTCACTGCACTTAAAACCTATAAGTCACCCCTATAGCAGGCCTTTGCAATCCTGAGGGCAGGGTGCTTGGTTATAAGTGTGAGGGTGCCCCTGCATGAGCAGGACACCCCTACAGCTTACCGAGTCCATTCACCCAGGTTGTAAGTAAAGCAGCCTTATACCATATAGAGGGGCACTGCGTAATTACGCGATGACCATCTTGAAATCGGCTGAAACTAATCCTATTATGTTTAAACATATTGGAATCCTACCCCCACACCATAAACCGTGCGGGAGGTATGATTCCAAGCACTGGAAGAGCCCTCCGTTAAGCTCTCAGTGCTCCCGGTAGCAGTCTTCTAGACCCGGACAGCACAACATGACTGCTGCTGACCAGAGACACAATTCTGCCCTCCTGCTGCTGAGCTGGGGAAGGCAGAACAATAGGTATCCTGTCACAGGGAGGTACTTAAGGGCTTACCTGGGTGTAGGTCCCTGAATTTGTCGTGGGACACGATTCAATTCAGACACCACTTCAACTTCTACCGTATGAGCACTCTGGACTTCGCTGGACTTCGTTTGGGCTCGACTTCATCTCCCTTCCAGTTTGCTGCATCGTCTGTGCCTGTGCACCATACAAGAACCTTCCAAGGCCTGTGGGCATTCAAGACACCTGAAGGAATCTCCCTATGAGTGAAGGAGTCACTTCCCTGCATCTGCAGGCACCGCAACTAAGCTGACCGGTCTGCTGATCCTGAGCTCCCACGGACTCCGAAAGGCTCAGCAACACAGGTGGTGGTTCTCCATATCTCTCGAGGCCTGCCCTGCCCTCTCACCACGTTTGAGGCCAGTATCCTTTGTAGGAGCCGCAGGGACCGAACCCCTGTGCATCGCGTTGACTTACTGTTGCAAAGGCATGTTGGCTTCCTTCCATCCAAGATCTATGGGCTCCAAGTAGTCCCAACCTCAAGCATCTCCAGTGACCAGAATCTTCGTCCACACCGCATCGTCTGCACCGTGGCTTGCATCTTTTGGTGAGCTGCTCAAGGTCCTCTTACAACTCCAGTGCCTCCGGCCTCTGGGTCCTGTTGAGGGTCATCTTTGCTTCTTTTGGGCTCCCCTGATTGCTCAGGGCCTGCCCTGACTCCCCTGCTTTTGGTGAGTCCCCTGGACCTTGCTGGTACCGACACTGCACCTTCTTCGACATCCACGTTGTTTGCAGTTGCCAAGGCTTGTTGGTGTTCACAACGGACACCGACCCCTCAACTCTCGACATCTGACGTGGGACAGCTAGTGCACGACTCCTGGTCTTCCACAGCATAGCCTGCTCCTCACAGCTGCAGATGCAAGGTCACCGTCAACTCTCCTGCAACTCCCGACATCGGGGGCATTCATCTTTCAGGTCTACGGGTCACTCCTGAGTGACACAGACTCTGTCCCCTCTGCTTGCAGGTACTCTTCAACTTGAATCCACCTTCGGATTCCCCCGGACATTTTCTCCTTCTCCAGCAGCGGCATTTTCCTGAAGTCCTCCATTGGGTTCAACGGCGGTTTCCGACACCACTTCACACCTATGCACCTGGCTTCCCTGGTGTAGGTAATGTGGGTACTAGGGAATCCACGGGTGGGGTGGCTCTCCAACCTTCTGTCTTCCACGGCGTTTCTTCAGGGTCCACTGGGAAGGGTCCTTAATCTCTAAAATTGCAACCGCGACTTACACATTGATTTGTACAGAGAAAGCGGTTGTGTTCCCACACTGCACACGATCTCCGTGGGGTTCCTAGTCACTCACCTTGGGTGGTTCCTTGGGTCCCTGACACTTCTACGTCCTCTGGACATTGTCCTGACACGAGTTGTGGTTCTTATACCACTTTCTTAGAATATGGTTTGGTCCCCCCTGGGGTCCACTGTGTATTCTGTGCTATTTACGTGATTTCTATGCAAAGTATTGTGTGCATTGTGCGTATCTCCGGGTAGGAGATAGCTGTATGTGTTAGTGAGTATTATATAATAAATACATATTTTTATAAATACATTGTGTTGTTCTTTTTCACTTAATCTATACCTATAAAATTGCCTTCTGGTAAAACAAGCTGCTTTCCACTCCTTCTGGACTAAGCCTGAAGGCTGCTCTCCACAGCTACCACTTAGAAAGCTTTCTAAGGTTGTTTAAGACCTCCTAAATCACCATAAGGATTGTCTGGACTGGTGCAGGGTGTCCACTTGCATAAGTGTACATCATATACCCGGCCAGCTTCTCATAAGAACCCATTTTACAAATAAGCTTCCTAAATTATTGTGCACAGCTTTGACAATTCAGCAAAAGTTCCATTGCAGTTACAGAAGTATCAGGAATGGTTGAGGGAATGAATGGAATTATAAAATTCAAGTTGGCTGAGGTATGTGCCTTAACATCCCTGAAGTGGCCTGATGCAAATCCATTTATGTTAATGAGCATTAGAAGCACCGCAGACAGGAAGTCTGGCCTTTCACCACACAACGTGTACATGTAGAGGGCTATGAGAATCCTATGCATTTCCTCAGCTGCACTTGTGTCAATAAGTGATGACATTGTATTGGATTACTGCAAGGGTATGGCTGTTGCCATGTAATCTGTCTCTCATCAGGTGAATTTGGCAACACCTTCAGCAAAACAAGTTTTATGCCCTGCACCCCTGTCCATTGATTGTGTGTTGGTGAAGAAGCACATTCGTAAAACTGTTTGGAGCCAAGGTGAAAAGGCTCCCATCAAGTGAATCTTGTGACTAACACTGCTGTGAAGTGTGATGTTATCCAAAAGTGGATCCATGTAGCTCACACGAAGAGAGTGAAGACTGTAGATGAAGACATGGTAACAACAACCACTAATTCACAGTGTCAAGGTCAAGTTTGCTACATTGACCCAGACGGGAGGTGAAGATTTTGGAGATCCAGGGTGGTGAAGAAAACAAAAATCAATGAGAAGAGTATCAAAATCATGAACAAGAAGAACAAGAGACAGAGACTCCAATTCATTAGAAAGGAGTGATGCTGAAAATTCAAATCTCAAGAACCCCCAAGGGAAAATGGTTTACTATGAGACAAGCTGCTAATACAGATGAGAGCAAAAGTCAAATCAAGTCAGAAGTGAACAAGAAGAACATTTAGTTGTAGTCCCAACCAAATCTAAAAGAGAGAATGAGCATCCAGGCCACTAATTCTGAACCTGTGAGAAGAAACAAAAGACTGTATTGAAATACTCAAAGGCTAGAGACAAACAGAGAAGAGCCAGAGACAATAACATCAGACTCAGGTAGTAGTGAACATGAACCCCCTGCAGCCAAAAGACTAATTAGAATATGTGTCAAATACAAAGAATGCATCTCCTAAATGGACTTATTTGGTAACAGCCTATGGAAATTCAGATGTTGAAGTCTATGATTTGACAAATTGCTGCCAGTTTAATTTTGAAGAAGAGTCACCATGACCTAATAAAAAAGAGTTTTCATTTGAATTTGTTTATTACATTTTGACGAGTTCACACAAGAATTTTATAGTTAGAGCTTATTTTTGTTTTGTACCTTAGGTATCCAGCTGAAGATAGTAGGGTTCCTTGAACACTAGGGACTCAATCTATGAACTGAACCTTCTGAAGTAATCGAATATTGATCCTGATTTTGTACCTTTGAAGTTAGGTTTTTGTTAATATTTTTGAATAGTAGAAGGATGGCAAAGAGTAAACAAATGTGCTGTACAATATTAAGTATATTTGTGTTGACAATTATATTAGATTTTCTTGGACTGTTATTGTTTTTGATTTCACCAGTTGCATATGCTTCACCACAACAAGTTGAAGTAACAACTGCACACCATAGTTTAGGAAATGTGAAATTAACACACAGAGATTGGTCTGTAGGAAACGTCAGAGAGAAAATCTATTCAAATTACCGTCTGAATATACTGACATCATACACATTAAGAATTGCTATGTTGTACCTATTTACCTATGTCTGTTTCTGAGGGCTCCACATAATTGCAATTACCTCTCACCTACTCTTTTTGTGTAATGGATTTATATAAGTATATTTCATTATAAAGAGTTTTAAGCTCCGTTTCTTTCAGACTCCAACGCTATTTTGGAATAACTTCTTAAAACTGCAGAATTGTAATACTTTTCTAACCATTTAAAGCCTATTATGCATCTTAACTCATATTTTAATCTGACTAACAATGAGTATGTGTGCAGCTCAAGTGAAGAAGAGTGCAAGTTCATTAAAGAGTATAATGAGAGAAAGGTAAAAATTATGAGAAATTGGGAAGATGCGAGAGGGCCTAAGATTCAAATAGAGGCTGAAGAGAAATTTAGAATTCAAATGGGCATCCTAGGTTGAGAATGGAACAAATGAGAAAAGGAGTGCTGTGTATGGTGCGACAAACTTCGCAAAGTGGTGGATTAATAGAACTATAGAGAAAGTGAGTCTGAAAGGAGTTATGTGATGGATGATAAGTATCTGATGGGTGATTAACCTATACTGAGAGGAAATTATTATGTTTGTGGAAAAACTGTCTATTCAAGTTTACCACATAATTGGGTGGGAAGGTGCTATCTTGCTTTGGTATTACTTCTAGTATACCATACAAATGAAATAAATTATGCTGTTGGTTTAAAAAGAATGAAACATGGGTTTGGGCAAATTGTGTTATATGTGCTTAGTGATATGATTCAGTCTGTTTGTGTGGCTTTGAATGATGTGGAAAATAGGAAGTTATCTATGTCTGCAGATGTCCTTGCTTTTAACACTGAAGGGGTATTAACTCACATTAATGAGGAATTAATGGCTATGTGTGCTGTGATTATGAACAATTTTCCAGATTTAGACATGTTTCTCACGAAAGATGGCAAAGCCAGTCATGTGTTAAAGGCACAACAGTGCTGTACCTTCATCCCTAATAACAGTAAACTTATAATGAATTATAAGTAACATTACTAATGTTTCACATCAGGCAAAGGCTCTTGAAGAGTATAGTTTGTGGGAAGGAGTTGGGTCCTGATTTAGGGAAACTGGAAAGGGATTTGAAAAGGTTGGTGAGTGGTTTCACAGTATTGGTGGGAGTATGTTTTGCACAATACTAACACCATTACTAATTGTGTTAATTTGTGTTATGTGTATTACTCTTTTATTTATAATTCTTGAGGCAATGTCATCCTAGGAGGGACTAAATTGTGGGTGTGAAAAGAAGGTGTCTGCCACATCTGCAAATAATGTGCAAAGAATATGAGATGGAAGATATTAAAGCACAAGCCTATCATAACATCAAGGCGTTAGAAGAATTAAGAAACAAGAGACAGAAAGTGACAGAGCCTGTATTATAAATGCAGTAGTGGGGAGTATAATCATCAGAGTGGACGATTTTTTAAAGTTATTTTTAGTTTAAATAAAATTTGCTATGTACATGAACATTTAGCAATTGAAAGAATAATGCTGTGATATACTGAACAAGTCTGACTATCAGAAATAGTGCCAACACTGGTATGAACTGTTTGTTCGTTGTTTTGCTTGTACTAATAGGTTGTTTTTAATGTTTGTTACCCAGAACATACATCCTGCACTCGTATAAAGCACTCTAAAACTTTGGGACAAGTCTGCCCTACATAAAAACAACAAAAATAATTAAAGATTCAAACCATCGCTGTGATACAATTGCAATGCTAGCACTACAAAGTGACATATTACAAGTGCTTTACAATTCTGATATAGCGCTTTTACCCTAGCCTTCAATCTTAAGCGCTACTGATGAATTGGGAGCGGTGTTAATCCTCTTTGGGATTTTATTGCTCCACAGCTGGACGTGGTCAACATGTAAACTCAATATATATCAGATAACATTTCAGAATGAAATGTAAAGCACATTAGGCTTCACAATAAAGACTGACAAGTAATAACATGAAAATGGTGAAAGTTTATTAAAGTTAAAGGCATTACGGAAAGCAAAATCAATGACAAAGAGTTCGACAGTTAATCATTGTCACATAAAACCATGACTTTCAGATTAAAATGAAAATTGTGAAATAGCAGGAGAGAGAATAATGCAGCTCAGAGCGAAGCATCATGTAATATGTGAGAGGATTACACTGTTTTCAAAACATTACCTACAAAATATGTCTTCTAAGCTGTATGTACAGTGTGTAAAGGACAGAGAACGACTGCGTGCAGGAACAAGACGACAGGCAGCAACAGCCATTTTGAAATCAAGGCCTACATTCCATATCAGGATCGGAGGCTTTAGATTATGCAGTCTGTTCCTCAGCTTTATTTTTTCAGCAGCCAATCACAACATGAAGAAAAACAAAAGTATTCATGTAAAAACTGCAAGATCCATGAATAGAAAGAAACTACAAATCCCAATAAGGTACAAATGTCTAGCCAATCAGCATTCAGCAAACCATATAAGTAACAATGTCCAATGGAATTCTTTCTCTTCTTTTGTTGCTCAGCAGCTATGTTAAGTACAGGTTTTCTTTTTCTGATGTGTTTCATTTTAAAATTAATTGTATTCATTTATAATTACATTTCTCATTCTGATAAAGAGATCTGAGTCGCGACATTGATCTCTTGTTTTGTAATGTTTTGCCCCCTCTGGCCATTTATTTAAATATTGCTAATGGTTGCTCACGACACCGCCATTTTGAGATTTGATCTTCTCAGGCATCCGCAAGCAACTGATAAGGTTCCCAGTTGTGTTTGTGCCCTCTTCCTGGCGGTAAATCTTTTCTTTATCTGCTCAAGGTGATCTTTGCTCTCCATGTCGCAGAAGTCAGATCTCGGCTGATGAACTGTTCCCTGGAGCGCCCAGTCATGCCCTGGTCCTTCCCATTCATTCACCCTCAGCTACCTCATCACTGCCCATATTAACCCTTCAGGATTATACAAAAATTAGGATTTGGACGTCCTGGTTTTTATTTCAGGTTTGTAATAATTATAGATACTCTAAAATATTAGAGTGCACATTTTATTCACAATATTCCAAGTTGTTTTAACCCCCATTTTAAAGAAGTACTGTTATGGCCTAAATCAATGCAGACCTGTTCTTAGATTCTTATTACTTTTACATAATGATGAAGGGTCTTTTAATGTGGGCGCATTTTTAAAGGCTGCCACGCTGGAACGAACTTCAATGCACTGATGAGATATGCTATTGCAATTTGGTACTGTATGAGATATTTTATCCTTCTAGCTGAGGCCTTTTATGTATTGGTCAAATCTTAATTTAAAATGGCATGATGTAAAATGTTTTTATCATTTTCTGTTTGTGAATAACTTTTATGGCTGCCACAATCCTGCCGAATAAAGTTTTGAATTGAATTGAATATTAGAGTGCCTTTTTCCTATTTATTTAAACAGCCAGTGCTCTGTTATTGCTCACTGAGAATTATAATTTTTTTTTACTGTGGTTGAACATATACAGGGGGCTTGAGTTGATTCTGCCTATTCCATCATATTTTATGTGAGAAAATGTCCGATAAAATATCCTCATCTATGATTTCTGCAGAAAGTGTTACTCATTTTGTTTTTGGACCACACAAAGTGGTTTGTGATGAGGTATTACAGAGCTATGCTCAGAAATCCATATCCAATGCTACTGATCCTATGTTTCAGCAAATTAAAACATTACTTTCTCTCATGCCTGATTTTAAAAATAAGCAACAAACACCTAAAAAATCCTTATCAAAATCAAAAGCTCTAGAAGTATTTAAAAAGAGGGTATTTGGACGCTTTTCCAGAAATAAAAGGTTATGATGAGGACTTAAGTGATTCTAATTCGAACACTGAAGAATCTCATAATAATGTAGATACTGATGTATCTGAAAATGATAATGAACGGTCTTGGAGACTGGTTTAAAAGAGAAAGAAAAATGTTGAGGATGATGCAGATGAAGTTCTGATGTTAATTTTTAAAATCCTAATTCTCTTCTCAATGATACATTTAATCATGAAGATATTGTCCATCGAAGATATTTAGAATGGGCTCCCTGCCCTAGAACTGTGGCTTATATTGAAAGCAGGATAAGAACTCCTTTTCCTAAGGAAGTCCAGACCAACTTATAGCAGAATGTCCTAGGCCTTCCCTTTCTGAATATTTAGCAGTCACTCCTGATAACCATCCCAAGTTGTCTGTTTTCTTGGGAAAATATTTCAAAGAGCCTAAGAAGGGAATTGACAGGTCCTGACAAGCCTGTCAATATAAGCTTTTAAATGTAATGGGTCCTTTTTCCAATATTTGAGATTTGGCTTTCTCAGCTAAAGATGAGGGGGTTTTGGTTGACCTTGAAATATTAGCCGGCTGGGCTCAAAGAGCTATTTGCAATCTGGGAAATGCTAATTGTGCTCGCTCAACGGGGCGTACAAGATCTATTTAGCTAACAATTGATCCTAATTTCTGTGATTTGCTACCAATGCAGTGGGTCCCTCTGCTGATGGATTACTTTTTGGTGATGCCTTTGTAAAAGAGGTCTCAAAATTTGTGAATATGTTCACTTATTTAGGCAAAGTTCAGTCAGCTCTGAAAAAGGTTTTTCAGCATCACCTTTTCAATAGGGCTGGCAAAGGCAGGGGCGGCTCTGCCAGCCATTTTCCCCCATCAAGTTCCATTTACAAGTTTCCTAAGATGCAGACGTTCCTGGTCTGAAGGTCAAAGATCTACAACATTCTTCCCTTCAAGAGGTCGCAGTTATAAAGGATACAATCCACGTGGAAGCTTCCATGGAAATGCTTCACAGTCTTCCATTCCAGGTAGGTTTTCAATTTTCTTCCCCTTCGAACTTTGGAAGGAGGATTCAATACTTTAAAAACATTTGGAAAGCTATCACAATGAATGCATGGGCACTTCAAACTAAGTTTTCATCTAGAATTTTATTCAACTTCAGTTCAAATAACTCGTCCAAAGAATATCTGTTTCTCAGAGCAAAAAAGAGAGTTTATAAACCAAGAAATTTCTTCTTTAATTCACAAACATGAAATTTCTCAGATCACTGTTCATCCAAAGGGCTTTCTCAGCAGTGTTTTCCTGGTAAAGAAGAAGGGAGGAAGCTCCTGTCTAGTAATAAATCTGAAGGAATTAAATTCCAGCCTTCTTTACAGACATTCTGAAATGGATGGTATTGATATATTGAGAGATCATTTGAGAGAAGGCTACTTCATGGTCTGTCTAGACCTCTAAGATGCTTACTAACTGAGGATTTCTTCAGCTTCAATGGAACAACAATACTTATGAGTTTCTAGTGTTCCATGTGGTCATTTCCTCAGCTTCTTGGTGTTTCGCCAAGTTGATGAAAACTGTAGTGGAGTTCCTAAGAGCATGAGGAATTTTCTTAGTAACCCAAATGGACGACATTCTGTTAATGTCTCAACATCCTATTTTATTTCAGAAACAATGACATCTAACCATTTCTCACCTTCAAAATGTTGGTTTTGTTATAAATATGACAAAGCCAGACCTGATCCCTTCCAAACAAATTACTTTTCTGGGTTTCTCAATAGATTCCGTGGCAGCCTCCCTATCTCTTCCGATTTCAAAAATTTGAGCTATCAAAATGGTAATCCGCAGGGTTTTGACAAAGAACTTGATAACTCTTTGTTGACTTGCTAGATTAGTGGGTCTTTTAGCCTCTCAAACCAAGCCCTATTTCTAGGTACTTTACATTATAGAGCACTTCAAAGAATGAAAATAATGCATCTCAGAAGAAGCCTTTCTTTTTCAGACGATTTCATCTTACCTTAGAGGTTCAGCAAAAACTACAATGGTAACTCGATCACATGGATGCTTGGAATGGCAGAGCCATCTTTGGTCTTGTTCCAGATATGGTGATCGAATCAGATGCCAGTAGATCAGGTTGGGGAGCAAGGTGTGGAGATATATCTACGGGGGGCAAATGGTCTCTCCAAGAAAACTCTCTGCATAGAAACTGCTTGGAACTCTTAGTGGGTTCTTTTGCAATTTGTTCTTTTTCTCCTCAAATGACTCATTGTTGTATTCTTTTGAGAAAGGATAATATTTCTGGAGCCCAATAGTCAATCTGGGAGGGATGATGTCAAGCTTATTAGCAAAGATAGTCAAGGAGTTTTGGCATTACTGTCTCACTGACAATATCTCTGTTCTAACAGTTTACCTACCAGGGAAACTGTACAAGTTGGCAGACTGCAACTTGAGCCATCTCAAGGACGCCAGTGAATGGAAGTTTAATTCTTCCTTGTTCTACAAGATAATGCAGATATGGGGTTCCTGCCAGATAGACCTATTTGCTTTTCGTTTGACTTTTCAACTTCCCATGTTATACAGTTGGAGACTGGATCCGTTAGCTTTGGCCACGGATGTGTTTCTTCAGTAATGGAAGCACATGAATTATGCTTTCCCACCTTTCTCTATATTTCTGATAGTAGTGCTTCAATTCAGAAATTCAGAAGACATAGATCAGAAGTCATTCATAAAAACTCATCATTGGAGAATTCAGATTTGGTTCCCTCTGTTTCTGGAGTTATCTTGCCAATATCCATGTATTCTTCCAGTTTTTGCACCTCTCATCCTAGTTCCCATGGACCAAAAACATTGGTTGATAATTCAACATCTTCTTCATCTAGTTACATGGAGACTTTCCGGAGACGCTGGCAAGTGCCAGGACAATTGTAGCAAGCTCGTCAGCTTATCGACAATGCATGGTCAATCTCAATTCACAAACAATATTGTTCATTTTGGAACAGATGGTCTTGTTGGTGCTTGGTAAAGAATTTGGATCCTGTGGCTGTGGATGTCATTTACATAGTTAATTTCTTGGCATCTTTAGCTTTTGAAGTTTTTTTTTTACAGGACTATACATTCTTACTGCTCTGCAGGGGATATGAACTAATGTGTAGTTCACTGTTTAAAATATTATGAGTCCGCAACAGCAGAGCTCAGATCTTCTTCTTTGGGTCAATTGTTAATTTTGTTTATATGCCCTTATGGTCCAGTTTCATCTCCAATTTTGGCAAGATGGATTAAATGGATTTTATCTGAAGCAGGCAAGGCATTGATACTTCTATCTTTGGGGCACACTCTGTCAGAGGTACTATAGCATCTAAATCCTTCAATATTGGTGTACGTTTGGAAGACATTATTCGCATGGCTGACTGGTTATTGGACTCTATGTTTATGGAATTCTTTTAGAAACAAGTATGTAATCTTTTTTCTTTAGTAATTGATCAGCTTTGGAACTGCATAATCTGGAAGCCTCTGATTCTGACATAGAATCAACAATTTTATAGCATTTGTGAACAAGAATTTTCAATTCTATTAAGGACACTGAGGCGAAGATTATCTCACCCATGTTTAGAGCATACTGTGACAATTGTATTTGCAATTTAAATGTTTGACTTTGTTTGTTCAACCCTCCCTGTATTAAAATTTTGCAGGTTGATTGTTGCAACTGCTTTCTTTACATTTTCTTGGTTCTTTAGTTTTCTAGTTTTAGATAACAAACAAGAATGACTCTAAGTATTTTCTCTTCTGGATGATTTCTCAACCTGACAGCAAGAAGAGAGAGAGTTCCATTGGACATTATGACTCATATGCTTGACTAACTCCTGATTGGCTATACTTTTGTGCCTTATTGGGGCTTGTAGTTTCTATGCATTCATGGATCTTGTAAGTTTTAAATGAATACTTTTGTTTGTCTTCATGTTGTTATTGGTTTCTGAAAAAATAAAGCTAAGGAAGAGACTGCATATTCTTCTTCTCCGCATCCTTAATAGAATTGCTATTTATTTAGTCTCTCAGCATAATATCTCAAATTCATTACGTTAAATGCACTGTGTTAATACAGTTCTGCATTTTCATTAAAAACCACTTTGCTAACCAATAAATGAAAACAGGTCAAAATGACAGTTGGCAAACAGATAATGAAGTGGCAAACACAGGGTATGTGTCATTACAGAAACTTCAATGGCAGACACGGTTATTTCATGTTCTGTACTTGGGTGACAAGCAAATTTGCAGACTTTAATTTGGCTGGGTGAACCAGTGTTTTCTGTGTTTTTTCGCACACCCTCAGCACCGGTGCTGAGGATGGCTCCAGCACATTCTAGCACCCACCTACTGGGGAAGCACAAGCGCTTCTCTGTAAGCCCCCGCCAAATGCCTCCTCCAAGTGTGGCAGGCGAAGCGCATCCGCTGCCACCCCCTATGCCACCCCCGGTGATATGATGACGTCAACGGACACACGGCATGCTGACGTCATCAACAGGCGCCAGGGACACGCTGAAAGCCATTTGCTTCGAGCGTGTCCAGGAAGGTGGACCTGTTTCAGGTAAGTCCTCACTCCCTTTCTTCCTGTGTCTCTCTAAAGTGCATTCATGCTGCGGGATCGCGGATGGAACAGCGATCGTGTAGCAGGAATGCATCACTTGACATCCGGGATGTATTTTTTGGGTGATGGGAGTGAACCTTTGGGCAAGGGTCGCTCCCTAGTTAAAAACTGACCATGTTTTGCCCCCCCCCCCCGGGCAGATCGGCCAGTATGTATGCCAATCTGCCCCTCGGAGGGTGGAAGCCACTAGACACAAGGGATTTGGCATAATTTTGTGTGTATGGGGAGTGACCTTTTGGGCAAGGGTCGCTCTCCTTCAAATGTACCATTTTCCTTTGTTC
Organism: Calotriton arnoldi; assembly: GCA_963921515.1. Lineage (NCBI taxonomy): Eukaryota > Metazoa > Chordata > Amphibia > Caudata > Salamandridae > Calotriton > Calotriton arnoldi. Next base: position 2,090,060 of record CAWUFW010000257.1, on the reverse strand, counting down.
CCGCCCCCACCCCCGGGGGGCAGATCGACCATTTTTTAGGATGATCTGCTCCTTGGGGATGGAAACCCACTATACACTAGGAAAATAAAGAATTATTTTTATGGGGAGCGACCACTTGGGCAAGGGTCGCTCCCCAATCCAGGGAAATATGTTTAGGTCAATTTTCACCCCCTATCCCTGTGGGCAGATCAGTGATTTTTGAGACAGATCTGCTCTCAAGTGGGGTGGGGGGGGGGCAGAAAACCACTACAAGCAAGGAATTTTTTATTTAGGCAATCGGAGAGCAGCCCCTTGGGCAAGGATCACTGCCTGAAAAACAATTACACATGTTTTGGCTGTTTTCTACCCCCCCCCCACCTGCTGTGAGCAGATCAGACGGAGGTGTAGAAAACCACTAGACACCAAGGATTTGTTTTATTTGTGCATGTTTCGGAGCTGCCTCTTAGGCAAAGGCCGCCTCCCAGAAATACTGGGACATGTTTTGTCAGTTTCCACCTCCCCTGGGGGCAGAGTACTATTTTTTAGGCTGATTTGTCCCCAAGAGGGGGGGACCACTAGACTCAAGGGAATTTGTATTTATAGATGCTAGTTAAGTGGACAATAGGGGAAGGGTCACTTACCAGTATTGCGCACACTTCCTTTGTTCCCAGCTTTCAGTGTACCACGGGGGTGGCAGAAAACCACTAGACACCAGGGAGCATGTTTTTGTGTGGTGGGCTGGCGTTTTGCTAGCGGTTTGTGTGGACTGGCATTTGGCTGGCAGTATGTTTGGACTAGCGTGTGGCTGGCTGTTTGGCTGGTGGTGTGTGTGTCTGGCTTGCGTTTGGCTGGCAGCTGGGGTAATGGTCACTCCCCTCTGGGACACCAATTTTTTGCCTTAGTTTTGTGCCCCCCTTGGGGCAGATTGGACGGCTGTGACGCTGATCTGTCCCAGGGGCAAACTTCATTGTGTTTTCTAATGTTACCTGGTTTTTTTTCATCATCATTTGCAATTGCCAACTTAATGTTTTATTTCTTCTTTCTATTGTAGTTCAAAGCTTTTGATTTCCTTGGTAGGCAACTCTTACTTGCAGTTTCAGAATTGATAAATCTGCAGTTTGAGTAGTTGCATGTGTTTGGTAAGAAATCTTTTTTTGTAAGGTTTACTTTAAATGTGTATCATTGCTCTTCATTAATGTGTTTTTTAATTGTTGTGTGCAAAATTTACTTTGGATTAGTGCAAGATGTGTACTATGTTGTCTTGTGTCTAATTCTCTTTTGCTTTTCCTTTCTAGTGGAATATTGTTGGTGCTTGCTGTCTGTGCAAAGTAGGTGCAGTTGATCCTCAGTCTAGCTGTCTATGGTAAGAGAGAGGTATTTTTATGGAGTATAAAGTTCATTGTGTGGTTTGTAGTGATAGTTTTTTCTAGATCATTTTATGTCAATAGATATATTTACTGTTTGATACAGCCACAGCTTGTTGAGTTGGAATTTGACATAGTGTTGTTTATTGCTGTTGTGTTTCATTAGTAAGCATTATGGCTGCTAGTATGCTGATTGCCCAGCAATTTGTTGGTTTGCTTTTTGAATCTGCTCTGAACATGACTTTGAGACTGACTCTCCATCTGAGGCAGAGGATCACATTGAAGATTCTGGCAGTGAATTTTCTTTCCAAGAGGAATAACCTGATGATGAATCCACTATTAGTGCTGATGAAGTGCCACTTTTAGAGGAGGACACTGAAATGCTAGTAGTTCAGCAAGAGCAAGCTGGATTGCAGGCAGGGACTGGAAGGCTTCCTATTGAAAGTGCTGAACTCTGGGTTTTCCCCTATTATGCTTGTTTTGCCTGTTTTTTAGAAGTGTTGCAGGGTGTAGAGGCAATACAGAGCACTTTTTGCCTATAAATTGTTTCCAACTATTTATTGATGACGTGTTTTTGGATCATACTGTTGAGCAAACTAATTTGTATGCAGAACAGTTTTTGAGGGACACCAGTGCCACACTTAAGACCCACTCTAGAGCTACCCAGTGGACTTTCACAAATCTTCATGATATTAAGTAGTTGTGGGGTTTAACTTTGTTGATGGGATTGCTAAGAAAGCCGTCACTGTCTTTATATTGGCCTGCTATTCCCTTGATGGCAACTGCTATATTTCCAGCAGCCATGAGTTGAGACCGGTATTTGCTTCTGCAGCAGATGCTGCATTTTTGTAAATAATGCTACTGCATTTTCACGAGATCACCTTGATTATGACCATCTCTTCAAGATTCGGCCTGTACTTCACCATTAGGTAGATCGTTTCTCAGAGAGCTATGTTCCAGGGAAAGATATATCTGTGGTGAGTCTCTGGTCTGTTCAAAGTCTGTTTGGTTTTCAGACAATACATTCCCAGCAAGAGAACACGTTATGCTATTAAGATGTATATGCTAGGTGAAAGTGCCACTGGCTATGTGTATAATATCAGGGTGTACACTACTGGGAATTCTTCAATTGACCCCCCGGTTGCCCTTCCACTTTTGCAGTCAGTGAAAACATTGTGTGGGAACTTACCAGAGGACATTTAATAAAGGTCACCATTTATATGTAGACAATTTCTACAGAGGTGTGCAATTATTTAAGGAATTGTTCAAGGTAGGCACTGTGACATGTGGTACAATTTGCTCTAACCGTAAAGGTTACCCAAAAGAGTTTGTGTGTAAAAATCTTCAAAGGGGACAGAGCAGTGCCTTGTGTAGTAATGAACTTCTTGCTTTAAAATATTCAGACAGAGAAGATGTCCACATCAGCACAACTATTCATGATGAAAGCACTTCAACTGTGGCTGTTTGGGTTCAGGTAGCAGAAGTGTGCAAACGTGTGTGCATTTTAAACTATAACAAGCACATAGGAGGTGTAGATAGAGTAGATCAAAGGTTGGAGCCTTACAATGCTGCTCGAAAATCATACATCTGGTACAAGAAGTTGGTTGTTCATTTGTTTCAATTGGCATCCTTCAATGCTTACGTTGTTCTCAAAGATTGTTCTCCAGATTCCAAAATGGCTTATGTACTGTTTCAGCAGTCTGTAGTAGGCAGCCTTGTTGCAGCTGAGCTTACAAGTGTACCCAGAGTCAGAGTGGTGGAGGATGTGACTAGAATGAAAGATCGCCACTTTCCTGAATACATTCATCCAACACCCATAAAAGACTTTCTTATTGGAGATGTAAAGTCTGTGTCTGAAGAGGAGTACGAAAGGAGAATCGTATATACTGCGCTGAGTGTACTTCTAATCCTGGCCTATGCATGCCCACATTTTTTAAATTGTACCATACACAACTCAAGTATTGGGAGCAACCATGAGAATTTAAGGGAACTGACTGTGGTCTGTATTGCTGTGTATTTTCTGTTTAGATACCTGGTTGGCAGCAGTTTGATGTGCTAAGTTACACCTGTTGTTATGTTATGTTATGTTATGTTATGTTAAGGGGTATTTGTAGAGTGCACGGCTACTCCAAGGAGTGTCCCGGCGCTGAAGTGTCCCCCTTGACAAAAAACAGTGCACGACCTCATCCTACAAAGTCCCCATTACTGATGGAACAACCAGGTCTTAAGTAGGCGCCTAAAACTAAGGAGATCTTGTTCTTGTCTGAGAGAGAGAGGCAGACTATTCCATAGTTTTACAGCTACCTCCTGGAACGAACGTCCCCCCTTCCAAGTCCGAAGGAACTTAGGCTCAGACAACAAATGTTGGGTCGATGACCTCAGAGTCCTGGCTGGGGTATAGGATATAATTTTATTCCTAATGTACTGGGCCTCGCTATTATGGAGCGCCTTGAAGGCCAACACAAGGGCTTTAAAATTAACCCTATTTTTCACTGAGAGCCAATGCAAAGATTTCAAGTGAGTGGTCATGCGAGTCCTGGGCCCGACCAAGGAAATAGCTCTAGCGGCCGCATTTTGAACTACCTGTAGGCGGCCCAGTAGATAATTCGGTAGGCCTAGGCATAACACATTTGCATAATCCAGTCTTGATGTGATCAAGGCTTGGACCACTGTTTTCCTGTGGGATATAGGGCGCAGCGGTACAAAGTTTCTCATCATTTTTAAAAGCCTAAAGCACGTGCCGGCCACCGATTGAAACCACCGGTTGTGTATGCAGTCAGTTGGTATTTCATCTTTCTATTTGAAAAACAATTGCTGTTTTTAGTTGGATGCTTTATTTTTTCTGTCTGTGCTTTGTGTGTGTGTGTAATCTGCTCATTGTGGGAGTGTTTTTGGAATTGAAAGTGGTGTGGAGCTTCTTGGTGATGTCTGAGTGACATTCTGCTGGTGGTGTGTGCGTCTGGCTGGCAGTGTGTGTGGACTGACGTTTGGCTGCCAGAGGGTGCCTGTAGTAACCAGCAGCAAGTCACTACACTCACACCGCCACCGAAATGCCAGTTCACACATTCCGCCAGCATCAGGGCAGTGTGATTGCTGTGTCTGAACTGGCTGGTGTTGTGCGTGGCTGACGGTGTGTGGCTGGCCTCTGGCTGGTGGTGTGTGAGCTGGCATTTGGCTGGCAGTGTGTGCAACCGCGGCGTGTGCATGTAAGAGCGGTGGGGCGGAGGAGTCGGGTGGGGGGGATTTCGACGGACGATGACGAGGGAAAATGAAATAAATAATTAATGTTCCCTCGTTGTCGTCCGTCGAAATCAACTCCCCCACCCGGTCCCACCGCTCTTACCTGCAAGGGCCGCGGCTGAGTGTGTGTGTGTAGTGACTTGCTGCTGGTCACTACATATCGCTAGACAAATTCCAGTCCACACACTCCGCCAGATGCCAGGTAGTGCGATTGCTGTGTCAGATCTGTGGGTGTATGAAATTAATGGGATTTTGAATGTCGCCGTTTGTTGATGTGAGTGTTGTAATGTGCAAGGCTCGCAACTCGTGATGTGAATGGTTTTGTGTGTGTGTGACGCATGAAAGGTGTGTGAATGGCCTGTAAAGCGATTAGTGCCTTGTTGTGGCTTTACAGCTCATGAGCTGTAAGTCACTGGCTCTGTACTGGAAAATTATAATTATCTTATTAACAGTGATTTCTACATTTTCATGAAATCTTTTGTCACTAAAATTTACATTTTGAACTTTTTACTCACCCTCATGCCAAATCCAACCAGTGTGTGTACTTAAGTAGTACATGGTTGTGCAGTAATATTTGTCTTTATTGTCTTTCTTTGCCAGGGTGCACATTGTCTTTAGGGAAATCCTACCAACCCCAGATATTTTCAGAAACTAGATTCCAGGGTGACTCCAGGGAGGCATGTTTCATGCGGATCCTACAAAGTTTTCTTATCCAGAAGCCCTTGCAATCTTCAAACATAGGCTGAAAACATATTTTCTTCATATTTTTGTGACTCCAAGTACTGTAATCTGTGGGGAGCCTTAGATTTCCTGCCACCCAGAGCTCCCACATATCTTCTGATAAAAATGTTACCTCACATGTGTGGGTGGGCCTACTGCCTGCAAAAGGGCAGGGTCCAAGACGCAATGTGGCAACATCAACAAAAGAGGTAGCTGCAGTTTTTCGGACCTGGGTTCAGGTGGCACCCAGGGAAACCTACCAAACCCAGGCATTTCTGAAAACTAGACACCCAGGGGAGTACACGGTGGTGTGCCTCTCATGGATCCCATAACGTTTTCTTACCGACAATGCTCTGCAAACCTCAAAATTCCTAGGACCCAGCACCCCCACACTTGTTTCGATAAAAATGCTGCCCCACTGGTGTGAATGGGTCTAGTGCCCATGACACGAACGGATCGAACTAAGGTCAATGGGAGTCCTTGCAAAGGGACACTCATTGACCTTGGTTTGATCTGTTCCTGTTGCAGGCACTAGGCCCACACACAAATGGGGCACTGTTTTTACTGTGATGAGTGGGGGAATACTAGATGTTAGGAATGTTATGGATTCCTGCTGATTCCAGAAGTTTACTTCAATGGAATGCAAAGAAAATTTGCAATATTGGGCAGCATTTGAGGTTTGCAGGGCATTGTGGGTAAAAAAACTTTGTCTGACCCATTTGAGGCACACCACACTGGACTCCCCTGGGTGTCTGGTTTTCAGAAATGTCTGAGATTCTGTTAGGTTTCCCTAGGTGGCCGCAGATCCCTAGAAAAAAAACTGCTGCTGCCTCCATTGCAAAATCAGATCATTGTTGTGACAGGAAATATTGAAGTCTCCGCATTGTATTTTGGGGCCTTTCCTATTGGGGTCACTAAGCCTACCCCCACGAGTGAGGCACCATTTCTATCTGGAGAATTGGGAGAATGGTAGGTGGTAGGAAATGTGTTGCTCTCTGCAGATTCCAGAACTTTCCATCACAGAAATGTGAGGAAAATGTGTTTTTTTAGTCAAAGTGTGAGGTTTGCAAGGGCTACTGGGTTAGATTTCCTGTATTCCTCTGGGTGTCTAGTTTTAAAAAATGTGAAAGTTTGCTAGGTTTCCCTAGGTGCCTGCTGAGCTAGGACCCAGAATGCTAGTCACATTGCAAAACAAGCATTTACAATGCAATTGGTCTCACAATTGCGAGTTTTTGAGCTATTGGCTTTGTAAATGGCAAGGCATTGTTTTTTACAATACCAATAGGTCAAACTTTGGCAAAAGCAAGACCTATTGTATTGTAGAGCACGGTGTCCGTGAAGCGGCGTCGCGCTCACCAATAAAGTAAATAAAAGAAACAGAGCGTGGTGTCCCTTAAGTGGGCGCTGTACTCACCATTAAAGTAAAAAAAAAAAGAAAAGAAACAGAGTGTGGTGTCCCTGAAGCAGGCGCTGCACTCAATATTATAGTTAATCAAAAAATTTAACTGAGCGCGGTGTCCCTAAAGCGGGCGCCGCGCTCAGCATGCAAATTTATAAAAAAATAAATAAAAGGTGAAAGAACACGCGGTGTCCCTAAAACGTAATAAAAAAAAAAGCATCGCCATTGTGCTGTGAGTGCTGTGGTGGTAACGAGCAGCCACTTTTAAAGTTAGAGCGGCATAGCGCTCTATACGAAAAGCGGCCGCCATTGTCCTGTGTGGGCGCGCTGCAAATACAAAAAGCAGCCGCCATTGTCCCTATTAGTCAATAAACAAAATAGTGCTCACCCACTTATAACGCAGACCGTGTAACAAGCCAAGGAAAAGGTCCAGTCATTATGGGAGGTAACAAATGCAGACAAGGCGGTACCAAGGAGGGGCTAACAAGCCTATTTACGAATCAAAAGCCAGCATTTACGAAGGACAATGACACAAGCCAATGAAAAATATGGGCGGAGAGTGGGAGGGGCTTCCAGTGCATACTCCAATACAGCATGCCTCGCAGAGCGAGCAGCGCATGCGCTCTGCCCCTAGGCTCGACCTAAAAAAGGGTCAGTTTTCATTGGAAAAATGTGATCTGTTCATGTTGTGTTTTGAGCCCTTTCCTGTTGCGGGCATTAGGCCCACCACCACAAGTGAGGTAACATTTTTATTAAGAGGCTTGGGGGAATGATAGGTGGTAGGAAATGTGTTGCTCTATCCAGATTCCAGAACTTTCCATCATGAAAATGTGAGGAAAATGTGTTTTTTAGTCACAGTTTGAGCTTTGCAAGGGCTTCTGGGTAAGAAAACCTGGTGAAATCCATGCAAGTCACCACACCCTGGATTCCCACGGTTATCTCATTTTTTTACAAATGTACAGGTTTGCTATGTTTCCTTAGGTGCTGGCTGAGCTAGGGCCCAAAATCCACAGCTAGCCACAAGGCAAACAAGCATTGGCATAGCCAATAGGTCTCGCTTTTGGGACCTTCTAAGTATTTAGTTATGCAGCATAATATCCTTGGTGCAACAACATTAACTTTTGCATGGTTAAACACTTATAAGGTCCCAAAGGCGAGACCTATTGGCTATGCCAATGCTTGTTATTTATTGCTGGCGGGCAGGAGGGAGGGCGGTGTAGGAGAAAACACTGAGGGAAGGAGGACGAGTGTGGGGCAACACATACAAAGGCAAGTCTGTGAAAAAAAGTGCTATGATGCAGCTAGCACTGGCCGTGTCATATTTTCTTTGTATTGTAGGGCAGGAGGCAACATGGAGATGGTGGCAGAGGCAACGAGGAGGGAGGGGAGGCAACTTGGAGTGGGAAGAAGTACACAAGGAAGACACCTGAAAAACTTGCACTCTTGTAGAGTAACTAAACCAAAATTAAAAAAAAGTAGCGAGAGGGGTCAAGCAATCGCACGGACAGCAGGAGAGGGCTTGATTGGGCAAGGAACAAGGCAAACAAGTGCACAGGTGGGGGCAACCAACAACAGGTACAGCATGAGGCAAACACGAACATGGACAGCGGTTGGGGTAAGCAACAACATGGACAGAAAAAGGAGGCAACAAACAACACAGAAAACGGGTGAGAGCAAGCAATAACAGCAGGTGGAGGGCGAGAGGGGCAAAAAAACATTATGGAGAGCAGGTAAAGGCAAACAGCAACATGGACAGTGGGTGGAGACAAGCAACAACACAGACAGAAAGATGGGGCAAGAAACAACATGCACGGGGTAAGAAAGACTATAAGCACATGAGGGAGCCAACTCTAGAGGACAAGAAGTGAAATGATGAGGAGAAAAGGAGGGTGACAGAACGAGGGGAGAAACAGCATAACAAGGGACATTGAAGGGTGAGAGGGAGGAATGAATGATGCATAAGAGAAAGTGAGGAGGTAAGGAGTGTGTAGAGTCACGAAGGAGCAGAAGAAGGAAGGCTTGAATAAAATAGAGGTTTGGAAACAGTGAGAAACAAAGGAGTGATCCCAGTGTTAGAGAGACAGTGGAAGATGCGACACGACAGCCTAAATGGAAAAGACGTAGATATAAAACGGGAGAAAGAAAGAGATAACCATATAGTGGCTGGACTGCACAATGTAGAACTCAGAAACCTTGCACCAGTCCCGGCTGCCACTTGACCACATTGTGTGATCCTAGGCAATTACTGTTTTCACAGTGCCTCATTTTCCTTCATCACATAAGAGCACCTTGAAACACATCAGCTCACGGTGTAAGCACGTTAGGGAGGGGGCTTGCCTCTAGGTTCACAAACAGCCTGGTCGTCAAGGCAGAGGGGCATACGTGGTTCTACGCACGTGTTTGAAATCTGTCACTTCTAATAACTTCAGCTCAGTGCAATAATGGAATCTAAAAATAAACTAAAATGAAATGCCTCGCGTTATACAGGATAGCACACCAATAAGAGCCAAGATGCAACTGGACTCTCAGCTGTAGCTGCACAGACCTCTTGTAACCAGTGAACAGGAACTCCAACTGTTAAGCCACATCCTCTCTAATGATGGATTCCCCGTGTAAATTTGGTGAACCCCTAATGGCGTCAAGCGAGAGATGAAGTAACACCCTTGTGTCGTCCTCCCAGGCTTGGCGTGTGGAGGTGGCCGGTGTTTTGGTGGAATGCCCGGTGCAGGAGCAACCATGCTGCGAGCGCGCAGTCCAAGCACCGCACCGTCCGCACGAAGGAACTGGGCCCCCTGGATGATGTTTGAATTCTAAATGACAGCAATACCCAGAGTTCAGTGGGCACCTCAAGCCTGTGGGCCCCGGTGCCACTGCACCTGATGCACCAGTGGCAGATACGGCTCTGGAAACATCTGGATATCCGCCAGCTCGTTGAAGCTCTGCAATGCTGACCCCGTGCATCGCGACCACGCAAGCTGCAGGGACAGTGGACGCAGCGCTGACACTCACCTGGGGTTCGTTTGCACGGCTGCCAGCCCCGCGCACGCCTCCCGTCCCAGGTATGTCCGCAGCACAGACAGGCTGTGGGGCAGAACCCGCCCCTGCCTGCTCCTCACGAGGCTCCTCTCTCTGCAGGTGATGGGGTTCGCAGGGATGCACCCTGCACGAGCTCGCACCTCTCTCCTCGGCTTCTCTCGGAGCTCTCGTCTTGCTTTGGGAATCAGTTCATTGATGTTTGTCAGGGACCCTCAACTCCTCCTTCCTCCCCACTGAACTCTCGTCCTGACGCCCCAGGAGCGTCTCCGACAGTAGACGTGGGTAACGCGCGCGCGCGCTTTTAGGCTTTCCTTAAATTTGGCAACTCATCTGGCGTGCGCACACTGCTCAGCTGACCAGATGCTCGTGCGTCATGGCCTTTTCCCCGCACGGCCGGCATATGTTTCCAATTATCGCGCACGCGTCTGGGCACGATAATGGGAAACAGATGTCGGCCCTGCGCGCGTAACCGCCCGAAAAAGGCCACGACGCACGAGCGTGTGGTCAGCTTCTGAAACCCCCTTACTTAAAGTCTTCGCCTAGCAGCGCTTGCGCGTTACTCGAGGCTCGACCTAAAAAAGGGTACGTTTTCAGTGGAAAAATGTGACTTGTCTACGTTGTGTTTTGGGCCTTTTCCTGTCGCAGGCACTAGCCCTACCCACACAACTTAGGTTTCTTTTTTATCGGGAGACTTGGGGAATGCTGGGTGGTAGAAAATAGCGATTCTCCTAATTACCATGCCAAGAGAATCTGAATTTCATTAAAGACGTGGAGGTTAACATTATGCATGAATCTTTTAATGCCAACTCAACACAGCCACTTTGAAGTATTACATCACAATAGATTGTTGTAGAACATAATACAGCTAGGCTATAATAGGCATGCACTCAGTACAATCTGCCTCTTTGAAATGCGGAAAACTTCTTCATCCGTATTATGATAAACCAGATGGTAAAACCCGAAAAGGAACATCCTTGGAAGTGAGCAAACTGCGTAGCAGAATCAAGCAAGCTGGCTTCCCAGTTCGTGAAGAAGGTTCAAAGTCCCTGTCAGGATCAGAGGATGTTACTCTCCATCTATGTTTTCTAAGAGTCCTTCTTCTGCAGGCAGAATAAAGGGTATGACGTAGGCCAATTCCAAGATCGTTGTAAACCAAGCTTGAGATGGCCAAAAGGGAGTAATTAGGACCAGGGAGCATATCTCCTGTCTGACCTTCTGAAGAACTCTCTGGATCATCGCGAAGGGGGGAAAGGCATAAGCCTGAGTTCCTTTCCAGGGTTGTAGGAATGCGTTCACTGTTAGAGCTCCCGAGTCTGGCATCCAGCTGAAATATTTTTCCAGTTGGAAGGTGAGTCTTCTTGCAAACAGATCCAAATTCAGTGGGCGCCAAAGGAGGCTTAGTTTTCTGAAGATTGATACGTTCAGCTTCAAGTGGCCTGAATTCCAGTCGGCTGAGAAATTGGCTTCCTTGGTAAGTATCCTGCTTTGAAAGGGGTATCTTGTGTTCCAGGCAGAACATCCAAAGTTTCTTGGCTAGATCCGACAGATCCATGGATTTCGTGCCACCTAGATGGTTTATATAAGCTACTGCTGAAACATTGTCCATCTTCAGCAGTACTGATCTGCCCTGTAATGAATGCTTGAAACTCATCAAAGCATAAAGGCCTGCAGTTAATTCCAGAAAGTTTATGTGGTGAGACCTCTCTGTGTGGGACCACAGTCCCCCGTTATTCTCGGTTCCCAGATAAGCGCCCCATCCAAGGAGACTCGCATTGGATTCGAGAATGCAATCCGGAGACGATCCAAAGATTGCACGTCCGCTCCATGCATCCAGGTTGTCCAGCACCAACTTAGCTCTGATCTTGCCTCCTGATTCAAGGAGATTTTGTCCCCATACCACAAGCCTGCACGAACAGCTTTTGCTTTTATTCTCTGGATAGCACAGTAGTGAAGGGGTCCAGGAAATATGGCCTGGATGAAAGAAGAAAGGAGGCCTAGATGTCTGGCAAGTTCTCTCAGGGTTAGCTGGTGTTGCTTCAGTACAAAGCGTATTTCTTTTCGAATTTTGGCAACTTTCTTTGGGGGTAGAAGAATAGATTTTACTGTGTCTATAGAGAAACCCAGAAATTGAAGTTTTTTCGAATGGACTTTTCCTTGTTTATAATGAAGCCCAAGCTGTCCAAGAGGGACATCACCGTGTCCAAGTCTTTTAGAATTTCCGTTTGACATTGGGACATTTCTCATTTACATTTGGGAGGGGGGTTTCAGGGCTCTGGCTATCCTCATCTGACATTTTGGGAGTTTTAGAGATTAAGGGGTACTCTCTGTAAGTAGAGATATTGTTAGTAAATGAATTGGTATATTCCTGATGAATTATCTCTACAAGTTTATGTAGAGGTATGTAGGAATATATACATATGGGTTGGTATTGGATTATCTCTGAGGGTTATTTCCCTGAATATATATATGGTTGATATGTTCCTATTTGGATTATCTTTAAGTCTATGTATTAGGGTTATTCTCCCTGCATCTATAAGTAAATATATATAAATATCTTGCCGGTCCTCAATCGGAAAGATGATCAGTTGTTCGAGAAGTGGCAACTGTCAGAGTTGCTCGAGCGAACAGCTGCGTCTGTGATGAGGAAAGCGGCTGTTGCCCACTTCATTCCTCTAATCTCTGGTTTCTCCCGTCGTGCTCATATGACGTTGCGCATCAGGCGAGAGGTGTAGTTTCGGCATGGGGAACACCGGGACCACACTGAAAGGAATGCCGCGTCGGAAGGTACGCAGTAGCGCTCCGAAAGCGGTATCTTGCCCAGACGGCCTTTTAACCCATGGGAGCTTTTCACAGTGGGTGTTAGCTTGCAGTGCACAGCGACTGTAGGAGAAAACACTTGTTCGGGAGGAGGGGGGGGGGGGGGGGCTTACCGAGGGAGCTTGCGGCACGCAGTGCCTGATGGAGAAAAACACTTATTCGGGTGGGGGGGGGGGTTACCGGTGTGTAAAGCTGGGGGTAAGGCGACCTTAAATTAGAAGCCTGATTTCACAAAAGGATGTAAATCGAAATTTTAAAACTGGTATGAAACAGTTCATGAACAGCTGTAACTTAGAACAAGGTCGAAAACAAGTATGACAATGAAGCAAGTCTTATACAGTTACCGTTAAAAACAAGGAATGGCAAAGATAATGAAGGTACTTATCTGTGTGGAGCCGCATTTAAAAGAGGCCGTTTGTACTGAGTGCATGCTTATTATGGCCTAGCTGTATTATGTTCTAGAACGATCTATATTGTGATGTAATACTTCAAAGTGGGTCTGTGGAGTTGGCATTAAAAGATTAATGCATAATGGTAGCCTCCGGTCTTGTAATTAAATTTGTGGCTCCCCACAGATTCTAGATGTTTTCATCGTAGAAATGTGAGGAAAATTTGTTTTTAGTGAAAGTTAGAGGTTTGCAAGGGATTCTGGGTAAGAAAATGTGGTGGGTGCCACACAAGTCACCCCACCCTGGATTCCCCTAGGTGTCTAGTTTTTAAAAATGTGCAAGTTTGCTAGGTTTCCCTAGGTGCTAGCTGAGCAACTGCCCAAAATCCACAGCTAGACACAATGCAAAAAAAAGAGTCCGTTTTCAGTGGACAAATGTGATGTGTCTATCTTACGTTTTGGGCCCTTTCCTGTCGAGGGTACTAGCCTGACCCACACAAGTGAGGTACCATTTTTATCAGGAGACTTGGGGGAATGCTGAGTGGTAGGAAATTTGTGGCTCCCCACAGATTCCAGAAGTTTCATCACAGAAATGTGAGGGAAATGTGTGTTTTTAATCATACTTTGAGGTTTGCATCCTGGGTATGGAAACCTGGTGAGAGCTACACAAATCACCGCCACCCTGGAATCTCCCAGGTGTCTAGTTTTAAATAATGTATAGGTTTGCTAGGTTTTCCTAGGTGCCGGCTGACCTAGGGCCCAAAATCCACAACCGGCCACATTGCAAAAAGGGTCAGTTTTCAGTGAAAAAATGTAATGTGTCCATGTTGCGCTTTATGACCTTTCGTATTGCGGGCATTGGCCCTCTACCCACACAAGTGAGGTACCATTTTTATTGGGAGTGTCGGAGAAATGCTGGGTGGTAGGATATTTGTGGCTCCCCACAGATTCCAGAAATGTTTCTCGCTGAAATGTGAGGAAAAGGTACATTTTTTTAGTCAAAGTTTGAGGTATGCAAAGGCTTCTGGCTAGGAAAAGCTGGTGCGGGCTACACAAGTCACAACACCTTGGATTTCTCTAAGTGTCTAGTTTTCACAAATGTACAGGTTTGTTAGGTTTCCGAATGTGCCAGCTGAGCTAGGGCCCAAAATCCACAGCTACCCACATTGAAAAATGGGTCAATTTTCAGTGGAAAAAATTTGATGTGTCCATGTTGTTTTGGGCCATTTCCTTTTGCAGGGCCAAGGCTTACCTAAACGAGAGGTACCATTTTTATCGAGAGCTATGTGGGTACACAGACTATTAGGAAATTTGTTATTATCCATTATATTTCTCAGCATTTGTGCATTCCAAATGTAAGCCAGTGTGTAAGAAAGAAGACATTTTGAACAGCGCCCTCTGAATCACATTCTAGTATGGGTACCAACAAATTTGGCGATGTACAAATAACCACTGCTCCTAAACTCTGTATCTGGTGTCTATTTCAGAAATACATAGGTTTCCTTGATACCCATTTTTCAGTCTTTATATTTTACCATATGACTTGTTCTGTACCTGTTATAGAATGAAAAACCATTGTAAGATGCAGTTTTGTACCTCGAGCTCTTGGAAAACCTACAAACCACAGATATCTCCGCAACCAGAAGGGTATAGCGGACATCATTGTACATTGCTTTTGTAAATCGCCCATTGTGACAAGAAGTTACAAATCAAAACGTTATCACAAATGGCAGTTTTTTATAACCTGTTTGAATAGTTTTTTATTTCAACAGTTAATTTCTTTAGGAAAACCTTGAGGGATCTACACAAATAACACCTTGCTGAACTCAGAATTCTGTCTACTTTTCAGAAATCTATGCTTTCCAGGAACACCCATGAGTTTTACCCCAATTTCCACCAAACTAGAAGTAGGTTGAAAGCACAAAAATTAGGAATAAGCATTTGCAATGCAATCGGTCTCGCATTTGTGAAAGTCTGAGTTTCTGGCGTTGTAAATGATTTCATTTTTTATTTATGTTTAGTTGTTTGTAGTGGAGTGGATGTATGTTGTTTGCAGTGGAATTATGTGGTTTGAATTGGAATTGTTAGTTTTGGAATTGTGTGGGGTTAGATTGTGTGGTGTGTAGTGTATTTGTGTATTGTAAATATGTGGTATGGTGAACAGATAAGGGTGAGAGCTGTATAAAATAGACAGAAAGTAAGAATGAGAGGGATAGGCAGTTTGTGTATGAAGTGGTGAGTGAACTTTAGACCAAGTAGTATAAATAGTGTGCGAGAAAGAGAGATAGAAGGGGGGAGAATGTTATAGATGTATGCAGAGGCTGTGGTTGGGTAGAAGATAGTGAAAGAAGAGGAAGAGAATGTGTGTTTGTTGTTATTACTTTAAAGTTATGGTATTAAAAGTGTGTAGAAAGATATGAAGTGAACTAATATTATGAACGCTGGACTAGTGTGGGAGAGAGCGAGATAGTGGTATGAGAGAGAGGAGGGGGAATTGTGAGAGGGTTATTTTGGTGGTGGGGTGAGGTGGCGTTACACCCAGTCTGAGGATGCAAAGGTATGTGTTAGTAGGCAGTTTAGATATGTAAGTTATAGGGAGTGTGAGGGAGGGATGTGAGGGGGCAGTGTAATTGTGAGATGAGAGGGGTAGTGGTAGAAATGAGAGTGACTGCATGTTGGAGAGATGATAGTGTTTGTTGAAGTGCAATGTAGAGATGGGTTGTATTTGTTTTGTTAGTTGTGTAATTGTGTGGTGTACCGTAAATGATAATGTATTTTACCCATGTGTTTTGTTTTGGAGTATAGTGGATGTATGTGGTTTTGAATGGAATTATGTGGTTGGAATTTGAATTGTTAGTTGTGGAATTGTGTAGGGTGAAATTGTGTGGTGTCTAGTGTATTAGTGCTGTGTAATTATGAGGTATGATGAATAGATAGGGGCAAGTGCTGCACAGAATAGATAGAAAGGAAGATAGAGAGGATTAGGCAGTTTGTGCACAAAGTGGTGAATGAACTTCAGACAGAGGATCAGAAAGATAGTGTGAGAAAGCAGGGGAGATCAGGCCACAGACACAGACCTGCTGCAGCATTTTAAATCATGACCCTTTTTTCTGCAAGGTAACTGCACTTGTGACTGCCTGTTTAGTTGTAAAATATAGCAATATTAGGTGTTTAGAGGAGTTCAGGCAACTTTTGTCCCCGGGGCCACTAGACCTGCTGCACCATTTAAATAATGACCCTGTTGCCTGCAAGATAACTGCACTTGTGACTGCCTCTTAAGTTGTAAAATATAACCATAATCGGTGTTTAATGGGGTGCCTAGAGCTTTTGGTCCCAGCACCACTGCACTTGCTGAACTATTGAAATCATGGCCCTAGTACCTGCTAGATAACTGCACTTATGACTGCCTGTTAATGAGTAAAAAATAAAACAATAGTTGGTGTTGATTGGAATTATGACAACGTTTGGCCCCGGTGCCACTGCACCTGCTTCAACATTTAAATCAAGTCCCTTTTAACTGCAAGGAATGACAAACGCACGAAGAGGAAGGCAAACCATTGAATAAGAAGCAAGAAAATGAGAGTGACAACAAAACTAATCAATGGTAAGCAATGGGTGGGCTCCAAGCTTATTGTAAATTTTGGTAAGCCCGCAAAAGGCTTTCGCCTACAGACACCTAAAAAGTGGTCTGGTAGGTGAGACTTAAAAACCTTACAGCACCACATTTGCTTGAGATGGTTACAAAACACGGTGTGGAATTTCACCGTCACAACAACACTATCAAAGGTATCTATACACCGTCCTTTCAATGCTGCTTTGAATGCAGCACAAATATTGTGTACAGCAATGGAGTACCTTTACAGAGTGTTATTTTAAAAAATACATAATACATAAAAAAAAGTACATAATGTGGCTCTAACATAACTATGGGACCCTTGCATTTCACCATTCCAAAAAAACTTAGATTATTAAAACCTCTACTCTATTGTACTGAATTGTAGCAGCATTTATATAGCGTTCCCTGGAATAGGAACACCAAATAGTTCTTAGCTTATTCCTACACAACTTCAATCCAGAGATGTCCCAAATAATGGCTGTCCAAGAAAATATACAAGGCCACAGTCGATTAAACAACAAATCACACCCAGGATGTCAACACTCACATTTGAAATACCAAAAATCTTGCTGCTATAAAACTGCCTTAAGACATCAACAAAACAGCAATATACAACAGAACTAAACAAACACAAACAAAATAATAGCAAAATTGTACAAACTCAATCCAAACCAGCTAAGAGCTTTACATTTTCCCCAAACAAAGCAGCCCTAGTGTTAAGGTTTACTGTTACTGGTACCCAGCAGTAAGAGAAGGCATAGATGCACTACAGAATACATAGGCTGAAACAGATCAAATGACTACCACTGTGATTCAATACTTAGCAGGGTTGATGGTAAAAAACCACAAAACTACAGTTTACATTTTACAAGTTGAAGAAGACTTGCTATTAGATATTCTTGTCCAGCAAAAACATAGTGGTTTTTTTCAGTCATAAGTGGACTATGGAAACAGAGCTATATCTGATGCATTTATCTTATGTAATGCTGCGCTGTAATGCTTTACAAACAGAACACAAGAAAGCAAATATATGAACTAGGATAGCTCTATCAGAATTGGCCTACTGTCACACAAGGCTTCGGGTAAACATCAGCACTCAGCCATGCCGGATGTGCCTTATGAAAGTGTCACAAGGCAACCCTGATCAAAGGTATGGAGCACATGTGTAGAAATTGTTAATAAGGGGAGTGGCCAAGATGGCGGAGTGAGAGGACGTGTCCTGCTCGATCTCCGCTCCCGCCGGGCCTTTAGCATTGCTCAGAGCACCCACGGCGCCCGGATCCCCTACCTGGAGGCGAGGGTCTGTGTAACGCTCCAGGCCGGATGAAAGATTGTGCCCGAATTCCGGTTGATGTGCGCTGATCGTCCTCCGCTATCCCTGCGGCCTCGCGCGGCGCTGTGAAGCTGAGTCAGCGGTGGGGGCTGTTCGAGTGCTCCCCAAGGCCGTGGAGGCAAGCGGGCACCATCGCTGGGCTTTGAAGGGCCCCCAGCAGAGAACCGAGACAATCGGCTCGGCCACGGGCCGGCGGCTGTATTGGGATCGGCACCTGGGCCTGTGCCATGGCCTGTGAAGTGGGGCGGGGCCACAGGAGTGGATCCACCTGGCTGCTGGTGTTCGAGAGGGCCGGGTCTCCTGCGGCGCCCGGGCCCCGGTGGAGCCCTGCTGACGGGCGGGAGCCCATAGCCTGGTCTGACAGCGATCCCACCGCCCAGGGGTGCGCTCGGTCGGGGTGCGGCCTCCCGACATCAACGTCACCCCAGGAGGTCCTGAGTGGGAGAAGAGCCGGAGGACCACGGAGCTAGGCCTCGCTCCTTACTACCGGAGAGCCACGCGGGGAGGTTCCGGCCTGAGAGGTGTGTGGCGGGCGGCGATGTGTCAGCGGCCTCCTGCCGTGCCCCTGCCCTTGTGACTGGGATGTGCACGGCCCCCTGACGCCTGGAGGGCTTGGTGAAGGACTTGGACTGGGCGGCTGTGTGGCCCATAGAACAGAGACAGGCGCTGGGATCGCTCTCCCTTGATCGGGCCTTGGAGGGGTCCATGTGCGTGAGGGGCCTGCATTTCCCAGAGCTCCGGGAGTCACCCAAACCCTGCCTTGCTCTGGGTCGGCGCAGGTGAGCGGAATCCCCGGGTGTGAGGTCGCCCCACAGCGCTTGGACCTCGATCACGCCGGGACGTGGGCAATCCCTGGGGGCGGTACAGCGGCCATTGTCTGCCCTTGGCGTGAAGCGGGAGCCTGCCGGAGCTAGGCCCCGCTATAGACTACCGACAGTGCCACCTGCGGACAGCTTGCCTTCCTTGGAGAGCGCTTGGGGGTGCGGGAGTGCTTGCCAGTTTGGAGGCCTGTTGGTGACCGTGCGTCCCTCCCCCCTGGCGTGTCGGCTCTCTGTAGACGAGACAGCGGCTCAGCCCCACAATGTCAACGGCTAAAAGTAAAAAGGACCGGTCTGTCTGGGATTTGCTCATGAAGCAGGCTGGGGACTCTCAGGGAGCTGGTCAGGTCGCATCCGGAGAGGGCCCAGGCAGAGCAGTCACAAGGGAATTCCTGGAAGCCCTGTTCGCCTCCCAGAGGGAGGACATCTTGGCAATTAAGACGGACCTGCAGGTTGATCTCCGGGAAGTACGGAGGGATGTAGACACGGTTGGTGAACGGGTGGTCACTCTGGAAGACTCGACCGCGGCCCGGGACGAAGAGATCGCTGCACTTCAACAAGAAATCCTACGGCTGCGGGACCAGCAGCTGGACCTCCAGACGCACTCAGAGGACCTGGAGAATAGGTTGAGGCGAAATAACATCCGTATTCATGCTGTCCCGACTGGAGCAGAGGAGGAAGATCTGGAAGGATATGTTCAAGACCTCTTCCGGGCTGTTCTGAGAGCATCGACGGAATCCTCCGTCAAGATTGATCGTTGTCATCGAGTGGGCCCCCCTCACCAGCCAAATCACCCCCCTGCTGATATCCTGGTGTGTGTGCATGACTTCAAGGTGAAGGAGGAGATCCTCAAAGCGGCCCGCACCTGTCAACCCCTGTGATTCCGAGAGCACGCACCACAGCTCTTCCAGGATCTAGCAGCCAGTACCCTTCAAAAAAGAAGAGACTTTCGCCATGTGACCAGCCACCTCCGTTCGAAGGGTGTATCCTATTCCTGGGGGCACCCGTTCCGTCTCATTTTCCGTCTCGACGGGAAGCTACAACAAATTCACTCCTTGGCCGAGGCCTGTAAGGTGCTTCACATCAACCTCGACGACTGCCTGCCCAGCCCGGGGTTTCTGGGCCCGGATCTCCCGGTCCCTCAAGACGCAGCCCCCGGGGTGGCCGGGGCCTGGAGCGCCTTCGCCCTGACCCGGCGGTCATGATCAAAGAGCGTTCAGCTGTTCTCCGGACCCTCGCTGGCACGGAGGGGGACACATTGGACTCTAATGACTGAGGGTAACGTATGTGTGGGTTTGTCTTCTTCCCTCCGGGTCCAGCGGGGGTGGGGGGACTTTTCACCTTTGAATGGAAAGGTTCCTCACTCTCTTGGTTGTCTCCACTTTTTCCTGGGCCTCTGTCGAGATGGACTCTAAGTGCTGGCCTATGTTGCTGGCTTATTGTTTGGGGGTTTGTTTACGTTGTTTTGGGGTGGGGGGTCCTCTCTCTGGTGAGCTATTTACCTATGGCCCTACAGGTCTGGTTTGTCCCTTCCGCATGCACGCGTGGCCCCTCCCGTGGTCTGCGCCTCCCTATTGGCATCTTGGCGTCGGAGACAGCATACTGGGGTTCTCCGTAGCCTAATGGAGGTCAAACTAGTTAGCTATAATGTCCGAGGCCTCAACAATCCTACCAAACGGAGGGCTGTACTCTCCTTACTTGAACACTCAGGGGGGTTATATGTCTTCTTCAAGAAACCCACCTGCTCCACAAGGACACGCACCGTATGCGACACAGGGAGTTCCCCCTACAGTTCTGGTCTTCAGGGACGAGCAAGAAAGGCGGGGTGGCCATTCTTTTTTCCAAACACTTTAGAGGTTCCATAGTGGGTTCTGTTGCAGAGATTAAGGGCCGCCTCTTGGCGCTGAGACTTCAAATTGGCTCCTCCCTCCTTACATTAGCCTCAATTTACTCCCCAAATGAGCATCAAGAAAAGTTCCTGACTGGGGCATTGGCTGAGGTACTCCATACGCCCGATTCATTGGTAGTAGTGGGCGGTGACTTGAACTTAGTTATGGACGCTGGGATCGACCGCTCCTGCCCGAGGACTGGGGGGGGCGGGAGCCCTGTCGGGGAAGGGTAAGGAGTGGTTGGAGGACTGTGGGATTAGGGACGCTTTGCGCGGCCTCCACCCCAATGACAGGGACTACACCCATTACTCGGCGGCTCATAAGTCCTACGCTCGCTTGGACCACTTTCTCGTCACCCGGGCTGCATGGGCTTGTACACGGGCATCTACTATCGAAGCCTGGTCTCTTTCAGACCATTCCCACATCAGATTGACACTACGTTTGCCCCCCACTCCTTCTTCCCCCTCACACTGGCGCATGTGAGACTCCTTGTTGCACTCCCCGCAGGTGGTAGAAGACCTTCGGCATACATTGAAAGATTACTTAGCACTTAACGATGATGGCTCTACAGCTTTAGCCTCCGTTTGGGAAGCTCTTAAGTTGGTCCTGAGAGGGGCCATAATCGCTAAGGCAGCCCACGACAACAAGACTAGGCGGGACAAACGAGGGGAACTCAAATCTAAAGTTAAAGAACTTGAGGCGATCCATAAGCGCACGGGAGCTCCATGGGTCTGGCGCCAACTGGAGAAGGAACGGCTCCAGTTGAAACGCCTGGACTTGGACAGAGCCCAGCATGCAGTGATCCGGTTGAAGCATAAATTCTATGTGGGATCTAACAAGGGTGGCCACATGCTAGCACACTGCCTTCCCAGTAAAAGACAGGCGCAGGCAGTTACGGTGGTGTGCGGAGAGCTGGGTTCTGAGATCACGGATGACGCCGGCATAGCGGCGGCCTTTCGGACTTTCTACGCGGATCTTTACTCCGCCGAGTCTTCACTCTTGGCGGACCCTCGCGATTATGTCAACGGGGCCAAAGTCATCCCCGCTTCCGGCCAACGAGGCTGATAGTTTAGAGGCCCCGATAAGGATTGACGAGGTGATTTCGGCCATTGCCCGTCTGAAGGTTCTGAAGGCGCCGGGCCCGGACGGGTTTAGTGCCCTGTTCTACAAGACCTTCTGCATGGAGTTGGCCCCCCTGCTCACTCGCTTGTTCAACTCATTGGCTGAAACAGGCACCCTCACTGAATCCATGTTACAGGCCACTATTTTGGTCATCCCCAAACCAGGGAAAGACCCTGCGCTTTGCAGCTCCTACCGGCCGATCTCTTTACTAAACATTGATGCGAAGCTGTTCTCTAGCATCCTGGCCCACAGGCTAAACCCTCTGATGCCCGGTTTGATCGACCCGGATCAGTCGGATTTCATTCCGAATAGGCAATGCGGGGACAATACTAAAAGGCTGTTTCACCTGATTGATAAGGTTAAAGTTCCAAGGAAGAGGCGCTTTTGCTAGCGGTTGATGCCAAAAAGGCATTCGACCGCGTGCACTGGCCATACTTATTTGCCACTCTAGACCGTTTCGGCTTGGGCACGAAATTTTGCAAATGGGTGGCATGCATTTACAGCAACCCGTCGGCTGCGGTAAGGGTAAATGGGGTTCTCTCGTGCGGTTTTGCGGTGGGGAGAGGCACCAGGCAGGGCTGCCCCCTCTCCCCCTGCTCTTCGCTCTGTATATGGAGCCCTTTGCTCAGAGGCTCCGACATAACCCACACGCCCAGAACGTTCCTTTTGGGGCCGACCGGCATTAAATTAGCCTATACGCCAATTACGTCATTTTTTCGGTAGGGCAACCCTTGACCTCCTTGCCGTTCATTGTAGATGACATGCTCGCCTTCGGTCGGGTGTCAGGATTCAAAATAAACCTCCAGAAATCGCAGGTCCTCAACCTAACTGCAACGCAAAAAACGGTGGACACCCTACGGGTCCAATTTGTTTTTTACTGGGTGTCGGACGGCTTAACATATATGGGATTGGTCCTTCATAAGAACAGATGGCAAGACTGCAGAAGTGAATTATGCTGCTTTACTCTCCCGCATCCGTAAAGATCTAACCCAGTGGCAACGTTTGCCGCTTTCGTGGCTTGGGAGACTAGCCGCGGTCAAAATGAATGTCCTACCGCGGGCTCTGTATCTTTTCCAAACTCTTCCCTTATCGCCTCCACCCCATGTGCTCTCACATATACAAAAGGAGATTGAGCGTTTCATTTGGGGCTCGGTATCCCCCAGGTTGCGGAAGTCCCTGCTGCAACGCCCTAAACAGGAAGGTGGTCTTGCATTGCCGAATATCACTCGATACTTTCAAGCCTCACACCTGCGTTTTCTCGTGGAATGGAACCGTCCAATGACGGAGAAGCACTGGGTATTTATGGACCAGACAGTAGCTGGCCACCACATCTGGAGGGAAGCCTGGCTTCCTAGGGTGTCTCGATCCTGGGGACTCTACTCTTCGCCGGTCACTCGGCCCACCATGTTAGTTTGGGACAGAGTGTCCAAGCGGGCTAACCTTACAACGTTCCCTTTGCCTAAGTCCCCCATCTTTCTCAATCCTGAATTCCCACCAGGGGTCGGGTTCGCGATGGTTAGCTGGCGGCTGCAAGCGCCTGGGGCACTTGTTTGATCTCCACGGGCTTATCCCCTTCGAACAGTTTCGGGAAGACTGCAGCCTCACCACTTCCGACCGCTACCTCTACGTGCAAATGCTACATTGGGTGTCTGGGTCTCTAGTCCGCCCTCTGGTTGTTAGACCAATGCTCCCGTTTGAAAGGTGGCTTATCTTTAAAAAAGATGATCGTAAACTTATCTCGGAGATCTATAGGTTTCTTTCTCAGGGCCCGAGTGGGGTCAGGACGCCAGGACAACGGCGATGGCAGGCGGAACTCAGACGAACTCTGTCGGACAAAGAATGGGAAGATATTTTTTATAGGACCCACCACACTGCACATTCCATGGGCCACACCGAAACAGCGTTCAAAATTGTATCTTATTGGTACTACACCCCGGCTCGTTTACTTAAGTGGAGCTCACGGTGCGATGGCCTCTGTTGGCGGGGCTGTGGGAGCCCGGGCACCCTCATTCACCTCCTGTGGAACTGCCCGAAGCTCACGAGATACTGGGACAAGAACCTCGATGAGATTGACAAAGCTTTCGACACTACCATTCCCAGGCTACCGGCATACACTATCCTAGGACTGCCTAACGCCCTGACTTTTCCCTTGCGTTCTACCAGGGGCAGACAGATCGCCCTAGCGTTGAACGCTGCGCATCAGGTGCTCTTAGCTAGTTGGAAATCGGACAGAATCCTGGACCACACACAATGGCTTCACCAGTTGTGGTCCCTTTTGGGCATGGAGAGACTCTCAATGGCTACACTGGGGGACAAATCCAAATACGCTAAGATATGGGCTCCCTTTATTTCCATCCTCTCTACAGAGTTTCGGGAACTGACATGCCCTGCTTACTTACGAATTTTGAAACTAATCCCCGAAAGCGTGAAGAATGGTTGAAGCCTGACTGTGGCAGATGGGCACTGGGGGCTGGGGGGTAACTTTCATATCGGACCATATCCATGCGCGTTTGTACGTTCATTGGCTCACCAGGAGAGAGAGAGGGGGGCGGGGGAGGTGGGAGGGTCTCGGGTTTTTGTATGTTAGTTTTGTTCATGTTCTCCTTTTGTGACTCTTACCTTCCTTAAAAGCAGACTTTTGAGCCTTGGGCATGTTACAATGAGTCGTTGGCCAATTGAGCACCAGCGGGCTCAGCTTGCTGCTGGCCCTTTCCAACGTTCCTTCCACAGGGCTCCTGGAGCACTTACTGTTTTTTTTATTGCTGAACGCGGCCGGCCCGGGATGGGTTGTAGGCGGCATGCTGTGTAAACTGTCTACCTGTCCAGCCTGTAATTCCTTGGGTCCTATGGGTTCTCATGTCCTTTTGTAGCCTGCCCGCTGGGTTGTAGGCACCGATGCTCTGTACTGCTATGCTATGAGTTCTGCTAATAAAATTGATTTAATTCTAGAAATTGCTAATAATATCTCTGCTCAATCCCAGAAGAATACATTAACATCCGTATGACAGTGGAAATCTCGGATGGCCCCTAGAGCCGACAATGTTGGTTCTCCTGTGAATTGTTATGCTTTTACTTTAACTATCCTGAAACAGCACAGTCCTCTAAGGCATACCGGCAGGCGACTCTCAACAAATGGAATAACAGCGTGGACACTAAGAAAAGTAAAATGGGAAAAACATGCAACATAATAAACGAAATAAAGACTGGTCTCACTCTAGCATACATCTATCGGTGGGCTATACAAATGGAGGCAAGCACACCAAAATGTCTCTTCTGTTAAACAATTCATCCTCTCGTTCTCTAGAAGCTGTAATTGCTCATGAATATACACATTTTGGATGCCTTTCGTGAGAAATTTCAAAATGGCAAATGTATCATGGAAACTGTTGTAACATGTTTACATTATTTTTTATATTTTTGCTGCACTGTTTTCAGCGTTTCAGGACAGGGCTTTCCTCTTATTTATGTTTTAATAATCTTTATTAATGCTTTTAAATATTCCATAATGACATAATCAGGGAAGGTTTTATGAAGCAGTAAAAAAAATACAGTACATATGATAAAAGATGTTACAATCAATAATATATCGTCATCTGAAAAAAACATAATATGGATAAAAGACAAATATTGTGCTAAATTCATGTTAAAGTACAATCCCGCTACAAGAAAAAGTGCAAATACAGGATAAACAAAGTGCTTTTGTCTACTTCAATATTTCCTTTTAGAAAAACCATCCATAACCGAAAAACCTAGAAATCGTCACTTCTTACCCAGTTAATATTCAACCCTCCTGCTGGGAGCGAAACCATTTCTTAAAGAGCCCCCAGATCTTCCTCTCTTTCGCCTACCTATTTTTCCCTTACATTTATATAATGCTGTCTCCAAATTAAAAATGGAAAAAAATCTTCCTCGCCATTGTTGATGAAAGGATGGCGCCTGCGGATTGAGCCATGCTGAGGCAATACAGATTCGATATACTGCCACTGCAATAAATATTAGGGGCTCCCCCCAGGTAAATCCAAGGCCTCATCCACCCCCAATAGCATCACTCCGGGAGTTAAACCCAGATTAGTATTAAAAATATCTCCCAGAAATTTGGAGATCTGCGATCTAAGTGAATCTAACAAAGGGCATGTACCAAACATATGAATCAGATCTGCTGTGGAAGCCTGACGGCGCAGACAGTTTGCAATCTTTGCTGGGGTAAAATATAAATCAAAAATTGTTTTGTAATGCTGTGCCTGCAGCCCTGTAGAACACAGTACCATGTGGCTTAGCTCCAGAGATTCATAAAAGCTGAGATCATCCACCCCCAGGTTTTGCTGCCATTCAGCGCCGTATTTCTCGATATCATCCGGTACCACATCACATAATTTAGGGGCCTATTAGGATGGCGGGTGGATTTCCACCGCCGGGCTGGCGGTGGCGCCCGCCGGCCCGGCGGTGGACATCCGCCCGCGATCGCAGCCAAGAAAACCGCCAGTCAAATTAGGATGGCGGTGGTGACCGCGGCGGTGGGAAATTCTGACCGCCGCTTTTCCGCCGGTTGCCATCCGCACTCCTGCCTGGCGGATGGAGCAGGACCGGGATAATGGTGGCGGTGCAGAGCAGGCTCCGCCGGCAGGATTATGATGCCGACGGTAGCCAGCCTTTCCTCAGCAGTCAAACCGCCATGGAAAGGCATGCGGAGATTGTCTTCCGGGGGCCCGATGCCGGCCCCCAATGTGTTGGGGGGTGTGGGTGCACTAGGGGGGTACCCATTGTCCCCCCTACATTTCCCTGTACCAGGTGGCAGGCACTCTGCAGTGCCTGCCACGCAGTGCAGGGAAATGCAGGACATGCTCCTTTCGGCATTGCGGCGGTGCTGCGGGCAGCAGCAACCGCCGCAATGTTGAGGCCCGCAATCAGACCGTCGCGGTCGGATTTTGACCGCGGGTCATCGTAATTCGACCGGCAGTGATGTCGCGGTCCATGCGGGCGGTCTTTTCCTGCTACCATGGCGGTCGGGGAGGTTTTCCGACCGCCATCCTTATAGGCCCCTTAATGTGTATCGAACTGATGGAAACTTTTCTCTCCCCCAACAACAGATCCAAAAGTGGTACCCTTTCGAAACCCGCCGCCCCCCCAGTTTTCTTGTACATAAAATCGTGATTATGCAAGTATTTGAAAAATTCCCTATGATTCAAATCAGACTTAGCCCAAAGCTCCCCGAATGATGCTAGCCTCTGATCCTGGAAGAAATCCCTCAATTTTGACGGTAAGCAGTCAATATATCGAGTTTTTAATATCGATTTACAGAAATATCGAGTTTAGTATATCGATAGTATTAAATATCGATGTTCTGTATATCGATGTAAAAAATATCGATTTGAAGTATTGTCAAAAATATCGAAGTAAGTAAAATCGACTGTAAAAATATCGTTATGTGAAAATATCCTTATTGTATTATATTTGAGTTTGTTTGTAGTAGTATATTAGTTACTTAGGGGCCTATTACGATGTCGGGCGGAGGCACCAACGCAGTGCTGGCGGTGGCGGAAAATGCCATTTTCCGCACGCCAACAGCGGTCTCCACGCCCGCCATATTAGTATGGTCAAACACAGCCCATTTCCCATCTGCCGTGGTGCGATGCGAACCGCCAGAAAAATGCGCCCGCCACCGCGACGGTGGTAGCCAATGGAGACCCACCGCCGTGCGAAATGACGTCCCGGCCGCCGTACAAATCAGGATGCCCCAAACAGCCAGTTGCACCGCAGCGGAGAAACCTCCCAACCAGAGACGGCGGAAGCACTACAGCGGAGCGCAAAACCTGATTCCCGGTCCCATCCGCCCGGTCCCGAGCGCAATGGAGCCAGCTCTACACGTCTTCCCGGCGCTGTACCTGATACACCACCAGCAACTCATGCACTGTCGCGGACGTCGCCGCAGGTACGCAATAACACAACTCCGCACACAACAACAACACACAACTCATGGACAGATATAGGGTTCCTGTGCACACCAGACACCCTGGTGGGGACAGGAACACATCCAGAAGTGTACCCACACATGTCCTACCTCTCACCAAATCACCCCTCCGCATCCAGGTCACCCACCAACCGCGATCTTGATGTAATGTCCCGGTCACGTCACCGGAGCGGTGAAGACGCAGGAAAACATGCGCACAAGGCAGAAGGCAGGGCCAGCGCAAGGCATGGGCAGTGCACAAAGACCATAGGGCCACACCTCCAGCTTCCACACAACAGGCCCCCACCCCAAACATGAAGGGACATGCCATGTGCCAACCCTGTGCTCCCCCATGCACAATAACCAGCCAGGTGAACCCACACCCTGCACCACACACAAAACAACTAGGGAGACAGCACAGCAGGTGGGGCTGCAGAGGAACACACAGCACAGAAGCAAAGGGCCAGGGCAACCCACACACCACACCTACACCACACTCATAGCAAGAAAACAGAGTCCAAGCACAAAATCAACACTCATACAGATAAGGAACAATCACTGAACTGGACACACAGCCTGCCAAGTCACACAGACATACCCCACACTGACACACAGCCACATACACAGACCAGATGTCAGCAGCAATGGAGGACAACAAATAGGAAATCTAAAGTGAGGTGCACACAAATGGTAGGTGAAGGAGCTAACCACTAAGCATGTGTACACCACATGCAAGAGAAGGAACATATAACAACACCCTCAGCCCATCCAATCACACATGGCTGGCACAGTGAGTGAAGTCAAACCACAGTCACCTCAGTGCAACAACTCATGGAGACAGCAAGGCAACCCATGGACAGGCACAGGGATGAAAGGAAGGGTCTGAAGTCCAACAGTGAACAGCCACATATCTGCATCCAACTACCTGACAGGTGTATGTCAGCAGCACAACACACAGGGCCCATCGTAACACTCCATGACTGTCAAACACAAGTAGGAACCTTCACACATACCCCACCCCCTCACACCTGCAGCACACAACACCAGTGTCCAACACACAGGGGCCGATTCCGATCTCGGCCGGTAGGGCTCCGAATCGGATTCGGCATGACCGGATTCGATTCGGAGCCCTATTTCCCGACCGAATCGTACGCGCGTCCGGACGAGCGAGTACGATGCGAAATCGCCGACCGACTCGTTCGGGCGTCCCAACCGCTACGACCGACTCGTTCCCGGGTCTAACCGCACCGACCGACTCGCTCGGACACGACTCGCACCGCGCAATGGAGACGTTCCCCGGCCGGGTAAGTACGATGCGCGCCGCGAGCAGTCCGACCGACACGCGCCGTCCGGCTCGAAAGAGCAGTCGGAGCCGTACTTCGGGGGTCCGTGTCGAACCCCCCTGTACGCGTAGCCGCGCGAGTCACACACAGGGGGGACCCATGGGTCCCCCCTACCTGTGCGTGTACGGCGCGAGTCGCTTCGCCGCGTACCCGCTGTAGGGGGCGCCCTTGTTCGCCTCGCACCCATTGAGGCAATGGGAGCCCGTGTACGCGTTGTACGACCGGCTCCCATTGACTTCAATGGGAGTCCGACCGACTTGAGTACGATAGCATACGGAACCCCAAGAATGTAGATTGTTGGTTCTCAGAATTATTGGAGGTCCATAATGTAACTCAAGCGACCTTCTCTGATAGTTCCCCTTCAGCAAATGATATCCAGCTGGGAAACTACCTAGGGTCTAAAAGTCTCTTTTGCCTAAATGGTAGGCATCTTCAAGATTGTCCAGCGAAGAAAACTTTTAAATTAGGCTCACAAAATTGCCCGATAGATTATATCTTTATGACAGTTCGGCACTTTGAGTTAATCAAAGGTTTTAGGATTATAAACAGAGTAGGGAGTGACCATAACCCACTAGAGCTAGACCTTTTAGACATTCAACCTCACCCCAGTAACAAAGTTATTGAACAACAAGTGGGATATCCCAGGAGGATTACAACAAGACTTACAGAAGAATTTATAGCCCGGTTAATAAAATTTCAGCAGAACTTAGATCTGGGCACAGTAACTGGTCAGTGCTTGGATTGGTACGTGGGTAAAATTGAAGAAGTGGTCCATAGGCTGTGTGACAATCTAAGGAAAAATAAATTGAAGGTAAATAAAATATTAAAAAAGTCGGAGAGACAAAGAAGGTGGTTCTCAAAGGAATGTATGGAAAAGAAGAGGGAACTAAGGAGAGTTGCACGTAGCCTTAGTATAAATTATGAATATGCTAGGGCAATTAAGCTTGTACAACTAAAAGAGAATATAATATGTTAATTAGGAAGGCAAAAAGAGTCTATAAAGAAGGATGCTGGATAGAGCTGCTTGAGGCAATAGAGACAAAGAATATACGGAAGTTCTGGAACTTGGTTCAATCAGCAGTGGGCTGCCCTCCGGCCGTAATGAATTGTGTGGTAGAAGAGGCAGCTTGGGAGAAATATCTGCTGGAATTATATAGCCCAAGAAGAGAACTGGAGGAGGATGTGCTGCCAGATTGGAGCGGTCTGGTAGCAGATTTAAAAACCGACTTTTCGGTTAGAGAAGTGGAAAATACGATAAGAACACTGAATCTAACAAGGGCATCCGGTCCAGACAACCTTCCTGCCCAGATAATTAAAACTCAATCGAACTGGTGGGCAGAATTTTTTTCTAAGATGTTCCAAGTTATTTTAGACACAGGGAAGTTTCCCAATAACTGGAAGGGTGCAATAATTAGGCCTATACATAAGAAGGGCAATATGCAGGCCCCAAAGAACTACAGATTAATAAATCTGATAGATATTGGAGAAAAGATCTTTGCAAAAATAATATTAGGTAAATTAAAAGATTGGGCAGACCAGAAGTCGGTGGTACCGGTAGAACAGGGGGATTTAAAGAGGGCCATTCGACAATGGACCATTGTTTTGCACTTTGGGCACTCGCTCGGAAATCAATAGAGCAAAAGGGGAAAATGTATTGCTGCTTTGTTGATTTCCGGGCGGCTTTTGATTCAGTGGACCGTAGGAGCCTATGGGAGTGCTTGATAAAGTACGATATACCGGAAGGCCTATTGGCCATTCTAAAAGAACTTCATAGTGAGAATTGGGCTCAAGTAATTAAGGATACACAAGGTTCACTGACCCAGAAAACTGCCATAAGGAATGGACTAAGACAGGGTTGTGTCTTGGCCCCCTTGCTCTTCGCCATATTCCTAGCCGACTTACCGGCAGCATTGGAAGTGGAAAGAAGTGCAAGCCCCAGAATGAGTGGTAGGAAAGTATCTTGTCTTCTATATGCAGATGATCTTGTGATACTGGACCAAACTGAGCTAGGACTCCAAAGGAAATTAAATGTTTTTAGAGAATACTGTGAGGCAAAGTTTTTAGTTGTAAATATGGAGAAAACAAAGATTTTATGTTTTGGTAAAAGAGATAAAAATTTTAACTGGTTTTTAGGACAAATAAAATTGGAAATTGTAAAAGAATATAGATACCTGGGCCTTTGGTTCGATAATTCGCTGAAGTGGTATACTCATTTAGAAGCTCAAAAAACAAAAGCGCATTCTTCTATTTGTGGGCTGAAAAAATTTAACAAGGATTATGGGGACATGTCACATAGACCAATGTTAAAGGCATATGAAGCCATGATCCCACCCCAAGTTTTGTATGGGTCTGAAGTTTTAACCCTAAGTGGTAAAGGAGATTGGGATCGGGAAGAAGGCAAGGCCTTAAAAACGTTATTGTCTTTACCAAGTTCTACAATGGTTCAGGCAATTAGAATGGAATTAGGAACAATAGCATGGAGTAGTCAGGCCCAAATGTCTCTGCTGAGATTCTGGAAGCGCCAAGATCCAGGGGAGTACAGAAAGTTTCACACTGGTGTAGTGAGGAGATTCGGCATAGTAGCCTAAAATGGGCCAGGGATGCGAGAAAGAAAATCCAGACTATAGCTGGGAGTTTAAATGTAAACTCAGTACAGAACCCTCTAGATGTAGAATTTACCAAGAGATTACTTAGATACCAAGGCTTAGAACAGTCAAGGATGCTTGATCTGGAATATCTGAGTAAGAAAAAATCGGTACAAGGTATAATAAACTCCTGGGTAAATGCTGCATGGTATCCGTATCTGGAAACCCTGCCTAATCATGGACTTAGGTGTGAAATCCTAAGAGTACGAATTGGCATCAATCCATGGTTAATGGAGGAAAAAATAAAAGCTGCCATGATATATCAAGATGGGACATGTAAATGCGGGCTTGGAACTAAAGCTGAAATACTGCATATATTGCTAGATTGCCTGGTTTTACAAGATTTGAGGAAATTGATTTTACGTCCATTATTTGTAAAATATGGAATAAGCTCACGAGCCCAAGCAATTGTATTAATAACTGATATGATAAGTCTCGATATAGCTATAGCACTAGGAAATTATATGAAAGGTATAAATAGCTTTTTACGGGATAAACTAAAGGGAGGTTAGCAATGTATTGATTTTAAATTCCTTCGCCCACAGAATCGGTTTACGTGAAATGAATATAATATGGAATTGAACTATTTTAAAATGCCACTGTTATTGGGGAAAGGAAGTGGATAACGTACCCCCTTTTTAAATAGAGCTCTGATGGCACTGTTATTTTAATGTCTTTTATGTGGTTTAAAAAAAAAAAAAAAAAAATCTTTTCCATACATGTATATAATATGAATATGTTGCTGCTATAGGAGAGGAGGTGAATATTGGTTCTACTAACTTTTGTATTAGCTAGAATAATTATAAAGAACTGTGTTGTTTTATTTCCTTCGTGATTCTTGTTGTTTAAAGACTATGGTCTAAATAAACAGAGTTTTCTCTCTCTCTCACTACACTGGCAAGACACAAGTGACTGAAAGACAACACACCAACAAAAGACACACACTGACATGCAAATACAACAACACACACAGAGCATCTGTCAGCTGCAAGACACAACACAGCCCACATCCACATCAAACACACAACAGATGCACATGCCAATACATCACATTGCAAACACAGCAGGACATCAGGGGATGAACACCAGGCAAGGACAAGGCAACATACACTCACAGCACTGCATGCACGACAAGCAGTGTGTGCACACGAAACATACCAGTTCCACACAGACATGAGTGACACACCATGAACACCCACAACACCAATCAGCACAGCACACAGACAACATCACACCAGGAAGTGAAGCAGTACCTTAGCAAACACACATACAGCTAACCCAACACCCACAGATGCACAAGTCTGGGACACCCAGGTGAAAACAAACAACATGACCAGAGGATTGTGCAGCACAAACAGTTGAACTGCATATGAGCAACCATGGCTGCACAACAGTATCAGAAAATCACATATAACCAATAGGGAAACTGTCATGAGTGGCACATTGGTCCTGTGCACAGATCAGCACCACAAACCATAGTGTAACAAATGAAGTGATGGGGAGGCACACACACTGCCAACACAAGGGGACAGCTGACCTGAGAGTGAAGTGCTGTGTACGTCAGTAGTGGACATGGCAGGAGTGCACCATACACAAATAGATGGAGTGCAGACCCACAATGGGTAGGCATCAGAAGCACAGATAGGGGATGGCATGACTCCACACCCCACATGCCATTCTGGAGGCAAAAAAGCACCAAGTGACAGCAATGCACGAGAAAACAAACCCACAATGTCAGTGTGTCCGAGCAGGTCTGCATAGTGACCACAAAGAGTATCAAGACACATGGCTGATCAACAAAACACAACACTGAATTGCCAGTCACACACCCTGCATACCCACAATTGCCACCAACAACAAGTTGGAATCCCCCAGAAGTGCAAGGACACACCAACACACTGCACAGTGCACAACCTACAACTTCCACATGTGCACACAATCACAAGCATAGGGCTGACCAATCAAACAAACAGGCTCTCAAATCCTGGCTGACACATGTGTGCAGTTGACATTGCAGGGGCACACACACATCAACACTACCGACAAAGTCACCCCCTTCACACTGCACACTTCTTGACCACCCAAGTGCACACATAGAAATCAACCCATGTGACTAGGATGACTGGCCATCACAAGATGACCATACACCAACACTGCTGTGCACACATCAAGTAAGATCTTACATACATGATGACCCTGGCCAGCCTGCCTGCAATCCTGTGGATAGAATCCCACCTTGTGCTGTCAGTGCATACAAACATGACATGTGTACAACATAGCCAACCTGACAAAAGAATGATCACAACAGTAGTCCATCACAAGCCACCATCATTACACCCCCAAGCCTCACAGTCAACAAGAACTGAAGTGCCAGTCACCCCTGTAAAACCCTCAAAAAGTGAGACAAGCCATTGGCAATGTTGAAGTGGCATACAGAGCATGTGTCACAGTAAACCATACCCACACAGAAAACCCTTTATTCAGCATGGACACTGACAAAACAGACAACAGGAGTAACTGTCTTTATTCACATATTACACAGATAGGCCCCAATAGTAGACAACAGCAAGGCCAGTGGCCAGCACAAAGTGCAGATGAGGTACATGAGAAGCTGCACAGGGACGGGGCAAACAGCAGTGAACATCAAGGCCAGTGGCCAGTCCAA
The DNA here is from genome assembly GCA_963921515.1 of Calotriton arnoldi. Lineage (NCBI taxonomy): Eukaryota > Metazoa > Chordata > Amphibia > Caudata > Salamandridae > Calotriton > Calotriton arnoldi. Next base: position 2,055,739 of record CAWUFW010000257.1, on the reverse strand, counting down.
GGTGCAGATGAGGTACATGAGAAGCTGCACAGGGACGGGGCAAACAGCAGTGAACATCAAGGCCAGTGGCCAGTCCAAGGTGCAGATGAGGTAAATGAGAAGCTGCACAAGGAAGGGGCAAACAGCAGTGAACATCAAGGCCAGTGGCCAGTCCAAGGTGCAGATGAGGCACATGAGAAGCTGCACAGGGAAGGGGCAAACAGCAGTGAACATCAAGGCCAGTGGCCAGTCCAAGGTGCAGATGAGGCACATGAGAAGCTGCACAGGGAAGGGGCAAACAGCAGTGAACATCAAGGCCAGTGGCCAGTCCAAGGTGCAGATGAGGTACATGAGAAGCTGCACAGGGAAGGGGCAAACAGCAGTGAACATCAAGGCCAGTGGCCAGTCCAAGGTGCAGATGAGGTACTTGAGAAGCTGCACAGGGAATGTGTGCAACTGTACCCTGCCATGGTCAGCAACACAGTCAGGGGGCTAACAATGGGCAGTCCAGGCACCGCTGTGGGAGAGACAGGTGTGTGAGGGGGACTTCCACTCAGACTTGGCTGTCAGTCGGACTGGGAGGTGGCTGAGTGTCGGGGACATTTGGAGGACTGGACCGGGGAGAGAGAGTCACAGCAGAGGTAGAGCCATCAGTGGCTTGTGAAGCCAGAGGGCTGCTTGGACCAGGTGGTGTGGTGGCACATGGAGGTGGAGTCATGCTGCCGTGAGACACAGTGTGGGTGGGAGATTGTGGAGGGGATTCTAAATGGCTTCCCTGTCTTGGTATTAGTGGTAAGTGGGGCGGACACAACAGGCACACTCACCACCAAAGCTGCATCAGGTGCAGACGGTGGCCCTCCCTCTGGGGACATGCTGGATCCAGCGGTACGCTTGGCCTGGCCTTGCCTTTGCCCCTCCATCCCCTGTTTACCAGGTGTCCCCCCTACAGTGCCCTCCTTTCCCTGCTTCACAGGGCTCGGGATGGGAGTTGAGGTCGTGGGTGAATCAGCCGTGGAGCTCTTCTTATGTGTACTCTTAGCAGGCACCAGCTTCTCAGTGGGCACGGAAACTGTCTGCTTGTGTTTGTGGCCCACTTTTGGGACAGGACAGTCCTTGGCTGGGGATGCCTGTGAGGCATGTGAGCCTGAGGCCTGCTTCTTGGCTTTATGGCCCTGGGTGTCGCTTGACGGGCTTTTGCCTTTGCGCTCTGGGGTGGCTTTACTTTTCTGTGGGGATGGTGTCTGCGCCTTGGACCGCTTGGGCTGCTGCTGCTGTGTGCTGCGTGTGCTGTATCTTGCCCTTGAGCTCTGTGGTGTGTGGTCACTATCGTCAGATGTAGCCACTGGCAGGGGGGTAGACAAAGGGACTGGAGCTGGACTCTGTGACTGTGCAAGCTGAATGGCTGTCGTCACTATGGAGGACAAAGCTTGGACAGTCCGGTGTGGCCCATCCACGTCTGAATGAATGCCCTCCATGAAACCAACGACCTGTCGCAATTTTTCGTCGTGGTCTAGGAAGGCGTTGATGAGAGTTGTCTGGCCCACACACAGCTGGCGCAAAAGGTCCACAGACTCAACACTGAGGGCAGCAGGGGAGACAGGGGCAGGGGCAGCGGTGCCTGGGGTGAAGGACACTCTTCCCTTCTTACTGGTGCGAACACGGCCAGCACAAGTGGAAGTAGGTGGGAGGGTGGGTGCTGGACGCTGTGTGGTGGAAGAGGAGGCAGAGTCCCCGCTCCCTGTGCCCGCCAACAGAGATGTGTCACCGCTGGCGTCAGTTGACGTTGAGGTTGGTGTCTCTGGCTGTGATTCCTCAAGCAGACTCCTGTCCCCCTCTGAGGCAGTGGTAACATCAGTGTCACTGTGCTCATGTGTAGCAGTCGTGCTGGATGCCTCACCACTGGTGTCTGTCCCCTGTCCTTCCGTGCCCACGGGAGATGCTGCATGAGAGAGAGAGATGTAGGGTCAGTTCATTGGCATCAACACAACCATCAATAGCAACCAAAGCACTAAACAAGATAATGATGTCTCCATGTTGCACACCACCCGGTGCAGTAACATTGTGCAACCTTAATTTTGAATTTGAATTTAGCGTGTTATCAAGCAAATGTGGCATAAGTGAGCCGGATCACTGACATAATATCGAGGAAGAAAATATCGACCTGACAAAATATCGAGTTAAAAATATCGAATACCAAAATATCGACTCCCTATCTACAAACAGGTAAGTACAAAAATATCGAATCAAAAATATCGTTGTAAAAAATATAGTTAGTCAAAATATCGAATTTTTTAAATCTCTTAAAAGGAATGTAAAATTAATAAGATAATAAATATAATTAAGTAAAACATACTTAAAAATACTTAAATAACTTTCAAATTAATGAATAATTAATTTAAGTAAAAAAATAAATAAACATACATTTTTATTTTTTAATACATACATATATTAACGTAATATTATTAAAAATTATTCAATATTTTTAACTTAGGATAGCGGGAGGGTAAAATTTACTATTCCCACTCCAGTGAGTGCAACAGTAGGGAAAGCGTTGGATAGCGTAGGGGTAAACATTACTATTCCCACTCCAAAGAGTGCAACAGTAGGGAAAGCGTTGGATAGCGTAGGGGTAAAAATTACTATTCCCACTCCAGTGAGTGCAACAGTAGGGAAAACGTTGGATAGCGGGAGGGTAAAAATTACTATTCCCACTACAAAGAGTGCAACAGTAGGGAAAGCGTTGGATAGTGTAGGGGTAAAAATTACTATTGCCACTCCAGAGAGTGCAACAGTAGGGAAAGCGTTGGATAGCGGGAGGGTAAAAATTACTATTCCCACTCCAGTGAGTGCAACAGTAGGGAAAGCGTTGGATAGCGTAGGGGTAAAAATTACTATTCCACTCCAAAGAGTGCAACAGTAGGGAAAGCGTTGGATAGCGTAGGAGTAAAAATTACTATTCCCACTCCAGAGAGTGCAACAGTAGGGAAAACGTTGGATAGCGGGAGGGTAAAAATTACTATTCCCACTCCAAAGAGTGCAACAGTAGGGAAAGCGTTGGATAGTGTAGGGGTAAAAATTACTATTCCCACTCCAGAGAGTGCAACAGCAGGGAAAGCGTTGGATAGCGGGAGGGTAAAAATTACTATTCCCACTCCAGTGAGTGCAACAGTAGGGAAAGCGTTGGATAGCGTAGGGGTAAAAATTACTATTCCCACTCCAAAGAGTGCAACAGTAGGGAAAGTAATATTTTAATATTTTAATAACAAATATTTAATTATCAATACTAATAAACATTATTAACATTAATTACCAATTACAAAATATTTAATAATTAATTAATTATAAATACCAATACAATTTATTTATTAAAAATTATTTACCTATTAATAATTAATTAACAACCAATTAATATTCAATACCAAAAAATTTATAAATAATAAAAAAATTCCATTTAATAATTAATTAACAGTAAATTAATTATCAAAACAAAAAATTATTTTCAATAATTAATTTACAATTAAATTACTTCCCACCATATCCCCCTATCAACTCACTACAAATAATAAATTAATAGAATTAACATAATTATCAATTAATCAATTAATAAAAATTAATTACCAATTAATAAAAATTAATTACCAATTAATAATTAATTAACAATAAATTCATTATCAAAAAAAAAAATATTTTCAATAATTCATTTACAATTAAATTACTTCCCACCATATCCCCCTATCAACCCACAACCCGCTACAAATAATAAATTAATAGAATTAACATAATTATCAATTAATCAATTAATAAAAATTAATTAACAATTAATAAAAATTAATTACCAATTAATAAAAATTAATTACCAATTAATAATTAACAATAAATTAATTATCAATACCAATAAATAAAAATAAATATTTACTTAATTACAATTAAATTACTTCCCACCCTATTCCCCTATAAACCCACAACCCGCTACGGAATTAAATGACGCAAAAATTAAATAACATAAAAATCATTGCTTTAAAAAAATTAAACATACATTACAAAAACTAATATAAACTTTTAACACATATACTAACATACAAAACAGTTTGGAAAAATTCGATATTATTAAAAATTCGATATTTTTTAATGCCTATATTTTGTACTTAGATATTTTGACAATCGATATTACTTACCTTAATTTCGATATTTTTAACGACTATATTATGTCCATTCGATATTATGTCCATTCTATATTTTGGATTCGATATTCTGTCCATTCGATATTTTTATTTCGATATTATGTCTATTTACAAAGTGAGCCATGTGATGACCACACAGACAAATTGCCTGACGGTGGATCCGTTTAACCAGACACACAAATACCTCTGAGCACACCTAGGGCCCTGAGGGGGGCAAAGATGTACCTCCCAACATGTTGCCACTCTCACATCTGGAGGGAGCAGAAGATACAGACTACAACATAACAGTCCACAATGGCCATGAGCACATGCCATCCACCATGTCGTACTTTGGGGCCCAAATACAGTTGCACATTGGTGTCAGATATTTTAGTCCCCACAATTCTGAGGTCAGGCAATGCACACATTGATGAAAGCACACTCAGATGATGCACACTGCCGTTCCCTTCCATGGGATTTCCATGACTACCCCAATGCAGACGATGCCAGTAGGCCACGACTCAGAATGCAATGTCAGGGGCCATTACCCCAATGACATGAGAAAGTACAGGTAGGGAAAACGCATGACAGCTGCACCCAACACAGAGGCCACTTACAAGCCACTGCATCACACTACCAACATCACCGGGCACAGCGGTGGCCCAGGCTGTGAACACATGCAGCCACTCACAACCAAAGTCACCCTTCCCAGAATTCTCACCCCCAGCTTGCTGCTGATGCTCCTTCAAACGTGCATCCAGCTCAGGCTGTGTCACAGCTAAGATGCGGGCCATCAGTGGTGTCATGCTCCTGCGCGTCAACCTGCCAGTCCGAGGGATCAGCCCCAGCATCATCTCCGCCACGTTCTTGCTCAGCCGGCAGATGTCATCCCACCTCTTGTGACAGTGCGTGCGCCGTCGGTTGGAGACACCCAGATCCCAGACCTTGCGTGCAATGGCCCTCCACACGGCCTTACACTGGTGGACTTTGAGCTGCAGGCATGGGAGACAAGAGGGGGAAAAAAACAGGGCCACAGTGTCATGTACCACTATCTCACAGTACAGGAGCATGATACTAACTCATCACAACTTCACCGATATGTCTAGCAGAGACGATAATGCTTCTCACATGGTACATTAGCATGGGAGACTCATACGCAAATGCATGCAGGTATGAGGGTGGACACAGTACCTGCCCATCTCATACACATGCAGGATGCCAACACAGAAAGCTATGTGTAGGCTTCCCACATCTACTGTCCATTTTGAGGGTGAGCAAGACATACATGACATTTCAATATATGTTCAGGGGAAGACTCACTGTGTCCAACACTGCGCAGCCCTCAATGTCCTTGCCCTGTGAATGGCTCACTGTGTCATGGAGGTCACATTGAGGGACATGATCCTACAAACCCACACCCTCTCACAGGGTCTGTTGTGTGCAATCTATAGGGCTGAGATGGCTCTTTGATGGAGAGTCCTGGAAAAAACACACATGTGACACTCTGTACATTCAGTGATGTGTCCTTGTCTGCTTGAGCAATGACTGTGCAGGCCAGGTGTGATCACACTGAGGTCCAACGTGGAGCATCAGAAATGTCACATGAAGGGACAATTAGAGAGTGTGAACAGTGCCTGCACATACCAGTCTGTACACAGGCTGGTGGAAATGGAAGGGGCTGTGCACAATAGTACGGCAATCAGCTGTATCATAGGTGAATGACCACCAAGAGTGTTACCCTCGGGTATTGACGTCCTGAGCATAGTGCTGTACTATGGATGATGCCAATTTTGAGTCAGACACAATTCCATCACTACCCTCTGGATGAAAAGCCTTGCTAAGGCCACAGATGAGCCTGTGAAGGACATCAGGGACCCACACAGCCATTCACACAAGCAATTACTGTCCTGACTCCTGCATTACCAACTTGCTGCGTCACTGTATGGCTGACAAGACAATACATGTCCCTCCAGTTCTGATGTTCAGGCAGGGAAACGTGTGAAATAGGCTACACACCCCTTTCACCTGGTGACAGTATGCTAGGCAGTGCATTACACAAACCCACACTCTCAGGCACATACTGCACCACATCGTCATGTGTGCACCCCCTGCACTCTCACTTCCACTCTGAAACACTTACCACGACATTTGGAGCACCATATAGCCTCCCATACTGTGTGAGCACCTCGTCCACCAGGACCTCCAGCTCCTCAGTGGTGAAGGGACTGGCACGGATCTTCTCAGTCCTCGCCATCACTGTGTCCAGGAGTCAGGAGCAGCAGCAGTTGGTGGTGAGGGGTGGCAGGCAGCAGGCTCTGGAGACAGGAGCAGCAGCAGTTGGTGGTGAGGGGTGGCAGAAAGCAGGCTCTGGAGACAGGAGCAGCAGCAGTTGGTGGTGAGGGGTGGCAGGCAGCAGGCTCTGGAGACAGGAGCAGCAGCAGTTGGTGGTGAGGGGTGGCAGGCAGCAGGCTCTGAAAGCTGTGGAAATGTGAGGCTCTCGCCCACACATATATAGCCCCCTGGGATAGTTTCAGTGGTTCTAAGCTGCTGCAATTGGTGTTTCAGATCAGCCTTTTTCAAATGCATCCAATGACCGCCTCCGCGGTGGCGGAGCACGCCTACCGCGATTTTCAAAATAGAACTAGGCTACCGCGATTGCGGTTCCCATTGGCTGTAAGGGCATGGTCCATGGCGGTGACACACCGCAGGGGACAAGCGGTAGCTACCGCTGGCATGCATCTTTCAATTGCATCCAATGACCACCTCCGCGGGGGCGGAGCACGCCTACCGCAATTTTCAAAATAGCATTAGGCTACCGCGATTTCGCTTCCCATTGGCTGTAAGGTCATGTTCCATGGCGGTGACACACCGCAGGGGACAGGCGGTAGCCACCGCGATATGTGTGCCATGCCTTGCTGAGAATGACCAGGATTTGGGTGGCGGAGCATGCCAACCGCCATTTGGCCATGTGTATATGCGAGACACTACCGCGATTGTGGCTGGGGAATTGGCGGTAGCCACCACGATATGTGTGCCATGCCTTGCTGAGAATGACCGGTATTTGGGTGGCGGAGCATGCCAACCGCCATTTGGCCATGTGTATATGCCAGACACTACTGCGATTGTGGCTGGGGAATTGGCGGTGACACACCGCAGGGGACAGGCGGTTGCCACCGCGATATGTGTGCCATGCCTTGCTGAGAATGACCGGGATTTGGGTGGCGGAGCATGCCAACTGCCTTTTGGCCATGTGTATATGCCAGACACTACTGCGATTGTGGCTGGGGAATTGGCAGTGACACACCGCAGGGGACAGGGGGTAGCCACCGCGATATGTGTGCCATGCATTTGAGGCAGTGACCGTGATTTGGATGTCAGATCACCTTGACAGCACTTATGGACACGTCATGCAGTGTGAATGGCCAAAGGCAAGTCCTCCACAGTGCACAGTAGACACATGGTTCATGGCACAAGTTGTGCACTCAATGCCCATTTGACCTTTACCCCACTGCTGACTGCACATGCCATGTTGTTGTGTATGATTAGGAACATTGGCATGTACTCACTCACATGTCACTTGTGATTTTCTGGGCATGTATACAGAACAGTGTTGTGATGGACTCTACAATGGGTACACATGTCAATGTGTGAAAGGGATGAGCAACTTACAGTGATGAATGTCTCACTACAGAATCTGCAGATTTGACTGTCTACTTTTCCTGGCTCATGCATATACTTGTCAATAAACGCACAGTGTTGGGTCATTGTGTGGTTGATGTGTGCCCTGTGTGACTTACACAAGAAGGTGTGGCAGTTACAGCAGCTATGTAGGAGACAGTAGTGTTGCAGTTTCACACATATGCTTTTGGTACTACTCTCTGGGCTGCCCATGAAAGATGTGGCCATGTCCCTTTGTGCATTCACATGTTTGGATATTGTTTGTGAGATGCTAGCTGTGTGAAAAGTGGACAGTTGTACGGATGGTGTATCTGAAGGTGTCCCTACAAGTAAGTTGTTTTGTTAGGTGTACCGTGATGCTACTCATTGTTTCCGTTGTGTCAGTCAAAACGTAAGATGTCAGACACATCTCCTGGTGTATTGCGTTGACATGTGTCCTCTTTCATCTCACCTAGGTGGAGACCAAATCTGCATCGTCCCTTCACAGTGCTGGCAGACATGGAGGATGAGGAGGTAATACGGAAATTCCGGCTGGATCGAGACACCCTCCAAGACCTATGTGCTATGTTGGAGCCCCACCTGCAGCCTCGCAGGACATATCCGGGTGCTTTCACAGCAACATCGAAGGTGATGGCAGCCCTGCATTTTTTTGCTTCTGGATCTTTCCAGCACACGGTGTCCAGCGCAGGTGGGATGTCACAACCTATGTTCAGTATGGTGCTACGGGATGTCCTGTCCGCTATGATGATCTACAAAAACAGATATATCCATTTCCCCAGGAGGCATGAATTGGCGGCTGTGAAGGGCGATTTTTATGCACTTGGGCACATCCCCAATGTTGTTGGTGCCATTGACTGCACACATGTTGGCCTGGTTCCACCACAGGCACGGGAGCACATCTACAGGAATAGGAAACATTTCCATTCCATCAATGTGCAGGTGGTGTGCCAGGCCGATATGATCATCTCACACGTCTGTGCAAAATTTCCTGGCTCCGCCCATGACTCGTACATCATGCGTAACAGCATTGTGCCACAGCTGATGGATAATCTGCTTCCGGAGCGTGCATGGATTGTGGGTGAGTACGCAGTGTCAAGTAGCGTGCTGTGTGTGTGACATGCTGTCCTCTGCCACAGTTGTCTTACAAAGTTGGTCTGTATATCTCCCACCTAGGTGATTCTGCATATCCCAACCGTCCTTGGTTGCTGAGCCCACTGCGAAATCCCAGGACCCCAAGTGAAGTCCGCTACAATGATGCCCATGGGAGGGCACGTCGTGTGGTGGAACGTACTTTTGGGCTCCTGAAGTCAAGGTTTCGCTGCCTGGACAGGACCGGAGGTGCATTGATGTACTCGCCCAAAAAGGTGTGTCAGATTGTGGTTGCAAGCTGCATGCTCCACAACCTGGCCTTGCGCAAGGAGATCCCCCTGCTCCTGGACGCTGATGATCAGCTGAGGCCCCCGCCTGCAAACCAACCCATGTCCAGTGATGAGGATAGTGGAGAGGAGGAAGGTGTCGACCTGTGTCAACAGCTCATCAACCGCTACTTCACTTGAAGGTGAGTGACAATGTACAACAGACCCATTGTCTGCTGATGTTGTTGGTGAAAAGGTCTATGTGAGCTTTGTGACTGCAGCCTGTTGTTGACTCAGTGCTGGCTGCCAACGTTTCTTGGACAGGGTAGTTTGGCACAGTTCCAGGATGTCTATGTCAGTACTGTTGCTCATTGTGATGTGTGCATGGTGGAGTACCTTGATGACAGGTGTTGTGTGATGGCTGTGATGCCAACGCGTGACTAGTGAATATTGTTATGTTGTGTTTTTACAGGTCCCATCAGCCTCTCCTTGCCTACAAAGAATCCGTGCTCCAGGTACATTGTACTCATAGTGAACATTGCACATCCTGTGATTAAAACATGGAGCAGACACAACAACATTGGTGTGTAAGGAGTGTTTATTTACAATGGGTACATGTGACAGTGGAGTGCATATTTATCAAAAGGTGAATGGTGAAGCAATGAGTTGTCAGTGATGGAAGATGAGACAATCAAGTAGTCACCACATAGATGTGGTGACCCAGTCCAACAGACGGATGACATTCACATGGCAGTGTGGGGAAGGACAGTCTACGAAGTCTATGGCAGGGTGAAGAGGGGTGCCATCATGGCTGGCTCCTTGACTGGCGTTTGGCAGGTGCTTTGCCACGGGATACTCCCAGGGATTTCTTAGGACGGCCCCTTGATCGTTTGGCAGGGGGCCTCTGCTGCAGGGCCAGTGGGGTCTGAGGAGTCCCCCTCTCCGTGGCGGCAGGGGAGGGTGTGGAACTGTCATCCTGCGGGCCACCGGAGGGAGGTGGAGGTGTTGTTTGTGCCGCAGGCCTGGCCCTCAGTACCGCCACTAGCTGGCCCAAGAGGTCCACGATTTGGCCCATGCGGGTGTCTATGGACCTCAGCAGCAGGCGGAGCTTGCGGGAATCTTCCTGAGCCTGGCCCGTTTGTCCCTGGGCACGTTCATAGGCCCCAGTGACTCTAGTGATGTTGTCCAGGGCTTCGGTCCCAGTGTCCGTTTGTCTCAAACTCCTCCTTGCCCTCCCATCTGCCCTGCTGTGATGGACCTGTTGCCTCACTACTGCACGCACGCACCCGCACACTCTCCCTGCACTCCTCTGTTGTTGGGGTGGGGTGGTCATCCTCTGGGGCAGGGCGAGTGTTGCAGGCAGCACTGGTGGTTGTGGTGGTGGAGGCCGCACAGGTCGTTCCAGCAGGGGTCAGCGTGGTTGTTGTTGTTGCTGATGTGGTGGTGGGGGGGGACAGTGGGGACCTGGAACCTGTTGCGCCCTGGCATGCCAGATGGGCCGGCTTCAAGCTCCGTATCCTCGAAATCCAGGGAGTCATCATCAGTGAGTCCATGTTCCGGGGGTGGAGGCTGGCTCTGCAGGTTGGTGTTGTCATCCTCTGCAGTCAGTCCTTGGTCACCTGTGGGACAGAGGGGAAATGGTAACTGACGGGCACCCCTCAGGCTTGTTGTTCAATGTATCTTATTTACAGGTCATGCAACACACAGTTTACTAGTTTGCACATTGCATGTCTGCACAGTAAGGTGCATCTTGACATGATGTGGAGGTACATACATTAATATTCAACAGTGTGACATGTCAATGGATACCATGCCCCACGTGCAAATTTTGTGACTACGAGGACATGTTGTCATCTGTCAACTGGCGGCTATACGACTTGATGTGCGGCATCTTTGCTGATTTCTCTGCCTGGCATGCGTTACATCTGCGCATGAACTAGCCATTGTCATCTCATGCATACCTTTGTCATGTCCTGTACTTTGATTTGTTTTTTCTACAGACCATGCTTGCTTTGTTTTCATATGGTCCTTCAAGCTCAGCCCATATGGATCTTACAGGTGGCATTCAGTGCTGTACATGTCTGGGCCCGGATTCACTTCAACATGGTATTTGGTGAGTCAAACTTATGTTTCTGTGCTAGTTCCATATGCTTAGCTGTCTGCACACTGTAATTTGATATTGTATCTGTGTCAATTTTGTTGGGATGTGAGGCTGGTGTTGTCATATGGCTCCATGCTTTTGGGAAGGAATGGTGGTGTGCATGCAGTGTCTACTTACCTGTTCTGTTGTCACATTGGGGTGGGATGGCTACTTACCTGTTAGGTCAAGGTGAACAATGCAATGGCTGCCACATGCTTCTGGGTGTTGGGGGGAATGCTACATCCTGCTCATGGGTAGGTAAGGGAGACCTCGTGGGAGTTGTTGTGCTGGTTGCCTGGTCACATACAACCCTGTTAATGTTGGCTGCCTTTGGGGTGATTAAGATGGAGTGCATGTTACATCTGTGAGAGCTATGTTGGGTATTGTGGTGCACATGAATGCATTTGGGCCTGGGAGGTGTTGCTTTGTAGTTGTGCAAGACAGTACATAGCAGTATAATGAGATACATTTGTTGGTACTTACCAGCCTCCTCTCCCCCGGCTATTCCTGTGAGACTCTCTTGATGCAGTATGGCAAGCACCTTCTCCTCCCATGCAGTGAATGGTCTTGGTGGAATGGGAGGGCCACCGCCAGTCCTCTGAGCCAGCTGATGGTTCTTGTTCCTCTTCTTTTTGACGACACTCTTCAGGTCATGCCACCGCTTCATGATTTCCTGTTTGTTGCGTGGGGTGGTCCCTACTGCATTGATCTTGTCAACTATCCTTACCCACATTTGCGTTCTGGTGGCTAATGGTGTCTGTTGGACGAGGTTACCAAACAATTGTGGTTCTACTCGGATTATCTCATCTACCATGACTGTCAACTCACTGTCTGTGAATTTGGGCATTTTCTGTGGTGACATGGTGTGTGATGTGCAAAGGGGTTGGAGGTGCAGGTGTGTAAGTGGTGGTGGTGATGTGTATGGTGTGTGATGTGCAAAGGGGTTGGATGTGCAGGCGTGGGAATGGTGGTGATGTGTGTGGTGTGTGTGTGTAGTGATGGTGTGTTGATTTGCCTCTCCTTTCAGCTGTGGTGTTTGGCCCTTCACTTCTGGAGTATTGCAAAGGATTGTTGTCAGGGAAGGAGCGGGTTTATACTCAGCTATGTGGGTGTGTCAGAATGGGGTATTGCTGTCAGGTGTGTTGTGTGGGTTCTCCTGGGATTTGTAGTTTAGGAGTTGCCATGGGGGTGGGTCATTGGGGTGTGTTATGTGTTTTTGGGGGCAGGGCTAGTTTCCTGTGTGCACTTGCTGACCTTGTTGTGGGTTTTTTCTGTCGACCGCCATTTTTGTCACGGAGCGTCCGCAGCGGTGGCTATGCTACAGCCCTTCCGCCGGCTCTCCCATTCATCACTGTTTGCGACCGCGGCGGCCGGGAATTGCGGAACGTCCCGCTGTCAAATCGGGGGAATCCTAATTTCACGGGTGATTACTCCGCGTGCCTGTCAGCGGTTTTGGGTGTTTCCGCTGCGAATCCGAGCCTCGCGGACGGTTTTTCACCGGCTCCGCCCGCTGCGGGCGGGTTTTCGTTGCCTCTTTCCGCCATGGTCTGGTTTTTATGGCGGTTGATCCTAATCTGACTGCCGGTTTTGCCGCGGTACCAGCGGGCAGTTGATTTCCGCTACCATGGCGGTTGGGGTGGTTTTCCAACCACCATCCTAATAGACCCCTTAGTGTTATAAAAAAAATTAATTAGTATTATATTTTTTAGGAGCGGGATGTTGGGTTTATAGGGGATAAGGGTGGGGAGTGTTTTAAAATAATTGTTTTTAATTCATAATCATTTTTAAAAAATTAAATATTAATTTAAAAAATAAAAATCGAATTTTGAAAATTATTTTTTAGGAGCGGGATGTTGGGTTTATAGGGGATAAGGGTGGGGAGTGTTTTAAAAAATGTTTTTAATTTATAATAAATTTAAAATTTTGAAATAATTTTAAAATTGTATTTCTAATTTTGAAAAATAATTTTTAGGAGCGGGATGTTGGGTTTATAGGGGATAAGGGTGGGGAGTGTTTTAAAATGATTGTTTTTAATTTATAATAAAATTTACATTTATATTTAAAATTTAGAAAATAAAATTTCAAATTTTGAAATATATTTTTTAGGAGTTGGATGTTGGGTTTATAGGGGATAGGGTTGGGGAGTGTTTTAAAATATTTTCTTTTAATTTATAATAAATTTAAAATTTATATTTATAATTTAGAAAAAAAATCGTATTTAGAAAATTATTTTCTAGGAGAGGGATGTTGGGTTTATAGGAGATAAGGATGGGGAGTGTTTCAAAATTTTGTTTTTTATTTATTATTAATTTGTAAATTATGTTTATAATTTTGAAAATAAAAATTCGAATTTAGAAAAATAATTGTTAGGAGTGTGTTGTTGGATTTGTAGGTATAAGGGTGAGGACTGTTTTTAAAAAATTCTTTAAATCCCAAAAAATATATGAAATTTTAATATTTAATTTACAAATAATATTTATTATTTGGATATACTTTTATGAATGGGATGTACACTTTCTAGTGGCTAAAGGAAGGGAGCGTTTTAAAAAAATAAAATGAAATCTAAATAAATTTACTGTCTAGCACCTACCACAATTTAATACTGACTGGAGAGGGAATAGTAAATTAATTAAGGTTAGTGTCCAGCACCTACCCCAAATTAATTCTGACTGGAGTGGGAATAGTAATTTAATTAAGTTTAGTGTCCAGCACCTACCCCAATTTAATACTGACTGGAGTTGGAATAGTAAATTAATTAAGGTTAGTGTCCAGCACCTACCCCAATTTAATACTGACTGGAGTGGAAATAGTAAATTAATTAAGGTTAGTGTCCAGCACCTACCCCAAATTAATTCTGACTGGAGTGGGAATAGTAATTTAATTAAGTTTAGTGTCCAGCACCTGCCCCAATTTAATACTGACTGGAGTTGGAATAGTAAATTAATTAAGGTTAGTGTCCAGCACCTACCCCAATTTAATTCTGACTGGAGTTGGAATAGTACAGTAATTAAGATTAGTGTCCAGCACCTACCTCAATTTAGGGGTCTATTATGATGGCGGTCGGATGTCCACCACCGGGCCGGCGGTGGCGCCCGCCGGACCGGCGGTGGACATCTGCCCGCGATCGCAACCAAGAAAACCGCCGGTCAAATTAGGATGGCGGTGGTGACCGTGGCGGTGGGAAATTCCAACCGCCGCTTTTCACGCCGGTTGCCATCCACACTCCTGCCTGGCAGACGGAGCAGGACCGGGATAATGGTGGTGGTGCAGAGCAGGCTCCGCCGGCAGAATTATGATGCGGGCGGTAGCCAGCCTTTCCTCAGCGGTCACACCGCCATGGAAAGGCATACAGAGATTGTCTTCCGGGGGCCCGTTGCAGGCCCCCAATGTTTGGAGGGTGTGGGTGCACTGGGGGGGTACCCATGGCCCCCCCTACATTTCCCTGTACCAGGTGGCAGGCACTGTGCAGTGCCTGCCACGCAGTGCAGGGAAATGCAGGACATGCTCCTTTGGACATCGCGGCGGTGCTGCGGGCTGCAGCAACCACCGCAATGTTAAGGCCCGCGATCCGACTGCCGCGGTCGGATTTCGACCGCGCGTCATCGTAATTCGACCGGCGGTGATGTAGCGGTCCATGCGGGCGGTCTTTTCCCACTACCATGGCGGTCGGGAGGTTTTCCGACCGCCATCGTAATAGGCCCCTTAATACTGACTGGAGTGTGAATAGTAATTTAATTAAGTTTAGTGTCCAGCATCTACCCCAATTTAATACTGACTGGAGTTGGAATTGTAAATTAATTAAGGTTAGTGTCCAGCACCTACCCCAAATTAATTCTGACTGGAGTGGGAATAGTAATTTAATTAAGTTTAGTGTCCAGCACCTACCCCAATTTAATACTGACTGGAGTTGGAATAGTAAATTAATTAAGGTTAGTGTCCAGTACCTACCCCAATTTAATTCTGACAGGAGTTGGAATAGTAAATTAATTAAGGTTAGTGTCCAGCACCTCCCACAATTTAATACTGACTGGAGTGGGAATAGTAATTTAATTACGTTTAGTGTCCAGCATCTATCCCAATTTAATACTGACTGGAGTTGGAATAGTAAATTAATTAAGGTTAGTGTCCAGCACCTACCCCAAATTAATTCAGACTGGAGTGGGAATAGTAATTTAATTAAGTTTAGTGTCCAGCACCTACCCCAATTTAATACTGACTGGAGTTGGAATAGTAAATTAATTAAGGTTAGTGTCCAGCACCTACCCCAATTTAATACTGACTGGAGTGGGAATAGTAATTTAATTAAGTTTAGTGTCCAGCACCTACCCCAATTTAATACTGACTGGAGTTGGAATAGTAAATTAATTAAGGTTAGTGTCCAGCACCTAACCCAATTTAATACTGACTGGAGTGGGAATAGTAATTTAATTAAGTTTAGTGTCCAGCACCTACCCCAATGTAATACTGACTGGAGTTGGAATAGTCAATTAAGGTTAGTGTCCAGCACCTACCCCAAATTAATTCTGACTGGAGTGGGAATAGTAATTTAATTAAGTTTAGTGTCCAGCACCTGCCCCAATTTAATACTGACTGGAGTTGGAATAGTAAATTAATTAAGGTTAGTGTCCAGCACCTACCCCAATTTAATTCTGACTGGAGTTGGAATAGTACAGTAATTAAGATTAGTGTCCAGCACCTACCTCAATTTAGGGGTCTATTATGATGGCGGTCGGATGTCCACCACCGGGCCGGCGGTGGCGCCCGCCGGACCGGCGGTGGACATCTGCCCGCGATCGCAACCAAGAAAACCGCCGGTCAAATTAGGATGGCGGTGGTGACCGTGGCGGTGGGAAATTCCAACCGCCGCTTTTCCGCCGGTTGCCATCCACACTCCTGCCTGGCAGACGGAGCAGGACCGGGATAATGGTGGTGGTGCAGAGCAGGCTCCGCCGGCAGAATTATGATGCCGGCGGTAGCCAGCCTTTCCTCAGCGGTCACACCGCCATGGAAAGGCATACAGAGATTGTCTTCCGGGGGCCCGTTGCAGGCCCCCAATGTTCGGAGGGTGTGGGTGCACTGGGGGGGTACCCATGGCCCCCCCTACATTTCCCTGTACCAGGTGGCAGGCACTGTGCAGTGCCTGCCACGCAGTGCAGGGAAATGCAGGACATGCTCCTTTGGACATCGCGGCGGTGCTGCGGGCTGCAGCAACCACCGCAATGTTAAGGCCCGCGATCCGACTGCCGCGGTCGGATTTCGACCGCGCGTCATCGTAATTCGACCGGCGGTGATGTAGCGGTCCATGCGGGCGGTCTTTTCCCACTACCATGGCGGTCGGGGAGGTTTTCCGACCGCCATCGTAATAGGCCCCTTAATACTGACTGGAGTGTGAATAGTAATTTAATTAAGTTTAGTGTCCAGCATCTACCCCAATTTAATACTGACTGGAGTTGGAATTGTAAATTAATTAAGGTTAGTGTCCAGCACCTACCCCAAATTAATTCTGACTGGAGTGGGAATAGTAATTTAATTAAGTTTAGTGTCCAGCACCTACCCCAATTTAATACTGACTGGAGTTGGAATAGTAAATTAATTAAGGTTAGTGTCCAGTACCTACCCCAATTTAATTCTGACAGGAGTTGGAATAGTAAATTAATTAAGGTTAGTGTCCAGCACCTCCCACAATTTAATACTGACTGGAGTGGGAATAGTAATTTAATTACGTTTAGTGTCCAGCATCTATCCCAATTTAATACTGACTGGAGTTGGAATAGTAAATTAATTAAGGTTAGTGTCCAGCACCTACCCCAAATTAATTCAGACTGGAGTGGGAATAGTAATTTAATTAAGTTTAGTGTCCAGCACCTACCCCAATTTAATACTGACTGGAGTTGGAATAGTAAATTAATTAAGGTTAGTGTCCAGCACCTACCCCAATTTAATACTGACTGGAGTGGGAATAGTAATTTAATTAAGTTTAGTGTCCAGCACCTACCCCAATTTAATACTGACTGGAGTTGGAATAGTAAATTAATTAAGGTTAGTGTCCAGCACCTAACCCAATTTAATACTGACTGGAGTGGGAATAGTAATTTAATTAAGTTTAGTGTCCAGCACCTACCCCAATGTAATACTGACTGGAGTTGGAATAGTCAATTAAGGTTAGTGTCCAGCACCTACCCCAAATTAATTCTGACTGGAGTGGGAATAGTAATTTAGTTAAGTTTAGTGTCCAGCACCTACCCCAATTTAATACTGACTGGAGTGGGAATAGTAAATTAATTAAGTTTAGTGTGCACTACCTACCCTGTATTTATGTTAAGTGGTGTTGGAAGAGTAATTAAGCTAAATGTAATTTTAAATATTTTAAAAAATATTATTACAGTTTAAAGTAGTATAAAAATATAAATATAATATAGTTGTGTAGGAAAGAAATTAACATTGTATATATATTTTATTAAAACATATTTCATACAGTATAATCAATAATATTACATTTAATATGAAACATTGAATTTAATAATAATGAAATGGTAGACAATAAATTAGACATTTTAATTTTTTTATTAAGTTTATTTATTTAAAAAATAATATGTAATGGAAATGTAAAAATCATGTGTTATTAAAACATTGAAGCATAAATCAATACATGAATATAGTAAATTATATTTATTTGAGAAAAAAATAAAACAGTTTGTCTATATGTAATTTTTAACATGTCATAATTAAAGAAAATGTATTTAATACATTAGTACATTGCTTTAAACATTTGCGCACAATTTTGTAATATCAGCTACTGTAATTTAACATTTTTTGGGTACAGTTGACATAATAATATATATTTTTAACAATTGCTAATTATTCTTTGGTATCATTAACTTTTTTAAATTTGTTAGATACATTGGTGATATTTTAATAACATGAAACTGTATACATTTTTATAATACATTTGAGAAATATAAACATAGGGGTCTATTACGATGGCGGGCGGACTGTGTCCGCCCGCCAGCGCAACGGCAAACGGGACCGCCCGCAAGAGGTGCGGCGGTCCCGCAATGGCAATTTGGATGCCACCGCCAATCCCGCATATATTGCATATATTGCTGTAAGCAGCACCCGCCACAATGCAATATATGCATGTTGTGCATTGGCATGCACAACGTGACAGGCACCGCGCGGTGCCTGCCACCTTGTCCATGCCAATGTTGGGAGGTACCATGGGTACCCCCCAAGTGCAGCCCCCCACACCCCCACAGGGGCCCGCAACGGGCCCCTGAAGCGAAAACCGCATGCTTTTCCATGGCGAACTCTCCGCCATGGAAAGGCATTGAAAATGCCACATGCTAATATGGATGGCGGTGCCTGCAAGGCACCGCCACCATATTATGGGCCTTTTCCGCCCAGTAGGCAATCGGGACGATTGCCTACCGGCGGAAAAGCGGCGGACGGTCTTTCCGTCCGCCGCGGTACCCCCACCATTCTAATGTGGTGGGGGTAAAAGGCCGTCCAGTGGGGTGTGTTGGCGGGCGGATCGCCACCGCCGGGCGGTGGCGATCCGCCCGCCATCATAATAGGCCCCATAGTTTGATTTTTATACAAAAAAATAATACATTTTAATTAGTAATATCAATATATAAAATATTAACATTAATAATTATTACAGTTTTTATATTGTACATTTTATTTAGAAAGTAGATATTTTTGAAAGAAAAAAATTAATACAATGTTTAAATAATTGTTTAATTTAACATGTAAATATATGGAATTATAATATTAAGGTGTCCATTACGATACCGGGCGGAATAAAATCCGCCATCTACCATAGCGGTAAAAACCGCCCGCCTACACCTTCTGAATACCGACCGAGCAATCACGATGTCGTGAAGCGAACACCGCCCGCGGCGGAAAAAACACACAAAATACCGCCCGTCCATGTCCGAGTCGAAGTCCATCCGTCCGCCACGGACGCAAACCCGCACGACAAGCCAAAACCGCCCGCCCTGACTACCGAGACACCGGCCGTGAAATTAGGATCTTCCCGACATGAGCGCGGCAAATCCACAAATACACCGCCCGCCATCGTAAACAACAGTGATGAAAATGGACACGGCGGAAGCCCTGGCGGCCACGTCCCTGCACAGAAACCATCCGCGGACCAAAGAAACACACACAACATGGCCAACAAGTTCACACAGCAAGCCACGCACAAATACCCAAACACAGTACACATCCCGAAAACACATCCCCCCTGGACAAACAAATAAACTACAAATCCCAGAACACCAGCCACAACACACCTGAAAACAACAGCACATCATGACACACCCACATAGGTAAGTACAAATGCAGCCCCTTCACAGACCACAATCACTTGCAACACTACAAACTGAGGACGAGAGCACAGAACACTCCGAGACAGAAAGGACAGGAGCACACCACAGACACGCACCCACCACCACCACCACCACCACCAAACACCGGCCCCACAAACCCCCTGCACATCACACACCACACACACACACCGCACCAGCACCACAAACACAAAACCACACACCATGGCAGCACAGAGAATGCCCAAGTTCACTTCCACTGAGCTGACGGTCATGGTCAACGAGATCATCAAGGTGCACCCACAAATCTATGGGAACCAGGTCCAACAGACACCACTATCCACCAGAAACCGGATGTGGAGCAGGATCGTAGACCAGGTCAATCCAGTCGGGAACATGCCACGCAACAGAGCCGAAATCACCAAGAGGTGGCACAACATGAAAAGAGTGGTCAAAAAGAAGGAGGCCAAGAATCGGCAGCTGGCTGACAGGACTGGCGGAGGAAATCCCGCGCAATTTAAGACCTTCAAGGCGTGGGAGGAGAAGGTGCGAGGCATCCTACATCCGGAGAGTCTCACCGGAATACCAGGGGGAGTGGAGGCTGGTAAGTACAAACAAATGTATACCAGCACACCGCTATGTACTCACATGCACTACCACTATGCCATAGCTCCGAGGGACAAACACCCCCATGTCAGGGAAACAATACACAAGACATCACTCACACATGCAACAGACTAACTAACAAAACCATGGGGGCATGTGTACAGTCAGCCAGCACCGCAACTCCCACCAGGTCCCCTTGTACTCCAGATGCGCCAGAAGGAGCACTCCCCACACCCACACTCATGTGTCAGCCATAGCTGCACCAACCGGCAAGTAACAGGTAAGTAGCCTGAACACAAAGTCAGTGGGTCGGAGGGGGGACAGCTGAAGTACAACACCCACCAGGCCCCTAGTCCTACAGCACAGCAAGGTGGAGCACAGCCCACACCCATGTGTCAGCCACTGCAGTGCACACCTTCAGCCGACAGGTAGAAATCTTACCATACATGGAGGGGTTTCTGTGGGTGGTAAGCCATCACCACAACACACAACACCGCCCCCACTCCCACAGACCATCAAGATGGAGCACCCCTCCCTCCCAGTACCATATGGCATCCATTGCATTGCGCCCTCCAAACCAACAAGTAGTTAGAGTACTGTACAGGGCGGGGTGTCTGTAGGCATGAGGACAGTATTACGACTAACATTTGGGAAATGTCACGTAGCAGAGGAACACGCAGCACTGCTCCCTGTCATAATCATGTGACCAATGTGCACACGGACATGTATTACAGAGTCATAGCCCACATGAGCCATCACAAATACAGCAACACCCATGGAGCCACGTCTGCATGCACAAGTCCCACTGGAGCACTGACCCACACGGCGGGCACTGTGCCACTCATCACACACATCAGCAACACCATCGAAGTCCTGTCCATGTAGTCCTTACTGCCTGTTCCCCACAAAACATACAACATCGCCCATGTAAGTCTAACCTGTCTAGAACTAACAGTGTGGAACCCCAGTAATGCACATAAACACCACTGGACCCATGAAACACACAGCCACACAATGCACATCCAACATACCATCCATCTCATCTGTCAGCCCCAGTGTCATGAAAGGTATGTCATCGGAACAGCTGGCCCTCACACAGTAGTTCTGCAAAGATACCTGCCCATCACAAATAATGTGTCTGCAGTGACTGAAGCGCACATCACACTGATTTACAACATACATAATATAGTCAACACCCCAAGAGCACTGCATTGCTGCACATGGCTGAGGGTAGCACGCACACCAAGGAATTGGCCCATCTGCAATACGTCGTGTGGCCCACAACCATCACTCACTCACTACAATGCTTGCAGTGTAATGTCCATAAATGATAACAGTGAGCAGACATGCTTGGGATGTCAGACATACACACACCTTTGTCTCTGCACTGTCATGTTGCCAAAACACATGTCCCGTTCTGCACACATATGTCACAGTATGTACCCTAAAACCATATTGCACCTCAAAAGCGTTGAGGGGGCTGTACCCCCTTTTGCCATCTGCGTTTCTAAGCGTTCCATTTGAACCCCAAAACCATATTCCACCTCAAAAGCGTTGAGGGGGCTGTACCTCCTTTTGCCATCTGCGTTTCTAAGCGTTCCATTTGAACACCAAAACCATATTTCACCTCAAAAGCGTCGATGGGTCTGGAGCCCGCATACACCCAAGCCACAAAATGTAGGAGTACAGCAACACACACTGATTGTCATCGCTAATCCGCCCCATGCCACATGAACACAACACACAGTTCCATTGCCTTGCTCACGCATACACACATCGTACATCCACACACACGCCACTGGGAAACCTGTGCACGACAGTGCACGAACTGTGAATGTCAGACAACCAATACAAACTTTGCAAGGTGCAACACAATAACCTATCTCATTCTCCCCACAGGTGCCGAACAGCTGGATGCTGGAGAGGGAGACAGCAGCCAGCACAGCCAGTCCGCAAGCCCCCGACCCGGACTCACGGATGTAGAAGACCTGGACACCTCTTCGGACGAGGACCACCTAGCAGGCCCGTCTGGAGTGGCAGGGCCCAACCGCTCCCCAGGGCCCCTCCTACCCACCAACACATCACCCAGGGCTGCTGACCAGTCACAGACCCCTGCTGCCACGGTCGTTGCGGCCACCACCACCGCCGCAACAACCACCACCACCACCACCATGCCATCCCTGGCCACAGCACCTGCGCAAGGGGTGGCACGCCCGTCGTGCTCGACCCTGGGAGCCAGACAGAGGACCGTGGTGACCAATGTGGCGAGTGGGCAGGTCGGTGGCAGCAGTACCGGTGGGAGGAGCAGGGTCAGGCCAACGCCATCTGAGCCTGGGAGCCAAGCCCTGCCGCAAATCTCAAGAGTCCTTGGGGCCTATGAAGAGGCCCAAGGACAATGGGCCAGGTCGGCTGCCGACACGCGGGAGGTCCTTGTGGTGTTGAGGTCCATGGACG
This sequence comes from Calotriton arnoldi, assembly GCA_963921515.1. NCBI lineage: Eukaryota > Metazoa > Chordata > Amphibia > Caudata > Salamandridae > Calotriton > Calotriton arnoldi. The sequence goes on along the minus strand of CAWUFW010000257.1, from coordinate 2,033,037 downwards.
CCCATATGGGCCAAATCGCGACCCGTATGGACAAACTTGTGGACCTCATGGCCCAGCAGGTGTTGGGGGAGGGCCCAAGCAAGGCCAGCCACACCACCGCCGCCACCACGTGCTGTGGCGCAGGGTCGTGCAACATCTAGTTCCCCTGCGTCCACAGCGAGTGAGCAGTCCTCAGCCACCACCAGCAGCCCACCAACACAACCCCCCTACCAAACGTGGAAGGGGCCGTCCGAAGAGGAAACAGGTGTCCAGAGAGGACTACGCACGCTCCAAACGCCAGTGAGTCAGCCAGCCACCCTGACCACCTACTGCACTGACTTTGACTACGATCCTACCCCACACTGCCATGTGAATGGCATGTGTCTGTTGGACTGTGGACATAGAACTTCATGGGTACACCTTGACCATCACGCAGCCATGTCCGTCAACTCATAGTCACAGCATGCACCACTTCTGTCATCACCTTGCACACAATCACATTTCACCGCTGTAAATAAATACACCTTGATCACAATCTGCTTCATGTGCCCTGGGTTTAATCAACGATGTGCAACCGCCAACATGAGCAGGAATGCCTCTGCTGTGTGGCATGTAGATAGGCCAGGAGATGTTGTAGGGACCTAGGGGTGAAAATCAGAACAAGAGTCCATTCAATTAGTGTGTCACACACCCATCACACAGTACTTGTCACCAACTACATGCAATGTACACACATCTCACAGAGCAACGGGGCACAATGCCACAGCCACTGTCAGTGGCATACTACCCTGGACATGGACCATTGCCACACAGCACTCAGTGAACAAAAGGCCTCCGTCACAATGCACACATACACCTGCACAACTACAGCTACATCAGCCGTCGTACATGGTCACTCACCTTCAAGTGAAGTAGCGGGCGATGAGCTGCTGACGCACATTCACAGCTTCCTCCTCTCCACTGTCCTCTTCACTGGACCCGTCCTGGTCTGCAGGCGGGGGCCCGGGCTGATCACCGTCATCCACTATTAGGGGGATCTGCTTGCGAATATCCAGATTGTGCAGCATGCAGCATGCCACAACTATCTGGCACACCTTCTGTGGGGAGTACGCCAGTGCACCCCCGATGCGGTCCAGGCATCTGAATCTGGACTTCAGGAGGCCAAAAGTCCGCTCCACCACACGTCTGGCCCTGCCATGTGCCTCATTGTAGCGGACATCAGCTGGTGTCCGAGGATTACGTAATGGGCTGAGCAGCCAAGGCCCATTCGGATAAGCAGAGTCCCCTGGGTGTGAGGAATACCGAGATTAGTTGCAATTCCAACTGTCCCCAAGACAGCATCGCACAACAGCCACGCTACACGAGTACACATACTCACCAACAATCCAAGCACGGTCCGGTTGCAGATTGGTCATCAGACGTGGTAGGATGCTGTTGCGCATGATGTGCGAGTCATGGGCCGATCCTGGAAACTTCGCACACACGTGTGTAATGACCATGTCCGCAAGGCACACCACTTGCACATTCAGGGAGTGGGTGTGCTTCCTATTCCGATAAATGTGCTCCAGGGCCTGTGGTGCTACAAGGCCAATATGGGTGCAATCTATTGCACCAACAACGTGGGGGATCCGTCCAAGGGCATAGAAATCACCCTTCACTGCCGCCAATTCACGAGCCCTGGGGAATCGTATGTACCTGTTCCTGTACAGCATCATAGCTGACAGTACATCACGTAGCACCATGCTGAACATGGGCTGGGACATCCCACTTCCACTGCCCACTGTGTGTTGGAATGACCCAGTGGCGAAGAAATGTAGTGCAGCCATCACCTTAGCCGTGGGGGTAAATGCAGTCGGATACACCCTGCGAGGACGGAGGTGGGGTTCCAACAAGGCACATAGGCGATGCAGGGTGGGTCGGTCCAGTCGGAATTTCCGGATTACCTCCACGTCCTCCATGTCTGACAGCAATTGGTAGGGGCGATGTATGTTTGGTCTCCTCCTAGGAAAGATGGAAGTGGACACATGTCAAAGCAACACGCCACATGGCATTTCCACAAACACAAAACAAAAATGACTGACCAAGCAATTGAATCACAGAACAGCTGACAAGTAGGGACAGCACAGCCACAATACACTTACACAGGTCCCCTTACCAATAGCAATGAGCAGTGACACAAACCATTGCTATCAGCATGCACATGGGGATTTAGGCCTTAACAACTTGTAAGGCATGACGATGATATCAGACTGCATATTTGGGAAGCGGCAACACCACGGCAATATAACTAGCTGCTGTGCCTGACACAGCTTCCGCGGCTGGGTGAGTATGGCACACACCAACAACGCAATGGACACAGGCTGAGCGGCAAAAACAAGTGGGTCCTGTTGCACGAGGGGATATGAGACAGTCATTGATGTCCCTACTTCACCCTATGTACAGCACTGTACGGATCACACCTCCAAAACACATTGACAGGTGTACACATTGACAGCTCCATGACAACACAGCTGTGTGATTGCAAATACACATCACAAGTGACACGTAACGTAGCACGTGCCAAGTGGGAGATGTGCATAGTGAAAGATGGCATGTGTGTGCATATGCATGTCCCATGCTCCCATGCCAATGTGTACATGATGATGTGCCAACAGACATGTGGAGGCTGAGCACTGGCCGTCCCTGCCCATGCGCACAGCATGTTGTGGCCCTGTCCAGTGTGGACCTGCCCCCACACACAAGTCATGGCCACACCTGCAGATGCATTGCGCACATCATACTGTGTAGTGCACATGGCATCAGCGGACTGTACCCGCCATGGGCCAGGCCCTTACGGCCAACTCCAATGGCCCTCGCGGTTGCACCCTGCGTGTCCCGCAATGGAGGAAAGCGTCACGGGCCAGCTGGAAGGAGGCCATCGTCTGCAATTTAAGCAGGCAGACACGGTACACCAATTGCAGCGGCTTGGACCCACTGAAACTGCCCCAAGGGGCTATATGACTGTCGGAGTGAGACCGGCATTACCACAGCTACCAGGGACTGCAGCCTGGCATCCCTCAACAACACCTGCTGCTGCCACCTGTCCACCTTAACGTCGATGACGCTGAAGATATGTCCAGGTCCACTCACCAGCGAGGAGCTGGAGATCCTGGATTCCGAGCTCCACGCACACTGCACATGGCTATCCCTTGCAAAAGTTGTGTGTGTGAGACAACCACAGTGTGTGTGGGAGTGCATGTGGGGGACACACATGTCGTTGATCCGCAGCACCAGGAGTCAGAGCCTGTGGGGTTCCAACATGCACTGCTCACCATGCTTACTGCAGGTGGCAGGGGTATGTGAGCTCCCGGGCGCTTTGCCATGTCTGTCCCTCCCGAGTGGTGGTACATGGCAACTTCATGTCAGACATCCAGTGACACAGCCAATTGGCAATGCAGGTCTCAGAGCACTTGTTGCTCGTGAGTATGGCAGGCTGGGGCCATGCTGCCCTTCTCAGTCCCAGCAGGCCTGGGCTGCACATTGACTGCACAATGCCAGTAGGTGACAACACAGACTGCCCAGTGGGTTACATGTGTCTCCTGTTCAGGACCCTCCGGAAAAGTGTCTCTGGTACTTGCACATCCGGCACACCGTGCAACAACAGTTGTGCTCGTGTGAACGACAGGTGGATGGCATGGGCTCATGGCCATTGTGGGCTGTCAGGTTGCAGTCTGTGTGAGTAGTTTCCCATTCTGCTCCATGCAGGTATGTGTTTGGCCTAATTACATAGTGGACATCCTTGCCACCATCAGGATAGTGGTTGTGCACAACGCGAGTTGGGGCTATGGTCGCAGGGTGACACAGGCCGTATGTAGTGCGATGTGCACTACATTCGTGGCACTAATTCGCGGATTCCTTTCCTGTACGCCAGCCATTGGGTGTTGATTGTGGTGGCTGTATACTATTGCACAGGTATCGTGCAACATGTGGATTTGGGTATGTTCTGTGCTGCTTCCCTTGCACATGTCTGTGTCATTGATGCCAGATGAGTGGGACCACCTCGCTCTCTCTCATGTGGCATCTCCCCTGGGTGCTGAGGGACAGGGGACGCTCAACAGTGGGGTGGCTTCGGATGTAGCAGCTGCACAGCTGCTGAGTGAGACAGTTGTGACCTGCGCCTCGGAGGGGCTAGACGTGTGCTGGATGAACCACAGGCCCAGTGTGCAATTTCGGCGTTATCTGAGGACTGAGGTGATGCATCCATGTTGTATGACACAGGGGACGTGGACTCTGGGTCTTCTTCAGCCACGCGGAGGCGAATGACCGCCCTCCCATCCACTTCCACTGGTGCAACACGTGTCGGCACAGGGATGAAGGATAGGGTGTCCTTCACACCAGGCACAGCTGCCCCTGCACATGTGACCCCTGCTGCCCCAGTGCTGGGTCTGTTGAGCTGATGCGCCATCTGTGCGTGGGGCAGCCAGCTCTCCTCACTTACGTCATTGCCCATGACATCACTTAGCCGCAGGAGACATGGATGATGGAGGGCCCACATGTACGCGTGGGTGGACTACACCAGACCGTCCAATGGTTGTCACCCCCAGTGAAGGTGTGCCTTCAACTGCGCCAATCTCAGTCTGACATTCCTGACCCTTTCCCCACCCCCCTGGGGAGTGGCACATCTGACGGCAGCAGTGCACGAGTCCTAAATCGGAGGAGTGGGGGACGCTGACGTCCCGACCGGATGTGACATGTTGGAAGGTGGCTTGCACCGTCAGACTTATGGCCTCCCCTCGCTCACCCCAATATGCGTTTGCATCTGAGAAGCCAGCGCGTGCACAGGCAGCTCCGAGCTCGCACCAGAGAGGCCAAAGAGTGTATGTGTGGGTCCATCTGAACGAGTTGTCTGTCTCGCGGTATAATCAGTGGCGGGACGCCGTCCACCTGCGTGGTACCCCGACTCGAGACCTGGACAACATTGACAATGCATGACAGGCTCCGCAGTCCGGATACACCACCTGCAACACACAGAGCCTGTAGCTGCCCTAGCGGCCCAGGACGCGTCCAACTGGAGCTAATGGACCCACACATTCACTCTTTGACCTCTCTGGGGCGAGCTTGGAGCTGCTTGTGCACGCGCTGGCTTCTCTGTTGCAATGGCATGTAACGTGTGTGGGGAAATAGGCAATGAGTGCGATGGTGCGAGCCACCTTCCGTGACGTCACTCCCGGGCGCGATGTGTGCGTCCCCCACTACTTATATTTGACTTGTGCCATGCTGCACAATGAGGATGTGTTGCCTGCGTGATGTGCCCAGGAGGAGCGCGCCATGACCTCTCACCCACCATGCTCCACTGCCATCCCGTGCCCTGGATAGCCCGTGCAGGTGGACGATGTTGGGGGTACACCTGGTCGACAGGGGATGTGCGTGCCTTGGCAAGGGCCTGGCGGATGCACAGCAGTATCCAGCATGTCCCCAGAGGGTGGGCTGACGTCTACACCTGATGCAGCATCTTTCGTGTGGCCGCCTGTTGTGCACACACGTGTTCACATTCATCCCCAGACAGGTGGTCTTTACAAATGCCCAAGACAGCGGTAATCTAGACCTCCCGAATCCTCCCGACACAGTGTGTTTCAACATTGCATGTGCGCACCTACCCGTCACACCCACCCACCTGGGCCAAGCGTAACTCCCGCTTCACATGACACATGTGTGTCTTCCACAGTTGTGCTACTCTCTCTGGGCCGGACCTGCAACTGTCCCGTAGCACACACACAGCACCGATTCGTACTGGCATCCTGTTAGATTGGTAGGCACACTCACACATCTCCTTCTGACACAGTGGTGGCTGTGATGGATATTGTGACTGCCATGGCAGTGTTGGCTGGCCATGGAAAGGCACACTAACACACATTGCATCCGCGGCACTACGTGTCACTACTCGGCACATCGAACTGGGCACTGTCCCTGGGGTAGATGAGTTTGTGGTGGCGTTGGTGTGTGTGTGTGTGTTGTGGCCATGTCGACTACACACATATGTTTCCCAGGCCCATGGTGGATGTTTGTAACCGTGTTGAGGTCTGTGTATATGATGAGATGTGTGTGTTGTATGTTGCACGGAATGCAGTGTGTGGGTGTGTCCTTGCAGTTCAGGATGACTCCTACTTGTTATGGTTCAGACGTTGTGTGTGTGCAGGGTGTGTCACTGTCAAGATTGTGCCTAGTTCAATTGTGCATGTCAGATTTTCTGCAGTTCTTACTCATTGTGCAGTGCTGCCCACCCAAACTGATGTCGTGTGTGTGTTTTGACAGGCATTGCTGTGGCATGCTTTTGCGTGGCTCCTACTTTTTGTTGCTGAGTGTGTGGTCAGACTGTGTGGGAAATTGTAGACATGTGTAGGACTGTGCTTTGTATTGACCAGGCCGTCAGTGTTGATGTGATGATCTATCGGGCACCTTCAGAGTCTGACATGTCCTGCTCCAGGAGCTGTGGTATTGCACTGTGGCCACTGTTGCGGCTACTCATTTGCGTTGACATCCAGTGACAGTGGACTACATGGTCATCTCACGACTGTCGTGTACTTCACACACTCTCATCCTCTCTCATTCGTACTTGTGTTTGTAAAATGATTCAGCAGAGACGCATATTTACTTCAAGCCATGTATTAGGACTTATGTCCTCCGTGATGCAGTATAGTGGACACTACTGGCAGCGAAATGCATGTGGAGGATATACTCATCATGATTACACATAGCATAGGGTGTAGGGGTACATGTGATTAGTTGTTGACTATGGGATGTGGGCTTCAGAGTTACAACTGCTTAGCCGTTGCTGTGCTAATGTACATTTGCTAATTACTGAGGAGCTGTTGACTTTGACACAGACAGTATTCATTTTGCCTACCAGACCGCTTGACATCATGGGCACAGTACATCTCAGTTCCATGTTACAGGTTTGCTGCAATAGTTACTCCGACACACCTGCGTGTGAGGTGACATCAGGGCATGTGCCTACGTGCATGCAACAGCGTCTCACTTGTTGTTGCAATGTGGTGGCTACTGGACATGTCACAGTCACTGGGGTCATGTTGTTGGGGGATGCATTTGTTGTCCATGCAAAAGTCCTGGCACGGAAGTACAGAGGAAGGTGAGGTGGCAGCTCTCACATACTACAGCAGACCGATTACTGTCCACTGACCGGTGCATATGTTCATGGGCGCAGGATACATTTAATGGCATAGTTGTACGTGCAGTTTTGTCCATGTGGTTGCCATACACAAATCCCATACCTCTGCCTCCCCCTGTTCATGCAGAGTTACTGGATCTGGTGGGGAACAGAGTGCATGTCCCCGAAATGTCCGATATCATGGAAGTGTAGTTGATGGTGTGGTGTTAGTTGCAGGTTGTATGGTATAGTTGTTGTACAGCTGACTGCCCAGTCCGTGCGAAAGCCAAGCATGGGTACGGTGTAGGACATCATTGTTCAATTGGGGGTGTTGCGTCGGGGCCCGACGAATTGACAGGTTGTCAGGTATGCGATACCTTCCAGCAGGGCTTCCATGGCATTGGTGGTAAACATGGATGCCATCCAATGAAGCGGATGGTGGCTGTCAATGTGTTCATCGTATGTTGTCCCTTGTAGGAGCCTGATGGGACATGTTGGATGACATTCGATGAAACTGTGCTCCAGAATACGTCGTGTGTAGGCACAGTGGTCCCATTGCAGTGTGGGTCCGATTGCAGCCACATACGCCATGCCCCCATAGACTGAACAGATCCTGTCGTGGACGTCCAGGGGGTTGAACAGTTGTACCAGGTCCGCCTTTGGACATGCCGGGTTGGAGAGACATAAATCCACAGGACAGTGGAAGGGACACCTCCGACAGTAGAAGACGGGGATGACGCAGCTGAACATTGAGATGCGGTAAGTTACTCGGTAACTTACGTTCAGCAAGGCCAGATTTTCACAGCCCAATATCTGTAGCAGGCTCTGGTTGTACAGCCTCATCTGTCCGGCGTAGTTGGGTAGCTGTGGTGCGACTGCCATTTTGCTACAGGGCGATGTGATGGCGTGCTCCAGCCGGCTGTGCAGTCAGCAGGGTGCACCCTCCGACGATGCTGGGAAATCTGGAATAGTCGTACGGAGGCAGGGTTTGGGTTATAGTAGCTTGTGCGGAGGACACAGGTCCTCATCCCACATGCTTCTATGAATGGTCAAGGTCAGTGGTGTCTGACTCCTTCCAGATTACTTGCATGGGAACCACATGGAGGAGTGCTCTTATTTCTTTTTTGTGGTCAGAAGTTCTTTCATGTTGTGCGCTATCTGCACATTGGACTGTTTCCTCGGCATGCCTCTGTTTGGCTTGTTGTTGGGACAATGGCTGTATTCTCCGGCTTGTTTAGTCGAAATGTGGTTTCAGAGTGGGAATGGAAGGCCATTCAGTGCTATCTGCTTTCCCGTATGTGGGCGGCACGCTGCGTTTCCGCTATACGTTCGGCCTTGTGTATGTGTGTTGTAATTGGTAACACCTGTTGTCAGGCACCCGGGTTTTTTCATGTTACGTATTGCATGTATTGGTATTGGGTGCCGGATGGTATTATTATTTTTGTATGGTAATGGCGTGCCTTTTGCGGACGCGGTACATATTCTGCGGCGTGATGTCGCAGCCGCTGTGTGCTTCGCCATGTTATGCACACAAGGGTGTGTCCTATTTTGGCGTGACGTCACTGCCCTGTTCGGTACACTTGTGTGGCGTCATGTTGGCACCTGTGAGTTGCCGGTTGGGGACATGACTGATGCAGGTATGCCACGTGACATGTGCGTTCAGGGTGGGGCTGGTGTGTGGTGTGTGTAGTTGTGTGCCTGTGTTATTTGTGTGCGGCCCATGCATGGCGCTGTAGTTGGCCTCTGCGTTGTGCGCATGTGTAGCTGCGTCATCGCCGCTGCGCTGCTTGCCGTGACGGGGACGTCAGTTCCTGGTCCCGGGTAGTGTGTGCCCGGTAGTTGCGAGTTGTGTCATTCAGCACGGTGTGACATTTGTGGGTGCAGTGGTGGATGTGTCCTGTCCACACAGGGCTGTCTGGGGGGGCCATGTTCAGTTTTTCCTCCCTTGCACTGTGTGCGGTGTTTGCGTGCCCTTGTTGTGTGTCTGCCTACCTGCGTCGCCGCGGCGCGTTGACTCCTAGGTGCTGCATCAGGTACAGCATGGGGATGGCCTGGAGTGCAGGATTCATGTCGGGGTGGGCCGCCTTTTTGGTGTCCGTACTCGTGCGGTCGAATTTCCGCCTTGGTGTCTCGTACGGTGTCTCTTAGCCGGGGGAGCTGTTTGTTTGCGGCATCGTAATTTGTACGCCGGGCGGTACGTGATTTCGTCGGACGGTGTGCCTCCATTGGCTGGCGCCGCTACGTGAACGGGCGCACTTTGATGGCGGACGGCGTCGCGGGCTTACGGGCGGTGTTTGGCTGCTTTTACACATCCTAATTGTGCGGGCGTGTGGGCCGCGGCGGGCGGACGGTAACTGGTGGTTTTTGCCTCCGACAGCACGGCGGTAGTGCTTCCGCCCGACATCCTAATGGGCCCCTAAATATTATATGTTTATTAATATTTATTATTATAATTTTACAATGTCCAAAAAACATCAAATGCATTTAAACAAATAAGGTACAAATTGTAGTATTTTAATTAAACATAATAGTAATTTATATTTCACCTTATAACATTTTAAAAATGAATATGCATTTATTTTATATGTTTAAAGCTGCCATATTTGTTTGGGGCTTGTATTTTGTAACCGCTCGCTGTTGTTTTGGGTTATTTCGAAGGAGAGAAGCTCGCGGTTGGGAGCTGCTTCATGTCGAGCAAGGTAAGAACACTTTTCTTTATTTAAACTACATTTTTAATAGAATTTGAAAGTAGTTAGGTTGTAGTTAGTGTGTGTTGAGTTAGGTTTTAGAAGTTATGGCGTTTTTTATGAGTTAGTTAGGTATCGACGATTTCTGTAGTGTTACGTTTTTGAGGCCTAGTTAGAAATTTTAAGTAGAGTCGTATATGTGTTAATATTGTGTGTATAATGTTTGTAATATTGTGATTTGATATGTTATGTGTATATTTGTGTGGGTGGGAATGTTTGTGTTTTTGTTTTCTAGGTTTTATTCGAAAGAAGTTGCGGTTGCCGGAATATTGCGTTTTTTTAAATTAAGGAAGTGTATATTAGTTTTAGTAACTAATAATTATTTAACACTTTCTTAATTTTTCGGATTTCATGGAGCATTTATTTTTTAACACTTTTTTTCGGGTTTTTTATGGTTTCGGGATTGTGGATTTACGGACCGAGGATTTATTTTTGTTACAGTTGGATTTTTACATTTTTGGGGGGGAATCTTTTTAATGTATTTGGATTATGAACTACCTGGATTAATTTAGATGTGGGATTTTCAGTCTACAACTACGGAAACGGTAAGTTTTTTAAACTTTTTAATTGCGGGAGGGAAATGATTTTAATTTTATTGCTGTTCCTGTTTATTTTTTCACATATTTAATTAATGTGTCTATATATATATTTATTTATTAATAAAAATATATTAGACAAATTAATTACTTTTGTGAAGAAATAAAATTGTTTTGTATATTTTAATAATTTAACTGAAAAGTATTATACATTTACATTGTTTTGAGAGTTTAGAGTAGGCTTTTGGCAATTATTCCTAAGTATTCTAGGCCTTTAGTTGTAGGGTATAGTTTAACTTGTTGTTGAAGGTATTGATACATTTGCTTAGTTTGTTTGGATAGTTTAGGCCTGAGTTGTGTGACAGATTGCTCCATTTTAAGTTCTTGGTAGCTTTGTTCTTTTTGCAGGGAGACTAGGAGTTTGTATAGGGTAGGTGTGCCTCGTCCTGTTGATGATTGGAAGGCATTATGCCATCCTTCAACAGCATTATATGTTTTGGCTTCTTGGTTCGGTGTGGTAAGGTAGACATTCCACCATGGAATTTGGTATTTTGGTTGTCTCCTATGGCCTGATCTATGGAGTCTCCCCACCCAGGTGTCTTCAAAATAGTCTAGGAGGGGACTTATTTTTTGTTCATGTTGCTGGTAGTAAGGACTTTCTAGTAAAAGGTTGTAATGTTCGGCCACGTCAGTTACTGGCACATAGGCTAGTGCAATTAGTTTTTTTATTTGGTATGCGAATGAACTGTTTGTCGCATACTCTACACTTAGGGGCCGATTCCGATCTCGGGAATGTATTCCGACTGACACATACACGCGCTGTACGACCGGCGGAGTACGATGCAATGCATGTGAAACACAACCGACTCGCACGGAGCACAGTACGTACGACCGACACGTACGGAAACCAGTGAGTCGGCCGTAAGAGCCCGACGCGACAGACTCGTACGCGAACGATGCCACATAGGTTAGCATTAGCCCGACGCGACAGACTCGTACGCGAACGATGCCACATAGGTTACCATTAGCCCCACGCGACAGACTCGTACGCGAATGATGCCACATAGCCTACCATGAATGGAACAGACTCGGACAACCCCACTAAAACATGACCAAGCATCCGTTGCGGTCAACGCATCTTCCATCTAATGTTCAAAGTGAATACAATAAAAACAGATCACAAAAAAGCAAACAAGCATTGGCATATCCCCCAAAAATAATTTCATCCTCCTAATTTGTCTTCATGATAAGACACACCCACAACTCCACCTATATAAAGGGTCAAATATTTGACCATGATCCTTTGCAAATTCCACTTACTAGCCAGCAGACCACAACACTAGACAGCACTGACACATACACACACAAATCATCCACCACACAACTAGCACCTGTAAAATAATACACTCACTAAAACACACCTTTACTCACACTCCCTCACCTTCACACACACATCCATCTCCACCACCACCCATCACCATGCCACCAAAGAAGAATCCAAAGTTCACAGACTTGTAGTGATAGGCGTCCACCCCCCTATGAGTAGAGACTGCTTGTAGTGATGGACATCCACCCCCCTATGGGCTGGACACTGCTGGTGTGATAGGCATCGTTACCCTATGGTGGTATTGTCTTTTGCAGGGTTATGCCAATTTGGTGGGTGTGGTGGGTGTCTAACTTACCGTCTGTGACGACCGCGTCGGTTAAGGTTGTAGGCGTACAGTATAGGGATGACATGCGCTATTGGATACATGGCTGGGCTGTCTCGTATGCGTTGTACGTGTTGTGGTGCGAATCGGAGCTGGAATTCGTCGCGTCCGGATGCTGTGACGTGTCAGAGTTGACGTCCTGTCCGGTGCGTAGGAAGTACGCATGGTACTTGCAGAGCCGGAAATTGATTGGGAAAAGCCTCCGGACGACTCCATTCAGTGTTGACGGAGCCTGTTCGTCCGTAAAATGTTGCTGGATTCGGAGTGTACGTGTCGTCCGGGAATTGGAGACATCTGCGCATCGTACTACGTCGTTTGGATGGACCGGCTCCCGGAACGTGTCTGTCGGAAGGTATTTCTACAGATAGCTTTGGGAGGGCTTACCGACCGAGATCGGAATCGGCCCTTAGTGTAGATTTTTGTAGGTGTCTCCATAGACACTGATTGAAATGATAGCAACATCCTTGTATTGATGTGTGTGGGTATGATTTTAGAATAGCAGTTATCATAGACTGCTCAAAATCTATAATTATTTTCTGTGGAAAATAATTATTTGTCTCTTGTTTAATCTTATTTAGGGGTCGATTCCGATGTCGGCCGGAAGCGCACCTAACAGTATTCGTCCGGAAAAAATACGAGCCGAACGCGTGTTTTCCGACCGACTCGAACACTCTACCGAACGAACAAGTACGATGCGCATAACAGCCCAGATTCCGAGCGAGCCGTACTTACCCATTCCAGCTCCTGTTCCCCGCCCGAGCCGGATCCGTAAACGCCGAATCGAGTCGCACGGAACCAAATACACAGCACCTTCCGGCCGCACTAGTACGATGCGTCTCCCGTACGCGCCGAACTCGTCGCTACGTCCGGCACGTTTGAGCATCCGGGAGAGCTGCACATAAGCTCCGATTCGCGCCACAAGACGATCCACGGCGACGAGACGAACAAGCCAGCGACGTGTACGAGTCGAAGACACGAGAAACCCGAACGAGACGAACCAACCATGAATCCCATCGCGCAGGTCCTACCAATACTCTACATCTATTACCGGGACCGGTACGGACGCGTACGGCGCAGACGGTAAGTCAAACACCCACAACACAAACAAACGACACGTACCCGAAATATGTCACACACACATAGGGATGCACAAATGACGTACACAAGCAACAGCAGAACCATAGGGGTGGGATGGCCAACACCAATGCCATACACACCCATAGGGGGATGGAGGCCTACCACCAACACCACCCTACAACTACCCCTACTCATGGGTGGCTAGATGCCTGCCACCACCACCACCCCCACTCATGGGGGGCTGGATGGCTGACACTACTACCATCCCCACTCATGGGGGGCTGGATGCCTGTCACTACTGCCATCCCCACTCATGGGGGGCTGGATGGCTGCCACTACTACCATCCCCACTCATGGGGGGCTGGATGCCTGTCACTACTGCCATCCCCACTCATGGGGGGCTGGATGCCTGCCACTACTGCCATCCCCACCCATAGGGGGATGGATGCCTACCACTAACACCACCCCCACTCATGGGGGGCTGGATGCCTACCACTACTACCATCCCCACTCATGGGGGGCTGGATGCCTACCACTACTACCATCCCCACTCATGGGGGGCTGGATGCCTACCACTAACACCACCCCCACTCAGGGTGGGCTGGATGCCTACCACTACTACCATCCCCACTCATAGGGGGCTGGATGCCTACCACTACTACCATCCCCACTCATGGGGGGCTGGATGCCTACCACTACTACCATCCCCACTCATGGGGGGCTGGATGCCTACCACTAACACCACCCCCACTCAGGGTGGGCTGGATGCCTACCACTACTACCATCCCCACTCATGGGGGGCTGGATGCCTTCCACTACTACCATCCCCACTCATGGGGGGCTGGATGCCTACCACTACTACCATCCCCACTCATGGGGGGCTGGATGCCTGCCACTAACACCACCCCACTCAGTGTGGGCTGGATGCCTACCACTACTACCATCCCCACTCATGGGGGGCTGGATGCCTACCACTACTACCATCCCCACTCATGGGGGGCTGGATGCCTACCACTACTACCATCCCCACTCATGGGGGGCTGTATGCCTACCACTAACACCACCCCCACTCAGGGTGGGCTGGATGCCTACCACTACTACCATCCCCACTCATGGGGGGCTGGATGCCTGCCACTAACACCACCCCCACTCAGGGTGGGCTGGATGCCTACCACTACTACCATCCCCACTCATGGGGGGCTGGATGCCTACCACTACTACCATCCCCACTCATGGGGGGCTGGATGCCTACCACTACTACCATCCCCACCCATAGGGGGATGGATGCCTACCACCAACACCACCCTACAACTACCCCTACTCATGGGTGGCTAGATGCCTGCCACCACCACCACCCCCACTCATGGGGGGCTGGATGGCTGCCACTACTACCATCCCCACTCATGGGGGGCTGGATGCCTACCACTACTACCATCCCCACTCATGGGGGGCTGGATGCCTACCACTACTGCCATCCCCACCCATAGGGGGATGGATGCCTACCACCAACACCACCCTACAACTACCCCTACTCATGGGTGGCTAGATGCCTGCCACCACCACCACCCCCACTCATGGGGGGCTGGATGGCTGCCACTACTACCATCCCCACTCATGGGGGGCTGGATGCCTGTCACTACTGCCATCCCCACTCATGGGTGGCTAGATGCCTGCCACCACCACCACCCCCACTCATGGGGGGCTGGATGGCTGCCACTACTACCATCCCCACTCATGGGGGGCTGGATGCCTGTCACTACTGCCATCCCCACTCATGAGGGGCTGGATGCCTGCCACTACTGCCATCCCCACCCATAGGGGGATGGATGCCTACCACTAACACCACCCCCACTCAGGGTGGGCTGGATGCCTACCACTACTACCATCCCCACTCATGGGGGGATGGATGCCTGTCACTACAACCACCCCTACTCATAGGACGGGTAATGCATGACACAACTAGCATACTCCCACATAAGGACTGTCTGTAAATTATATCCCACCCCCAACACCATGACAAGTGTGTGTGGTCTGTGTCAAATGCATACAACACTGAACATGACATTGAACATACAATGTGACCCCCTAACACATGTGTCACACATAATTGTGTGTGTGGCCTACACAATGCAAGCAGACCATGACCACTGTGGCAATGTGGCCCAAAGCCCCATCACCACAGTGCCCAAAGGTAAGTGTGTGCTCAATAGCTGAAGCACATATTGAACAGTGTGGCAATGGGGCCCAAAGCCCCATCACCACAGTGCCCAAAAGGTAAGTGTGTGCTCCATAGCTGAAGCACATTTTGAACAGTGTGGCAATGGGGCCCTAAGCCCCATCACCACAGTGCCCAAAAGGTAAGTGTGTGCTCCATAGCTGAAGCACATATTGAACAGTGTGGCAATGGGGCCCTAAGCCCCATCACCATAGTGCCCAAAAGGTAAGTGTGTGCTCCATAGCTGAAGCACATATTGAACAGTGTGGCAATGGGGCCCAAAGCCCCATCACCACAGTGCCCAAAAGGTAAGTGTAGTCCTGGTAAAAGCTGCTAAACCAAAACTGCAGGGATTATTCCTGGCCACACAACACCAAACACTACAGTGGCATTGTAGTGCTTGTGTCCCATAGCAACATAGATTGTGTGAGGCAAGCAGTGCAGTGCCAATGACACATCGTTCTAGCCATGTGCACACAAACATCAGCCATGGGGGCCCACATTGTCTACATTCACAAATAACACAATGACAGAAGTGAGCATCATAATGCAGACCCACATATCTGCAGCAATGGACACACAAATGTAGATATCCTGTGGAGACTGTAGATGTCATGTGAACAAATACCATACCATGGCAGCAATGGGACATACTAACCATGATCAATGTGCTGACTGATGACCTAGCAGTCCCAGGGCCAGCAGGGGAAAGCCAACAAACAACATACAGCCAATGGCAAACTAAAGATATGCCAATGCAGTGGTGCAAATGCACAAACACAAACAGGCAGACTCACACTGCATATCATACACAACAGGTGAGGGGGTTGTGTGCCAGTGTCCCCAGGCAAACACACAACACATGAGGAGGCCAGATTCACTAATACACAGATGTCAACACAGTCACATACAAAAGTAATTCAGGGATTGGATTCCCCTATGGGGGCAAACAGGCATTGTGAGATGAGAGGGAGCCCAAATTACACATGTCACACAAGCTTGTAGGAACAGCAACAAACACAGCAAGAGACAGAACCACCACAGCACTCCCCCCAGGGACCCCACATTGTGGTGACACTAGCCTGCATGACAATCACACTGTGATGGCAAAGGTAGATGTCATCCACACTGTGAACCACAGCCATGTGTCCTGAGCAACAAACTACCATCACACCTATACAAGCACAAAGCACTCAGCATGGCCTGCCAGCCAAGGACAATATGGAGGTAGTGCCCCAGCCGTGCAACAACTCACATTTGCACACACTCAACGCCACACACCTTGAACTCCACCAATGTGCAGCAGTGAAGCTCACATGGACTGCTGACATTGCACATGCACCCATGACAATCCCAGGGGTGGTGGGGGAAATAAGGTGCAGAAACCCATCACACATGGCCAGTCAACAATACTTGTGAATGTCTGACACACTGCACAGTATGCCGTACATGGGCATGACGTGAAATCCACCCCAAACAATGGGATCCTGGCCATAGTCACACACCAGTGAAGAAGCCAAGCTGACCCACAAAGGACACACATAGACAACTTCCAACATTGCAGCTCTGACCCTGAGGAGTGGCAGCAGTCACACACACAACGTGTCACAATCACTGAAAGCATACACAAACAGAAAATCACATTACTCGTGTAACCAACAAGTGCCAAGAGGAATCCTGACTGTGTCCCATCTGCGTTTGCCCACATCCCCAGCCCTGACAACAAAGACAACTAGGGATGACAACCTCATGAACATTAGTTTGCCATGCACCCACATCCCGGAGAAACCAGGTCCAAGATGCTGGATGAACACAGAACAACTCAGCAAGCATCACAAACAGGAACATCCGTAGGGACACAGCCTGTGTAGGAAAAGGAGAAGGGAACACGCACAGACATGCCTACACAACACACAACACGGGCACAGCCTATATCACCAAATCACGCACTGCCATGAGGGCACTCCACTCCTGTGGAAGGTCAGCTGTGCCAAACCTTGTCTGTGCACGACTCAAACATGTCAGCAGAACACTCGGTCAGTGAGTCAACAACTACAACACACTGAAGGCTCTGCTCATATCAGCCTGGGCACGGGAGTGTCACGTCAGTCATCTGCATACACCCAAGACACGTGTCAAGCAACTTGCACTGTGTACACAGATGAGTCCTCCAAATTTGATGTGCTAAACTGCATGTCCATTGGAGACGGGCACACAGTCAGGGTACTAGGAACATTGGACAGTGGAAAGCCCACCAGATGTGCATCATTGTAGGACAAAGATGGTAATCTACAAATGCTAAACGTACATCCCTGTGTCAAATGCTGAACATTACACCCTCAGACTGCAGCAAAGGATGCTATAGATCAAGACTAGATTAGGACACATATCCCATGGACCACATGGAGCCCATCACAGCAAAACTTCATTTACCTGATCTGAACACTATTACAACAGCAAATGCATGATTCTACACATCTACATCATGTACCTCCAAAGATTAACCACAAGTAAACAAAAAGAGGCTTTATTCAGCAAGTGTGCAACTCAAATCAAAAGTCCAAAATAAACTAAGGCCAATGGCCAGTCCAAATATACAGTCACAACAGGGTGATGTGTGACAACTTGTCAACAATTGCTTGCCTGCACAGGTACGGACAGGGGACATCCCCCTTGGAGGGGCATACGAGGGGCAAGCCAGGCACCGCAGGGACAGGATCAGGGGATGCCAGAAGGAGGCAGTGAAGGGGAGGTGGGTGCAGGAGTGTCACCGGCAACTGCAGTGGAGGTGTCTGACTCAGGGGGGGCTGGCACCACCGCAGGGCTCAAGTCAGATGGTGTTGGTGCTGCAACCACTGCAGTGGGCTGGTCAGATGGAGTGGACTGGGTCCCCAATGCAGTGCCCGAGTCAGACGGGGTGGTTGTGGACTCCACCGCAGTGCATGACTCCAAGGTAGTGGAAGGGGGGCAGAAGAGCTGGGCAGGACAGAGGGGGGGACACGGTCTCCACACCAGTGGCACAAACAGGCAGAGCGTCTGGTTTTGGGGTGGAAGAGCAAGTGGCAGGGGGGAGGGCCTAAGCAGTTTGGGGATGCGATATCGGTGTGTGGGGGAACCTGGGGCAGGGTGTGGCGGTGGAACCTGTGGAGTGGTGGCCTGGGGGATGGAGGTGAGAGACTGGGTGGTTGACTTGCAGGGCGGTGGCGGGGTCTTGCTCTTCCGGGACCGGGGGATTTGCGGGTGGGGGGCTCACTCTGCCTGCGCCTGGGGGAGGGTGTCCGGGGGCGAGGGGCACTCCCCTCTGTGTGGGTGGACTTCCTCTTCCCCCGGTATGCTGGATCAGCAGGATTGGGGGGAAGAGGCCGAGGTCACACAGGAAGATCTGCTGTGTAGGTGTGGAAGCAGGCGAGGCAAGGGAAGGGGTCTTGGAGGGAGAGGATTTGGAGGACTGCGGAGTTAATGTGGATGCCTGTGTGTGTGTGTGTTCCCCGTCCCCTGTGTCTGTGGTATCAGTCCCCTGAGAATGCTTGTGTGCACGTCTTGCCTTTCTCTTGGGTGTGTCTGTGCTGCTCGTGTCTGTGTGTTTGGGTGACTGTGCAGGTGTGCATGTGCTTTGGACAGGTAGGGGGCAGGAAGTGTGGATGGGGCAGAGGTGGGAGGGGTGAGGGACTGTTGGAGGAGGGACACTGCTGCCGTCAGGGAGGAGTCCATGGACTTATTGCTCCTCTGTAGGGCAGACATACCCGTCGAGATGCCCTCCATGAACGACACCAGCTGTGTCAACAGAGTGGTGTGTGCATGGAGGACACTCAGCATTGCTGTCTGCCCTACATGGAGCTGCCGAAGGAGGTACACAGACTACTCACTCAGGGCAGCAGGGGACACAGGGGCAGGGGCTGCGGTGCCTGGCACGAAGGAGACACGCTCCCGAGTACGGGAGCCTCCACGGACCTCAGGAATGGGAGCCAATGGGAGGGCGGTGGTGGTGGTGGTGGTGGCGGGGCCAGACAGAATAGCTGGCCTTTGGTGGCTGCCGACACCCGCCTCCACAAGGGAGTCATCCTCCGAGCTGCTGTGGTCCTCAGCTGAGGTGGATGGTGCTGAGGACTCCTCGGTGTGGCTCCCCTCGCCCTCCGTGCCACTGGGTCCCTCTGACCACTCGTCCGATGCTGACCCAGTCTGGCTCCGCTGCTCCTCCTGGTCCGTGGAGCTGTCCCCTCCTGTGGCCGTGGATGTATCTGCAAACAATTAGGGAAACAGACAAACATCAGTCACCTGCACTGACCGCACACACCACAGTAAGTACAGCACATTACAGAGCAAGCGCTGGCATCCTTAGTTGAACATTGCCTAAAGTCCTCACACAGATTCGGGGAAGCCAATTGTCAGTCTGATGGTCAACCATGGGACTCACACCCCTCCTGCCCTTGCACCCATCTGTCTGGTGCCTGTCTGATGGTAAGACCCCAGTGTGGACACATGCACCACCTACACAGTTGTTGGACATTGCAGGGAACACGGTGAAGTATGTGAACATGCACACATCACATCTCTTGCCACTGAGTCAGTGCAGGTGTCCGGATAAAGGGATGGCCAGAGTCTAAATAGAAATGCATGTGATGCATACCAGCACCAGACACCATGATGCACCCATGTCCGGATAGTCAATGCCACAATGGGGTGCATGTTGCACATGTCACTCTCCTGCAGGATCAGTCTCAGGAAGTTTAATGCCATGACACAGGAATGCGTGCAAAGTCATACATTACTGTCTCAAGTCACATGGCCATGGCAGCCAGCCAACAACAGTCTGCACTGTGTCACAATCCGAGGGCATGGGGAATGCAAGTTATGTGACTGACAAGTGCACATGTCCATCCCCCAAATACCACATCATCTGTACTACTATTTGTCCACGTCATACCAACTGGACATATGGGGGACATGAAACACAACTCTCTGAACATGAGCACCTCACAGTGTGCTGTGAATGACAATACAGCTGCCTGAAAGTCACAGTCGCAAACACCTGTGTGCACAGTCAAGTGATCAGACACCTATAAGTCACAGAAGTATCGTCTATCATGGTCACATCTCAGATGGCATGCTGAGCCCTAACCGATAAACATACCAGTAGTCCTGACAATGAAGACACAGCACAATGAGACAGAGGCAGACACCTGAGGGTACATTACACTGATCACAACATGCCAGATGATACACGGGAGTGGGAGTACAGAGTGCATTGCATGCCCTGGAGTAGGCATTACTGTCCAGCTCCACCTGTAAGAGGGATGAGTCCTGGACAGTAGGCAGGTGGCTAAGCATGTGTGACACACTGGATACACATACTCCTGAGGCCCAAACATTGTTCCCACCAGCAGCATGGGTGTGTGCCAAATTCCCCAGGGACATGTGGTGAGTCAGAGCAGCAAGCGGACCACATATCAAAGTTACACCCAGATTACATGTCAGAACTTAGGCATTGTGTAAGCAATTGACCCACCCATGAATCGCACAACATAGTCACGGGAACAAATGCTGTCCCCCAGCTTGAGCAAAGCTAAATGCAATGACACAGTCCCCAAATGACACAATTTTCTGACTATAAGGGCCACACATATGCATATCAGAGGAGAAGTGGGCATGTCACAAATGAGGGACATGGGTCCTGGACCACATGACTGATGTACTGTGGAAGTTTAACCAGGCCAGAGGAGGGCACATAGCATGTCAGACAAAGTGCACAGTGCAGTCATGGACTCACCCCCTCCTTGCTGCTGTCTGTCCTTCAGCTGCCCATCCAGGTCAGGGAAGACCACCGCCAGGATCCGGAGCATGTGGGGGGTCAGGGTCCGGTGTCCGCCCCTCCTGCAAGGAGGCGACAGCTTCAGCTGGACCCTTGCGATCCTCCAGGTCCAGCCACGAAGGTCCTGCCACCTCTTCTGGCAGTTGCAGATCCTGCGCCTGTAGACCCCCACGGATCTTACTTTCCGGGCGATGGTCAGCCAGATTTCCTGCTTCTGGTGGGCATCAACCTGTGAGGATGACAAAGTGAAGCCATTACTACACATGCAACATATACGTGCATCACACAGTTGGATATACATGTCTCAATCACAGGGGCATATGATGTACTACGCAGGCAGTGCAACAATGGCTATGAACAGTTTGCCAGCAGTCACTACATGGTATCATTGCATGGGAAGTAAACCTAGTTGGAATGCACTGTTACTGCACTGTACCAGTTCAGTGCATGTAACTACACACTTTGGGGTGTGACAACTACTCAGTGGGCATGCTAGCCAGTGGTGTGCACACTGAAAGCCCTGCTAGTCAGACAACATGCACAATTAGTGAGGCAGTGGACAGCACACTCACCTGCTCCCCTGGTTTCCCATACAGCTTGCTGTACTGTGGAAGGAGGTTGTCCAGCAGGGCCTGGTTCTCCTCAAGGTTGAAGGCTGGGGCTCTCTCCACAGTACGTGCCATTGCAGGAGCCAGAGGATGCATAAACAGCAGCAGTGTTGGTGGCAGATGTCGTCCTGGAGCATGTAGTGCAGGCAAGTGAGCTCTCAGGGGAACAGCCAGCATTATATGTGTGCTGCAGAGGCAGATACTGTCCCATGTGTCCAAAGTGATAGGTCCAAGTCGTTTGCATCTTCTGAATCTGACCAATCCATGGAATAGCAGCACTAATACACGCCCACAGCATCCTTCAAATCTTCAACTTCATGACACCCATGATTTTGCAACATTGTTGTGGCTGGCCAACTGAATTCACTGCATCAGACTCGTTGTAGCTTCGAAAACGCGTCCGTTGCCATGCCAGGCCCCAGCCAATGTGTGCGCACCGTTCGGTCCACTGCTGTTCAACGCGTATTTCGGGATACAACGCGTACCCGCTCACATACAATGCAATGGGCCGTGCGGGCACACCGATCGGTCCATTGCTGTACAACGCGTACCCGCTCACATACAATGCAATGGGCCGTGCGGGCACACCGATCGGTCCATTGCTCTACAACGCGTACCCGGGATACAACGCGTACCCGCTCACATACAATGCAATGGGCCGTGCGGGCACACCGATCGGTCCATTGCTCTACAACGCGTACCCGCTCACATACAATGCAATGGGCCGTGCGGGCACACCGATCGGTCCATTGCTGTAGAACGCATACCCGGGATACAACGCGTACCCGCTCACATACAATGCAATGGGCCGTGCGGGCACACCGATCGGTCCATTGCTCTACAACGCGTACCCGCTCACATTCAATGCAATGGGCCGTGCGGGCACACCGATCGGTCCATTGCTGTAGAACGCGTACCCGGGATACAACGCGTACCCGCTCACATACAATGCAATGGGCCGTGCGGGCACACCGATCGGTCCATTGCTCTACAACGCGTACCCGCTCACATACAATGCAATGGGCCGTGCGGGCACACCGATCGGTCCATTGCTCTACAACGCGTACCCGCTCACATACAATACAATGGGCCGTGCGGGCACACCGATCGGCCCATTGCTCTACAACGCGTCCCTGGACAGGTCACACACATATGTCACCATGCTGGTCACTGGTGAACCTATGCCATCCACATTTACTTTCCAGGGACTCAGGGGCACACCTACAACACCACACCCAGTCCACACTGTATCTAAGGCATGTGTGGCAGCATAACCTTATCTGTGTATGGGGGTGAACATGTGGTTTTTGGGGTGGCACTTGGGGGCAGACACACCCAAGCTGTGCACGTGTTCATGGGGACAGGGTCCTTTGTGTGTTGTGCACCTGACCACTGTGGTGTGTAACTTCTCATTTCTGAGCATGTGTCATGGTCACATTTCCAGGTTGTGTATGTGTATGACATGTCACATACCCCCAGGCTCACATGTGGGAAGGCATGTACGTCACAGGGTGGCCCATTCCAACAATAGTGATATCCCTCCACAGTCTGTGTGCATGTTGTGTATCACGTCTCTGACTCCATGTGCACAATGGGAGACAGTCTCTACATCCACGTGGTTTGTGCATGAACTTTGATGTGTGTGTGTGTGTCACAGACGTCCATGTCTGTCCTGCAGAGGCTACAGGGGCCACTACCTGTGGGTGTCATGTTTGTTTTTCTGACGTGTACATGATACGCCATGTCATGCCAGTGTCCATGTGGCAAGACACGGTCCCTGGGAATCTACCTGTCAATGAGCTATGATGCCTGTGGAGCATCTGTCCAGACATGTCACTGTGGTATGTGTGTGGAACGTGAGAGCAGTTAATGGGTACTGTGACACAGCCTAATGGTTTCCCATAGCACACCCTGGAACCTGTTGTCAACACTTGTTGAACAGAGATGTTAGATGATGTCCATGTAGGTGCCATATATGTCCAAACGGAACGACACACACATCAAGTACTTGTGTTTGTTAATGATGTATCATGTGAAATTGAGAATGGTGAACGGCACATAGGTGGGGTGACTGACAATCTTGCTTTCTTCACCTATGCACTGCAGGGCTCCTGCTGTCCATCGACCATTCCCAGTCCTGGCAACGATGGTGGAACGTGACAGCATCCGACGGTACCGTTTCACCAGGCAGCTGATTGAGGATTTGGCAGTGCGGTTGGACCCACATTTGCAGCCTGGCCGGCCGTATCCTACAGCGCTGACCCCCAAGGTGAAGGTGATGGCAGCCCTACACTTCTTTGCCACCGGTACCTTTCAACACACTGTGGCAACTACTGGTGGGATGTCACAGACTATGTTCAGCCGTGTGCTACGCAATGTTTTGGGGGCAATGTTGAGATACCTGAACCAGTACATCTATTTCCCAACACGTCAACGACTCACTGACGTCAAGAGTGACTTCTATGCCCTGGGGAGGATGCCACATGTAATTGGCTCCATTGATGGGACATATGTGGCTTTGATACCACCACAGGCACATGAGCAGGCATACCGGAACCGTAAACATTACCATTCGATCAATGCTCTGGTGGTATGTCTTGCAGATATGACCATCACACATGTGTGTGCCCGTTTCCCCGGTTCGGCACACGATGCCTACGTGATGAGGAGTAGTCGCATCCCGAGGATGATGTCACAGATGCCGAACCAGCGTGCCTGGCTTGTTGGTGTGTAATGACTTTGTACCATTGTGTGTGTTCTGCTATGTTGTTTTCCGCACACATTTTCAAATCGGCTAATGTGCAATTGTCTGTCTGTAGGTGACTCGGGATACCCCAACATGCCGTGGTTGCTGACACCCCTCAGGAACCCTGTGACACCAGCACAGATGCGCTACAATGAGGCACATGGTCGGACGAGGAGGGTGATTGAGTGGACCTTTGGTCTCCTGAAGAGCCGCTTCCGCTGCCTGGACAAGACAGGAGGGGCCCTCCCATATGCCCCAGCAAAGGTGTGCAAGATTGTCATCGTCTGCTGCATGCTACACAACCTGGCAGTGCGGAAGGAGTTGCCTCTCATCCTGGATGACGATGACCAACGTCCCCCACCTGTGGAAGATCCTGGCCTGGGTCACGATGCCAGTGAAGATGATGATGATGATGATGGTGATGTCCGCACACAGCTCATCACCAACTTCTTCAGCTGAATGTGAGTCTCCAGAGGGTTGTAATGTCAATGATTTGAGTTTGCATGATATGTGTGTGTGGTGCTCTGGTGCTGTTTGAGTGTGGCCATGTGCTACTTGACTGGATGCGTGCAGCGATGTGTCCTTGCAGGTGGTCTGTACTGCCCAACAGTGTTGACATGCTAACTTGGTTTTGTGTAGTTATCTCGTGACATGTATTAGACATGAGTATTGCCGTTCTGTGCTGTTCTTCAGTGGTTTTGACTGTGTGTCATGTCTGTCCTTCACAGGGTGCTGCCGGAGTTGTCTGATCAACTTGGATCCCCCGAATCCATGATTCAACTTCCAAGGTGGAAGCAGTCGTTTCCCTACAGGTGATGTGCCACACACCCCTGGACTTTCTATCTTCTGCACTTTTTGACTTTGTGGCCACAGCCAGGTTGGATTAGCTTGCATTTGTAGTGGAAACAACATGTTGCAAATGTGTAATAAACCTGTGCTTCACTTTGGGATGTGCGTTGTCTGTAGTCACACATCTGACTGACATTTGCTTACTGCACCTGTAGTCTAGTTGACAGTGACTGTGAATAGGTGGCATGTCTGTGCATTCCACTGTATTTCGTTGCAACATCAGTATAGGTGATGAGTCTGATGGCCCTGGTGTGTATGTGTTGTGTGGCCCTAGTGGTGTGTCTCCCTCATATGTGTCACGTCGCCATGACTGACATGATGGTGTTGGACTTGCTGTAGCAGTTAGCATGCACAGTGTCATTTAGCAGATCACCATCTACATGACAAAAACCACGTTGGAATCACAACAGAGGCAGATATGGTGTATTGGTGAGTTTATTTACATACAGGTGTGAGGATGGTGCACAGGATGGTGGGTGCTGTACATAGAAATTGGAATCCAAAGTTCCCATGTGAATTGGAAGTCTTGGTAGCTGAAATGTCCAGAGTAAAGTCCACAGTCATCTGATAAATTTGGTCAACTAGAGCTCCCCATGTCATGTGGGAGAGTTGGGTTGGCTTCGACAGGGCGTGCAGTTTGCACACAGAGGAAAAGTTCCAGAACAGGTGTTGGCTTCCTGGGGGATGTAGATGGCCATCGTCCTCTCAGTTTGGCCTCCTCGGACAGCCCCTCTTCTTGGGGGGGGACCCTCAGGTGCAGGCTGCGGCGGTGCAGGGGACTCTCTGCCAGAGTCCTCCTCCCTCCCTGTGGCATTTGCAGTTGTTTCAGCAGCAGATGTTGTGGGCACACAGGGAGGTGAGGCCATGTTGGTGCTGATCTGGCGGAGGCATGTCAGTATGTCCCTATGCACCGCTGTCAGTTGTTCCAATGTGTCCCACTTGAACTCCATGCCAGACATGTGTGTCTCGACACGTGACATGTGTGTCTCGACACAGGACATGTGGGAGTCCAAGCGGGCATGATGGGCAGCCTGCTGCTGTTGTATGTCCTTGAGGATCCCCACTACCTGGCTGACCTCTCCGGTGCTAGTCTAGTACGCATCCGCGATGCGTGCCAGTTGTGGGTCATCATGCAGTCCAGACCCCTCTGCAAAGAGCGACCTATGTCTACCACCCCTCCCACCACCCCTGGCGACACGTGCAGGACCTGCGGTGGCACGCACAGATGACCGTGGGCCCACTTGGGTGTTGTTCCTGGGCTCGCTGTCACCAGCTCCAGTTTGGGCCTGGGTCCCTGCGCTGTTGTCATCTGTGGTCCTTGGTCTGTCCGTGTTGGCAGGGGTGGCCTGTGTGTTGGCAGTTGTTGGCGGGGTGGGTGCAGGGGGTGCAGATGTTGGTCCTGCTGGTGCTGCATGATGACTCACACCGGAGGGTCCAGCTTGTTCTTCGCCATCCGAGGAGTGCAGAGGCTGATCCACACCAGTGAGCTCAGTGTTCCCCGGAGCCTGGGACAGGGACTCCTCCTCGTCTGCTGCTGTGTCCCCATCATCACCTGTTTTGGGGAGAGACACAGATTGTATGTTATGTTTCTACTGGCATCAATTGTTCAAACACCTGACAGTTGTGACTGTACCTCTGGATGTGGGCCAGGACATTGCATTCTCCTAAATTGTGACAGTCAGAGAGTGATATTGGTGTAGCACATTGTCCTGCCAACCTGTGGCATGTCAATGTGAATGTTGAGGTGTGTGCATGACCAGCATTGGTGGTATTTGGTTGCCATCCAGGCCTCCTTCTCCCCCAGCCCAGTTATCCCACCATGAAGCGTGCTTCCATTGCAGGGAGTGCAAGTTGTCTTTCAGGATGTCAGTCAGTGGTGTCCTGCTGTTGGTTGTTGCACAGTTCCCAGCAGGGCCTTGTGCTCCCCCAGCAGTACCCAGTGTCAGCCATCTTGTGAGTCCTTTTCCACTCCCTGTGATGTGAGCATGGTTGAGAGTGGTGTTGATGGGCCAATTGTGAGGGTGACCAATATCTGTGCCTACAACTCCCATCATGCTATTGCCTCCACCCCCTTCCCAGCATGCCCATCCTTCCTTCCTTTTGACTCTGCTTCCCTGTGGGGTGGGGTGCCTGTGCTGACAGGATGGCTGGGAGTGTTGTCCTGGCAGTTGTTTGGCTACAAGTCCCAAGAGTGTCCCTGTGCTTCACACAGCATAACCCAGGGTGGTGGTTCTTTGTGGGATCTTCAGTTAGGATGTGAGGCATTGCATTCTCCCAGGTGGGTTATGTGGAGTTAGTGTTGAGGGTGTGTGTGAGGGGAGGTGCTTGTAACTATGGTCAGTGCTGTGAGTCCTCCTTCCCACCCAGCCAGATATCCCACCATGGAACGTGCTTCCATTGCAGGGAGTGCAAGTTGTCTTTCAGGATGTCAGTCAGTGGTGTCCTGCAGTTGGTTGTTGCACAGTTCCCAGCAGGGCCTTGTGCTCCCCCAGCAGTACCCAGTGTCAGCCATCTTGTGAGTCCTTTTCCACTCCCTGTGATGTGAGCATGGTTCAGAGTGGTGTTGATGGGCCAATTGTGGGTGTGACCAATATCTGTGCCTACAACTCCCATCATGCTATAGCCTACACCCCCCTTCCCAGCATGCCCATACTTCCTTCCTTTTGAGGGGACTTCACTGTGTGTGAGTGTGACAGCAATGGCAAGATGGCTGACAGTGTGGTCCTGTTTGTTGGTGCCCAGTTCCCAGCAGGGCCTTGTGCTCCCCACAGCTGTGGCCAGTGTCAGACATCTTTGAAGTGGCTTTTGACTGCCTGTGAGGTGTGCATGCTTCAGTGCTAACTTGCTGGGCCATGTGGGTGTGAGATGTTGATCTGTGACTACCACTCCCATCATGCTATCGTCTACACCCCCCTTCCCAGCATGCCCATACTTCCTTCCTTTTGAGTGGACTTCAGTGTGTGTGAGTGTGACAGCAATGGCAAGATGGCTGACAGTGTGGTCCTGTTGTTTGTTGGTGCCCAGTTCCCAGCAGGGCCTTGTGCTCCCCCCAGCAGTACCCAGTGTCAGCCATCTTGTGAGTCCTTTTCCACTCCCTGTGATGTGAGCATGGTTCAGGGTGGTGTTGATGGGCCAATTGTGAGGGTGACCAATATCTGTGCCTACAACTCCCATCATGCTATTGCCTCCACCCCCCTTCCCAGCATGCCCATACTTCCTTCCTTTTGAGTGGACTTCAGTGTGTGTGAGTGTGACAGCAATGGCAAGATGGCTGACAGTGTGGTCCTGTTGTTTGTTGGTACCCAGTTCCCAGCAGGGCCTTGTGCTCCCCACAGCAGTAGCCAGTGTCAGCCATCTTGTCAGTTGTTTTCCACTCCCTGTGATGTGAGCATGGTTCAGAGTGGTGTTGATGGGCCAATTGTGGGTGTGACCAATATCTGTGACTACCACTCCCATCATGCTATCGGCTACACTGACTTGACCAGCATACACAGAATTCCTTCCTTTCAGTGAGCTTCCCTGTGAGGTGGTGTTCTAGTGGTGGGTAAATATCTGGGAGTGTTTGTTGGTTCTATTTGTGCCACTGCCTTGCTGTATTTGTTGTTAGGTTAGTAGATGTCATGACACAGTTACATATCACTATGAGATGGCAGGTATTGTGTTTGTCTGACTAGCATTCACATCTTGGGATGAATATCTTTTGGTTGCTGTGTATTTGCTAAGTGTGCATGGTTTGCCTATCCCCTTGACTGTGATGTGTGTGTGTTGTCACACCATATTGTGTATATTAGTTGTGTACTCACCAGGCTCTGGGATGTCTGTTAGTCCGTATACGCTCACTGGTGGTAGGATGGCCCGCACCTTCTCCTCCCAGGGCCTGAGGTATACTGGTTTTGCAGGAGGGCCACTGCCGGTGTGCTGGCTGAGGAGGTAGTCCTTTTTAGTAGGTCCCGGACCCTCCTGCGCACATCATACCACCTGTTCTGGATGTCTTCCTTTGTGCGCAAACATGGTGATTGTGCGTTCACCCTGTCGACAATCCTCGCCTACATCTTGGTTTTCTGCGACATGGGGGTCTGTTGTACCAATGTACCAAACAACTGTGGCTCTACCCTCAGGATCTCGTCTACCAGGACTTCCAATTCACAATCTAGGAACTTATGGTTCTTCTTTGGGGGCATGGTGATGGGTGGTGGTGGTGATTGATGTGTGTGTGTGTGCAAGTGGTGGGGGTGTGAGTGTAGGTTTAGCTGGGTGTGTGTGAGGGTGCTATTTGTAGGTGTGGTAATGGTGTGTGGCTTGTGTGATGTATGACCTGTGAGTGTGTCTGTGGTTGCTGTGTGATGGTGTTGTGTGCTGGCAGGTCAGTGGAATTTGCAAAGGATCATGGTAGCGATTTGTGAACTTTATGTAGGTGGAGTTGGAGGTGTGTCCTTGTTCCATTTTTTTTTCCTCCCTGTATTTATTGGCTTTGTGGTTGCTTGTTTGGCCCTTTTTTTTCTAATTTTTCCTTGGTGTTTTTGGTGCATGTAGGAGTCGTTCTTGTGTCCGAGTAGGACGCTGCAGTTGTCTGGTGCGATCTTGTCCGACTCGTTCCCGCTGTGTGTCAGCTAGGTTTCATATGCGGCGTACGAGTCGGTCGCGTAGTATTGGGTTGCTTCGGCTGGGTTTTGTATGCGTGTCGGTCGTACGGCTTGTGCTCCGGGCGAGTCGGTCGTGTTTTGCATGCACAGCATCGTACTACGCGGGTCGGAGTTCGCGGGTACGTGTCGTTCGGGTTCAATCCGAGTGCGTGTCGGTCGGTTCGTTTCGCGTGATTTCCCGGCCGGATGGCTTGTTTCCGTCCGGCTCGGTCGGTCGTTTTGTATTCCGTCCGAGTCGGTCGGATTTCACATGCATTTCATCGTACTACCCGGGTCGTACGGCGCCGGTCCGAGTCGGTCGGACTAAATTCCTGTACCGAGTCGGTCGGTATGTTTTCCGGCACGAATCGGAATCGGCCCCTTAGTATTTCCATATATGTTGAATTCTGTTTATTGGGTAGCAAGGCGTAAATAAAGGGGATGTTAGTGTTCTGATGTAGGCCATGGATAGTGTATAATTGGTAGAATGGTTTGGGACAGATTTTAAAAGTCCCATCCATCATCCATGTTTCTGATTGTTGAAGCTTTATTAAATTGTTTGCAGTAGCAAACATAATTATTCTCTTTTCTTTGCATTTGTTATCATAGAGAATAAAGGGTTCCTCATTGTGAGTTATAGCTAGTTCTGGGGGAATTATCACCTCTTCAAAGGTTTTAGGAGTAGGTGTGGTAGTTGTTGTAGCTTTTTTGTGCGAGCTATAGTTCTTTTTAATGAAGCAATGGAGGGCATTTGTCCAGTTGCTTCTTTGGGTACTCTAGGCAGCAGCTCTTTAAGTATTACATTGGTAGGTGTTTGTGAGCTAGTGCTAGCTTCTTTAATGTTATCAAGGGCATTTCTAACTTCAATTTCTGTTACATTAGGAGGATGGTTATGTTCCCTTGTATACATAACAGTTGTTTCTCTAGTAGTTGCACGACCATAACATTTATTTGAATAGTACTTGGAACATTTCCAATTGACTTTTAGTCCACTCTGCTTTTCCTGGGTGTAGACATACCCCATGTAACATAACAAAAATTTGCCTTTTTGGGATGTTATAAATTGTGCGCCTTCTGTCATTGTGATGTGGTAAATTCTATAACAAATGTATATGAAAATTATTAAAAAGAATATTATACATATTTACATTTTAATAAATATGCATTTTTATAAATATACTTACAAAGTACGTTTTCAGCTGCTTTTAAATGGAGATGTTATTTCTTTGTCTGTTGAATCTTGTTAAGTCGTTGGTTTTTCTGTAAGAAAAGTACAAATATTTTTATTTGTTTTATTAAATTTGTACATAGGGTGGGGTGGGTGTTTGGGATGGATTTGGGGTTTGGATGGGTTTTTTAGAATACTTTATTAGTTAGATGGTTTTAGGAGGTGATCTGTTATTTTCTGGTTGTTTTGCGAATTATCTGTAGTGGAAACATAAATAGAAAAAATATATATTTTAATTATTTGAGTAGGAAACTTATTAGTTTTTGAATATTAGTTTAACTGTTATTTTATAAATGGTGATTTACTTACTTTTTGAATAGTGAAATAGCTTTGGCTTTGATGAAGTCCTTGCTTGTGGTAGAAATCCGGCAGAGTTTCGGCTTCTTATTGTTTTTGGATTAAGGTGTAAAATAAGACTAAGCTTTCTTTGTTTATATAGTGTTTATTTAATTGTTTGTTTAATCTCATTGGTTCATTTTAATAATGTGTATTTTTATTGGTTACTTTTTATTGTGTTCATTGTTTTGGTAGTTGTTTTCCTTATATGGAAAACGCTAATTAAGAGTCCGTTTCCCCCCCCCCCACATGTTGAATTATTTTGGTGTGCATTATATTATATATCATATGCAAAAAAAAATGTTGATATGATGCAAGTATGTATTTAAAATTGTTATTAATAGGGTGTTTATTATCTAATGTTTTAATTATGTTTTACTACTTCCCAAAATTATGTATTTGGTTTTATTATTTTTGCAATGTATGTTTATGTATTTAACTATATTTATGGTGTTTAATTTTGTGTGTTTTCTCTATTTTTGAGTTGTTGATATTTTGTAAAAAATGATAATATTGCTGTCTATATTTTTGTTATCGATATTTTGGACATGTATGTTTTTAAAGAATGTTCGATAATTTATATAACGATAATTATGTGTTCGATATTTGTGTCATCGATAATTTTACAGGACGATATTGTGGTGCCGATAATAGTGTATTTTTTAAATTAAGTATATAGTATCGATATTAGGGTTGTCGATATTTTTGTGTCGATAAAAGTGTAGGTCGATAATGTGTCTGTCGATATTATGTCAGTGATTCATTTTGACAGCCAATGTCTCTCCCATATAGACGGGCAGGCATCAAGAAATATTTCTGAAAGTGAGGGGTTCCTTTGTATTGGAGTGTACCAATTAAATCTCCCAATAAATTTTTTCCAGAGGTCAGCCCAATTTTTGTAAGCCGCCCCAACACCTTGAATCTGACTTTCTTGTAGTAGCTAGGCTTCAACAACCTACCAAACATCCTTCAGCCTTAGGGCCTATTATTAACTCATAAATCAAGGGTACGCCTTGTATTTCTTCAAGTACTTTATGCTTGTTACGCATGAGTACTCTCATGTATTAAAGAGCAGCAGCTAGATGGTAAAGTTTAAAATTCGGGACAGCCCATCCCCCCCTCTCCCTGGATAGTGTCAGAAATGTATTTGCCCTTCTTGTTTTACCAAAGGACCATATGAATGTAGAAACCAAGGTATCCAGGGCTTTAAACCAAGTATTTTCAAAATCCATCAGGATGGACCTAAATAGGTATACAATTTTAGGTAAAAATAGCATTTTAACTATATTGCAACGACCTACAATAGATACATGGAGATTATGCCATCTCTCAAACTCCTGTTTTGCTTTGCCAAGAATTGGTCCAATATTATCCTTAACCGGCTGATCTACGTTTGAGCTCATCTTTATGCCTAAATAGACTGCCTGTTCAACCACCTTTGGATTCTGAGTAGTGATGAACCGATTCACCACCAGTTGTGTCTTATGTCCGTAAGGGAATATTCTGAGAATTTCCCAAACTCAGAAGCCTCATCCTCCACTATTTGCAGAGTAGTCACTCGATCAGCCAAGACTACTGCAATATCATCTGCATAGGCCAGGATTTTAGCCTCCCAGCCATGGGGTATTACAGGGATTATAGCTGGATTAGCTTCCAATCTACGAATGAAGGGGTCTATATATATCGCAAACAGCAAAGGCAAACAGGGACAACCCAGTCTTGCTCCTCTCTCAATGCAGATTATCCCTCATTGACCACCCATAATCTGAAACCAAGCCACTGGTTTATTATGAAGTGCCTGTATTGCTCTTATGAAGAGCATCCCGAATCCAAGCACTATCATAAATTCCCAAAGATACGCCCATGTGACCCTGTCGAATGTTTTTTCGGCATCCAACAGGGCCACTGCCATAGACTCATTAGCAACCTCGGCCACATCAAACTAATCACTCGACGAACATGATCCATGGTGCTCATACCCGGTATAAATCCATGTTGGTTGACAGATACCACCTTAGCGATAATTTGACTCAATTGAATAGCCAAAATCTTAGAATATATCTTCATATCGCTATTTATCAGTGGTATAGGGCAATATGGTTCTGGATCGTCGGGTATCTTGCCTTTCTTTAAAAAAAGCCACTATATTAGCACTCGACCAAGATTCCGGAGCCCTACCCCCACCTCCCTGTACCTGCACAAATAGTTCCAGCATATAAGGAATTAAAATTAAACAAAACACTTTATAGAACTCTAATGAGATTTGAAGATTCCCACATGCTTTCCCTCGGGGTAAATCTTTCAAAGATGCTCTGAACTCCTTGGCCGTAAAACTTGCTCCTAGCATATCCTGCTCTTCTTGAGTAATTCTTGCAGGAGACATCGAGGCCACCGCTTGTTCTACCCTCTGATCATCTCCTTGAGGCTCAGCCTGATATAGTCTAGCATAATACTCTCAGAATCCTTCCTGTATGCCCTCCGGGTCTGAGACCGCTTTACCTCCAGCATCCCTTATTTCCTTAATATAACCTGCAGCCACCTTCTGATGAGTGCATACTGCTCATAAATGTCCCACCCTTTCATTGTATTCGTAGCACTCCTGTCTTCTGGCCAGGTATTTCTCAGCAGTTTTCTTGGCTGTAGCTTCATTAATTAGGGTTTTGGCCACAGCTATTTGCTGCTGGGCCGCTTCGATACTAGCTCCTCCCCCAATTATTACAGTAACCAGCAGAGTATTTTCTTTAATAAGATCTTGATATAATTGCTTTAACAATATATTTTTTTCCTGATTCTGCCGATTCAGACTATATTTAAGGGTTTCCCCTCGTATTCCTGCTTAAAGGCGTCCTATACAACTTCCAATGGGGCACTTCCCCTATTCAAATTTAGGAATTCAGGAATTCATACTTTCATATGGGCAATATAGTTAGGATCCGCTAAGAGGCCTGTTTCAAAAGACCAGCTGCTAGTGTTCCTGATAATCCCATCCATAACTAGTTTGATTACTAAAGGATTATGACAGACATTACTCTGGGATATAGTTCAAACTGAGCACCCTTCCATAGATCAGGTGTAAAAAACAATTATAATAATCCAGTCGAGCTAAAGTCCCATGGGGTGCCGAGTAATAACTGTAACCAGGATCAGGCGCGCATAACTCCTCCGATGCATCTGACAGGCCGATCTCTCTTTTCAAATTTCTAAGAGCCTTAAACACCCGTGGTTTCCGACCCGTATAATTACAAGATATACTCGACTGCTGAGATCCTGATCCATTAAGGTTAAAATCTCCACATATGATATAAGGGGCTGGGCAAATTGGCAATTCTACTGCCAAAAACTCCAAAATACCAGGATCATCGATAACCGCCCGTACACTGAGCATAAGGTAAAAGACCCCCTACCATGTCGATATTCAATAATTGCCCAACGTCTATATCTATCTGCTTTACTGAGGATACATTTTACCACTCTCCGTGCTAGTATTGCAACCCCCTTCGTTTTTGTATCCTGCGTAGTGTTTGCTATTAATAATAAACCCAATGTCTCCAACACCTTTTCGTTTAACCGATCTATATGAGTTTCTTGTATGCAATAAAAATCCGCACTGAGAACTTTCAGATCCTCGGTTACCCTCCATCACTTACCACTGTCATTAAGGCAGCATATATTTATAGTAGCAATACGGATCTTAGCCAAGACCTTGCCTCAATTTCATCAGACTAACTTACCACTCCACTGAGGTTCTTGGTTCTTTTTTTATTTAGACCGAACTGGTTCCCCAAACTGCAGTAGATATTTTTTCAGTAATAAACTGCACTCTGTTCCTTCACCCTTAAAGTGATATAATTCATCAAGATTTCTTATATCGACTATGGCTCCTACCACTTCTCCACCTTCCCTCTAACAATACCACTGGTGATCTACCCCATCCCCTCTAAGCCAAACAGCCCTTTCCTACCTCTCCCTCTGCCCTCCACCCCAACCTCTCCTAACCATCCCCCCACCAACCACTCAAGGTAGTCAGGCCACCCATTGACCTGAGTGATGGCTCCCATGTGTGCCTCTGCCGACTCCCCCCCAGCTCACCAAGCATAAATCAACCACCCTGATTTTCACACATTCACAAAAACTGAAAGCCACGAGGGCTCAGCCTCTTAAATACCCTTGCCGCACTCAATATTTGACGATACCCATATTTTCAAACTCTAAAATCTTAACCATACTATTTAATCATACTATACTATCTCCTCGCCCAACACCATTGTAATACATCCCAAACAGCTGTCATCCTCCATAAAGATATGATAAGCACAGTGAGAAAAAGAAAAGAAAACTACTACTGGTACTAGTGTTGCTGACTAAATGTTCCTTAGCCTGAATTTCTGAGTTAAATGTTCTAGTTTTACCCTTGAAAATAGTTTTTAGTCAAGCAGGGGCCAGCAAGAAAGCCTCCCCTTAAGCTTAAGCTTCCTGGAAGGGTTTTATCAACTGTCTTAGGCGCCACCTGCGTCCCACCGTGGCATAACCGAAATCGGGACACACAAAGAAAAATACTTAAAGTTTCGCTGAGCATCAGGTCGTGCTTTCTCAAAAATGTCTTGTCTGAGGAGGAAATTCCCAAAGTACACCAACACCTCTCTGGGCCGACCTTCAATTGCTCCCCCTGAAGAATTCTGGTTTTTGCGCATAAGTGGATATCTATGTACCCTTTGTACTTCCATATCCCAGTTCCAGGGCCCAAGTTCTGGGAAGGCACTCTTTAGCAGATCAAGCATAAAAGCTCTGATATCATTGCGTTCTACCCCTTCCTTAATCCCGAGGACCCGAAGGTTGTTTCGCCTTTGGCAATTCTCAAAATCTTTGATCTTCCATAAGATATCCAAGAGTTGGCCCTCCTACATCTTGTCCTGGCTCTTAAGCACCCCCAAACCTGCTTCAACCACCTTTGTTCTCTCTTCTATATCACTAAGCTTGTCCCCAATTTCAACACAAGATTTAGCTACAGTTTTATTTCTCCTTGAAGTTGTTTAGTGGTTAATCTAGCTCTTCGACTCTCAGCCCTGGCCTCTGTTTGATGTTCTGAAATAGAGCTAAGAATAAGCTTTATTGTGGGTTAGTTTGATGCCTTCCCAGTGCTTGCGGGAATCATGCCTCTGGAGTCGGCTAGATTATCGTGCTCACCCTCCTGGCCCAGTAATAATGTATCAGAAAAGTCCCACTTTTTTGGGGGGGGAATATGTTTATTAGATTTTATGCAAATGACAAGAGAGCTGTTACAAACAGCGCCGCAGGTAGAGATCCGCCGAAACAGACAGCACATGCATAGGGTACATATCAAATGGCATTATCAGCGGTATCCCTGTGGCTGCTATCAATACAATAATAAGAGATGCCAACAGTGTAGTCAGAACACTTATAACAATAACAATAAAAAAGAGAGAATGTGCTCTTGAGACTATGTGGAGGCAGTGGAAGGTTCAGCCTTAAGAGGGGAAAGAAGCAGAGGAGCGGGCGTCCCAGGCAAGCACCCATATAGTTGTGAGGTACAGGTTGTGCTCATGTATATGGCATCCAGTGGGGGGGGATAGAGGAACCTATCTCCAACCAGCGCATGGGGTAGCACAATGTCACCATGGGAGGGCAATCGTGAACGTTGGACAGTTTAAGGAGGAGACCTAGTTGTCACCTGTTCGTTGGGTCAGTGAATTGTGGGTTCAGGGTGGGCGTGTCTCGTTCTTAGCTTCCACATTAAGTAGAAAGGTCTCCTAGCATTCGCTACCGGCACAGAGAATCCAGCGACCCCAGAGGTCCTGAAGAGTGTGAGCCTCTGCGTGTGTCCATGTCAGGAGGTCGTGCATCCACCTTTGGTAATCTGGCGGTGCGGGGGACTTCCTGGCCATGGCCACCTGACGTTTAAATAGGACAAATGCAAGGTTGATGAACCTGTGCGTTTGTCTCCCTTTCTACGGGGGCGCAGTCCCACCAGGCAGGAGGAAGGTGTAAGAGGAAGGGCATATGTTGTCAGATCTGTCACCGTCGCAACTGTCATTTGCCACTCTGGTTGCAACACTGGGCAGTCCCATACCATATGATAAAATCTTGCGTCCTGCAGGCCACATAGAGGGCAGACAGGGGCAAGCCCGGAAACATATGTTTAATGCGGTGAGGGGCTAAATAGGTTTGGTGTACGCAATTAAACTGTGTGGATCTAAACCTGGGGTTGCAAGACATACCCTTGACTGATTCTAAAACCCGAGGCCAGGCCCCATCCATCAAAGGTTGCTGCAGTACCGCATACCAACTGGCGCGTGCTTTCGTTGCGTGGTTTGGCGGAGCCACATCAACGCAGTTTAGAGTGTAGTAATGGCATGTTGTGTGCCGCCGGAAGATAATAGTGCATGGAGCACCACGGAGGTGGATGGTTCCGCATCCCCGCCGCCCCAAGCGGTCCTCATTGCACATTGTATGTTGCAATAGGTTAGGAATTGGCCGGCGGGTACTCCATATGTGTCCACGACATCTTGGAATAACATGCCAACACCATCCAAATAGAGGTTTCCCACCTGCTCAATTCCCATCTCCTTCCAAAGGTCCCTATCTGTCCGCCGGAGCGTGCCGCGTAGTAGTGCCAGGTCCCAGACAGCAATCGCCGGCGAGTATGGCAGAGGGGGGGCTCCTAAGTGTACATTTCTTTGCCAGAAACTGCAGGCCACCGCCATCTGAGATATTTCCTGTTGGGGCAGATGGTGGGGTCTGATAGCCATGTATAAATCCCTAGTCCACTGAACGATGTCCGGAACAAGGGTAGCTCTGGGCTGGTATCAGTGCACAGCCAAGCCATTGGCCACAGTAATTGCGCCGTCGCATAATACAGCTCAAAATTAGGGGCCCGAGTACGCCCTCTGAGAGTGGTCGCTGGATCGTGGTTAGTGCTACGCGACGACGGTCGGCACTCCATATCAATTCAAGGAGAAAGCCTTTAAGCATTCGAAAGAAGCTCTGCGGGAATGCAACCGGCAGGGCTGCAAAAAAGTATAACAATCTCGGCAACACCAACACCTTGGAGATGGGCACTCCACCGAACGGGGAGAGGGTCAGTGAACACCAGAAGGGTATGGAACAGAGGACAGAGCCAACCGCCTTATCAAGGTTGCCCTCTCGGAGGTCTCCCTGTGCATAGTAGATCTGCACCCCCAGGTACTTAAAGGAGTCATAGCACCATTGAAGGTTCGTGGTCTCAGTTCTGCATCAACGGTCGCAGTGCCAGCGGGAATAAGCAGGACTTTGTCCAGTTCATTTGCAAGCCTGACGCTTCCCCAAATTCGTCTAACTGACACATGAGGTCGGGTAGGGCAGCCTCCACATCACACATATAAATCAAAGCATCATCTGCGTAAAGCGAGATGACATGGTGGGACCCCAGTTACGGAACACCCCATGACTGCGCCATGCCTCGCAGGCGCCAAGCAAGGGGCTCCATTGCAAGTGCAAAGATTAGTGTTGACAGCGAACAGCCCTGACGGGTCCCATGTTGTAACCGAAACTTGTCCGATATCACCTGGCCAGTCTTCACCCTAGCAGTTGGGGATGCGTATAGGGTACGTATCCTGCCCGTGAACCCCCATCCGAACCCCATGGCAGCGAGGGTTGAGAAAAGGTAATTCCACCCCAGGGTGTCAAAGGCCTTTTCTATGTCCAATGACACAGCCACTTGATTGTAAGCAGTCGAGGGGGTGGCGTGCATAAGGCACAACAGTCTCCATACATTAACAAACGTGCTGCGACCTGGTATAAAACTGGACTGGTCATCATGCACAAGTGCACGAATGATGGTGAGCAAGCGGTTCGCCAAAATTTTACCCAAAATTTTGCAGTCTAGGTTCAGCAGCTAAAGGGGGCAATTTGAGCTGACATTCAGCAGGTCACAGCCCAGTTTGGGCAACACCACGATCAGAGCTTCCCGGAGAGAGTCCGGGAGTTCGCCACGATCCCTGGCTTCATTAAACATGGCCAATAAGTGTGGCGCAGTTTGTGTAGGGAAGGTGGCATAGTACTCTATTGGTAGGCCATCCGTGCCCGGGGTCTTGTTCCAGGCTAACTGAGAGATGGCAGCACGGATTTCTTCCAGCTGTAGGGATTCATTGAGGTCAGCCCATTGAAAGGGATTAAGTGTAGGAAGGGGGAGGTGAACTAAAAACCTGGGTATAATGTCCGAAGATGGAAAGGCAGGTGCTTCATACAGCGTGCGATAGTAATCGCAGAAGGCTGTGTTGATGGCTATTTGGGAAGGGACAAGTGCCCCGTTGAGGTCGCGAAGTGACACAATTAGGATATGTTGATGTTCCTCATGAGCAAGCCAAGCCAGAAGTCTACCAGAGCGATCGCCCTGGGCATGGTAACGGGCTGCTCGCATGCAATAATCGTGACGACAAAGTGTAGTCTTTGCCTCGCTCTGCTGCGCTCAGAGCTGTTTCAGCCGTGTGGGCGACGTTGTCCGGTTGGACACTTGTATTTCTGTTTGGCGGAGATCGTGTTCAAGGGGCACATGGTCTTCCGTTAAGCGGCGACGGATAGCCCAGGAAGCCGCCACAACCTTATGTGCATCCCATTGTTATGTTAATTTGACTTGATATAGCGCACAAATCCCCCGAGGGCATCTCGGCGCTGTTGCGGAACAAAATCAAGAAATGGAGAGGGCGCTAAAATAAGTAAGCTTTGAGTTGTTACCTGAATTTACAGTAATTTAGGCAGGAACGAACGTGAAGAGGAAGCTTATTCCAGTACACGGGGCGAGATAGGAAAATGCCTTTCCACCGCTACGTGTTAGACGAATGCAGGGTACACACAGCAGGGCTTTAGAGCAGGATCTTAGATTACGGCAGGGAGCATAAGCTTTTATTCTTTTCCGAAGATAAAGCGGGCCTTTACCCTTTAAGGCGTTATATGTAAGGCAGCAGATCTTAAAATAAGAGCATTTCTTCACTGGCAACCAGTGTAGTTTTTTCAACAGAGGCGCCGAGGAAGTGCCAGAAGGGCAGTTAAGGACAAGCCTGGCTGCCCTATTTTGAACGACCTGAAGTTTAGACACCAAAGTTTCACTGACGTCTGCCAGAAGGGTGTTGCCATAGTCTAGTCTGCTTATTACTATGGCCTGGACCAGAGTTCTATGGGCAGAAATAGGGAGGCAGGGGAAAATTCTGCGCAATAGATGGAGGATGTAGTAGCATGTGCCAGTGGTGGCCAAAATGTGCTCTCTGATTGTTAAGGCTTGGTCCAATTTTATCCCCAGATTCTTTACTGCTTGTTTGGGCATGGGAGTGGCACACAGTTGATGAGGCCACCAGTCATCTGTCCAGATAGAGGAGGCTTTGCCAAACAGCATAATCTCAGTCTTATCTGCATTTAACTGGAGATAGTTCTCATTCATCCAGTCTGAAATAGCTAGCATGCCTGAGTAAGGGCCCAGGATGACAGATTGTTGTCTGTCTGTCAAAAAATGGTGGAGCCATTTAAGTGCCAGGCCCTGTATGCCGATTCCTTGTAGCCTTTCCATCAACCTCATATTGGAAATGGTATCAAAGGCTGAAGAAAGGTCTAATAATACAAATATCACTGGGTTTCCTGCATCCACCCCCAGGCGCAGAGTCAGTCATTGCCAAGAGCGCCGTCTCTGTGCTATGGCCTGGGCGGAAGCTGAATTGGGAGGGATCAAGGATATGGTTAAGTTCGATATAGGAACTTAATTGTTTATTAATAAGACCTTCAAGCTGTTTGCCCAGAAGAGGTAACAAAGATATAGGGCGATAGTTACTCAGCGATTTTTGGTCCAGCGTAGGTTTCTTTAAAATGGGACGTACGCATGCTGCCTTCCACTCTGGCGGGATAGTACTGGTTTTGATTGAACAATTAAAAATCTCTAGAATCACTGGGGCACAGAGAGTAGCCAGCAAGGACATTATCTTGGGTGGGCAGATGTCCAGGAGAGAGCCGTACTTCGCTGACACCAAAGAGCTATGGATTTCATCAACAGAGAAAGGCTCAAAACTATCTAATGTATGAGAGGTAGCCTTTGACTGATTTGCCTTGGAAGTAGGGATCACTGAGTCTTGATGGGAGGCAGTGTGAAATTTTGTATAGATGAGGGAGATTTTATCCTGGAAGAAATTGGGCAGAGAATCGCAGAAATTCTGGGATTTAGAAGGAGACTGAGTGCACGCCTGAGGAGTAATAAAATAATGGACTATTTTAAAAAGAGCTTTGGAGGAGTTGCCTGCCTGGTCAATTTGGTTAATAATAAAACTACGCCTAGCAGATTTGATGTTATGGTGGTAGCAGGACAGAGCTTGTTTATACCGATCCTTATCTTGAGGTTCTTTACTTCCACGCCAGCGCCTCTCTAGATTCTTGCACTTTGATTTTTCTATTTTTAACTCTGGCGAGAACCAGGTGGCTGCAGGTTGGTGATAAATGGAACAGTAGTTTTTATGAGGGACGGTTGCATCCAATGCTACCATTAGAGTAGAATTAAAAGACTACAATAACTCTGAGACCTCTGGATTGCTTTGTGGCAAGCTCAAGTGAAAAGCTTCCCGGAAAGCTTCAGGAGTGAGTTTATGCCATGGTCTATAGGTATCGCATGGCAATATGCTATTCCTTGTTATTGACAAGGGGTGAGAGGACTGAACATCAAAAGGGATTAAATGATGGTCGGTCCATGTGAGGGGAAGTGGTGCCTTACAGTCCAAATGTTCAATATTGGAGAATACTAAATTGTGTGAGTGGCCAGCTGTGTAGGGCCTCTGACTCTTTGGGAGAGTCCTAGTGTCTCTAGGTCCGTTAATAGCTTCATTACTTCCAGGTTAGTGAGGTCCTCCCCGTGGAAATTAAAGTCGCCTAGGAGAAGAAATTTATTTGAGGCTAAGACATGCGTAGCTATCTGTTCCACCAGCTGTTGACTAAAGTTGGTCTTAGGCCCGGGGGATAGATCAGAGCTCCATTCCAACTATCAGTTGCGGAGACTTTTATCTTAAAGTTGCCTAACTCCATAGAGTTGGAGATAATAGTTGTGATCCATGTCACATTGATTGTGTTTTTAAAAACTATGGCAATACCGCCACCCAATTTTCATCATCTATCAAGTTTAATAAGTTTATAATTATTTGGAATAGCTAGTGTGATAGCTGGGAGGTTAGAGGGATTTAACCATGTTTCTGATAAAAAACAAATGTCCGGAGACCGAGAAGTGATTACGTCCCATATTTCAGTCACATGCTTAGCTAATGACCTTGCAGAGAAAACTTTTAAGATCATACTCAAATATGGGGGGGGCTGGGTCCTTCCCCATACAGTTCCCTGAATCGTTATTACTTTGAAAATGACAATTATAACAGGCCACCGGGCCCTCTAGTATAAGGGGGTAACAATTAGTACATAGAAGTTGTTGTGGTGTGCTAGTCTTATTCTGTACTCTCAGTTGGTGTAGGGTAGCGGCTGAATAATAGTGACGATGGGTAATATTATTTTTTACCTTAAAAGACCCATGGGTCCTGGCGACGACCAGGTACGGACGGACGCAGACGGGCTTGCCTTTGGCACGCCAGCGGCGAGCGTCCGCTGAGTGTCCGTCCCAGCATCGGTCTTATGGTCGCGTGTGCTGGAAATACTAGAGCGCTAACCGAAATCCAACCGGAAATGGGGCCAAAATGCTTTCTCCACACAATCAGCACAAGTGGACCGGAAATCAAGGCTCCGTGAGGTAATGAAGCGAGGACACAAGGTGTCACAGAGCAATTAGTTACAGTGGTAAGTAAAATCAATTAAAATCTGAGAGCAGCGAAAAGATAGCGCGTAAACAACGCGTGCTGTGCCAATATTAAAAAAGGGCATTCAATTGTCCTGGACTTTTGTAAGTGTCATAAAATGTCTCACAACTAAGTATGGGCGGTTACAGACTAGCGAATCCTGATCTTGATCCGTTGCGTGTCCGTCCCAGCATCAGTCTTATAGCCGCGTGTGCTGTAAACACTAGAGCGCTAACCAAAATCCAGCCCGAAATGGGGCCAGAATGCTTTCTCCACACAATCAGGACAAGCTGCGGTGGACCGGAAAGCAAGGCTCTGTGAGGTAATTAAGCGAGGAGACAAGGCGTTGCAGCGCAATTAGTTACAGCGGTAAGTAAAATCAATTAAAATCTGAGAGCAGCGAAAAGATAGCGCGTAAACAGCGCGTGCTGTGCCAATATTAAAAAAGGGCATTCAATTGTCCTGGACTTTTGTAAGTGTCATAAAATGTCTCACAACTAAGTATGGCCGGTTACAGACAAGCAAATCCTGATCTTGATCTGCTGCACGTCCGTCCCAGCATCGGTCTTATGGCCGCGTGTGCTGGAAACACTAGAGCGCTAACCGAAATCCAACCAGAAATGGGGCCAGAATGCTATCTCCATTCTGGGGCGCAGTCGAAGCAGAGCCCCGGTTCTCCATAAAATAATTAGTAAGACAGAGAGACAGATCCTCTCAGAAGGGGGGGATCGGAGAGTGCCTTGACCTGGAGCCTCCAGGTAGGGATAGCGGGGCGCAGTCTGCCCCAATTCAGTGTAATAAGCAAGGGGCAGTGGTCCGACAGGGATCTTGCCAGGTATTCCGAACGGACAACCTGGGAGCTGATAGAAGCCGTACATAAAATAAGGTCTATCCTGGTATGCAAATCATGCACCGCGGAATAAAACGAATACTCACGAACATGCGGATGTCCCATGTGCCATGCAAGTGCATACGCGTGCGCCATTGGTCAAAGTGTTGTGTGGTGCGGACGCTGGCCGCAACATGCAGTGGTGGGGTAGAGCAATCAAATTGCAAATAGGGCACACAGTTGAAATCACCTCCCTAGATCCCAGAGTTGAGTGGGTCATGA
This sequence comes from Calotriton arnoldi, assembly GCA_963921515.1. Classification (NCBI taxonomy): domain Eukaryota; kingdom Metazoa; phylum Chordata; class Amphibia; order Caudata; family Salamandridae; genus Calotriton; species Calotriton arnoldi. Next base: position 1,988,517 of record CAWUFW010000257.1, on the reverse strand, counting down.
AGGAGTGCAGGGGTGAGGCTATCTAAGAACTCTGCCTGGTTGGAATTGGGTGCATACAGGGCCACTAAAGTGAGGGGGCCCCATCCAGGTGTCCCGCTAAGATGACATAATTCCCATCCGTGTCCACCCGTTGTGTACCAAGAGCGAAGGGGACCCCAGGAGCTATCCATTTAAGAACACCCCTGGCATATTCTGACAGTGTGGTGCCGTAGGTCTGCCCTCTCCATTTAGAGTGCACTTTGTGAAGCTCTGACGCTGTAAGGTGGGTCTCCTGTAGCATTGCGATATTAGTGTGGCGCCGTTTGAGGTACACATAAATACAGTAGCGCTTGGACGGAGTGGCCATGCCCTGCACATTCCAGGTAAGTATGTGATACTGCGGTGCTGAATGGTCAAGTAGTGATGCAAGCATTGCTGTAAAAGTTGCAAAGACATTCACGACATTTAGGATGAAAGTACTCCCCACTGTGTGCAGCTATGTCCCGTCCATGCATGCCCCCCTCCCTAATGCAGATGAGTGAGCGATATGGGATTGGAGTACCTCAAATCATCATGAATAGTATCGGAGCATAACTTAGAAAAATAAACAACAGTCAGCCAATATGGCAACAAACCCCCCTGGGCGGTGCACACAGAAGGGCCCGCACATGAGTCCCAAATTAGAAAGTAAGAATTAAGAAAAAATAAGAGAATGCAATCAACAGTCCACATGGGAACAATGGTAGGACGTGGCATAGGAGCAAAACAACAGAGTCCAGGCCCAAGGTCAATGGAAGCAGTTGGAGACCCTCATAGCAAGAAGATCAGTGTAGTGTAGAGGAGTGCCACCAAAGATCCCTGCAGGGTGGGTGGTTAGGAAGAGGATGCAATCAATGCCCTGTGGGTGATAGTCAAAAGAGATCATCAGCGGATCTCGGCGTGAACTTGGGGGCCGTGGTGCCGCAGGTTAAGGAAGACTCAGAAGCACAGGCCTCAAAGCAGAAGTCCTCAGATGGCCTGTCTCTTAGGACAGCAAAGGAATTAGCCTGATGGTGATGTGCTGCCACCTCCACTGCTCGTGCCTGCTCCACTGCAACTTGTTCTCGATCTGGGTGGATGTGTGAAATCCTGCGCTGTTGGCGCCGCAGTTTAGGTGTCACCTAGATGTCATATTCGTGTTCAGTGTCTGCCGTGCAGGCTAGGCCTTTCATGTGGAGCCAGGTCCAGGCATCTTCCGGGGTGGCGAAGAGATGGGAGGAGTCACCATCGATGACTTTAAGTTTCACTGGAAATAAAAACGCCTAACGAATTTGCAGGTCGCGCAGATGTTGTTTGACCTTCATGTAGGAGCCGAGCTGATGTTGAAACTCCAAAGTGTAGTTCGGGTAGGCTGTAATTGTTGCATTCCCAAAGTACCATGGACCCTTGGTGCGGACGAGCTGGAGGATGAGATCACGTGTCCATCAGCCATTCCTCCAGAAAGAGTTCAGCACTGGAAAGTTCTGCCCTCTCCAGAAATCCGGGGAAACGAACATTGTTGCGCCGCAAGCGCCCCTCCGCATCTTCCGCTCTGCGGTGCAGAGCTGTCACCTCCTCCTGCATTGTCACTAGTTTGGACTGCAGTTCACGCACACAGGGGACAGCCGACCCACTGCTGATTCAGATTCGTCCACCCTCTCGGATAACTTGCAGTGGTCCGTGCGCAGGAGGCCTACGTAGAGTGACACTGCATCAATCCTCGTCTCCAGTGAGGTCTTTGTGTCCAACATAGCGTGTAACACTTTCTCAAACTGCTCCGAGTGGAGCGTTTCTTCGAGGTGTTTTAGCGCATTCGCGGGCGCAGATATGGCAGCTTAGGAGGGTGTCTCTGTGCCCGCCTCTCTGGGCGCCGTCTTGTTGGATCTGTTGAGCCCCATCTGGACGTGAGACATAGGAGCTGCTCCACACACGGCCAGGCGTGACAGCAAGATGAAATTCTCAGTCTGGCAGCAAGGGTCCGCGCGTGGATAGGTTTGTGCTGTACGCCAAAGGCCACGCAGGGTAGGAGTGAGGGACCCACGCGGGTCCGCAATAGTCCCCGCAGGCATCTCACAATGATTTATAGGCCTCTCAGAGCTGCCAGGGAGAGGGGGGTGGGGAGAAGGGGAGCCCCCACCACAACACGAGGCCCTGGGTGGTAAGGTTCCGCAGCTTCCAAGGTGCCACCCAATGCACCCCTTCTAGTGCTCACCAGTCAAGGTGGGTAGGTCCTCCACGGTCAGGGATGCACGGTCATTATGCAAGGTCCAACGTCCCCTCAGGGGGTGGTCTGATTGAATGGCGCAGCAGGCACTCAGCAGGAAGCAGCGTCCCAGCCACCAGAGACACAGTCCATGCGGGTAGGGGCTCAGTTGAATATGGGGCCAGTCTCTGAGCATGAAATGCTGAAGGCTGAGACCCGTCAATAGGGGCACCCCAGCCAGGGAGGACTGCAGGGACACACCAGAAAGTTCAGGGAGTAGGTCAGCCCCAAGGACAGAGCTGCAACTCGGATCAGTGCGCCTCGCCGTGATTTCACTGATTTCATCCTCACTTCTTCCGAAACTTAAGTGTGTTGAGTCGGATTCATCCGTGAGGGAGGAAAATTCCCCCCCACCCCCCGGGAGAGACCAAGATTCTGATCGTCCCCCGAGCCACTGAAACCCCCAGCAGTTAAAGTGCCATCATCCAAACTAGCAGATCCCAGACTGTAAAGCTCAGAACGCGTCTCCTTCCTTTGTACACCTGCTGAGTTCTGGGCCTAATTGCCCCCTCAGCACCATCAGCGTTCCTATCTGAATGTCCCACAGAGGCCTCTCCACTTGCATCAAACTCTGGTGAGTCAATCCCAAGCAGCTCACTCTGTTTATTTGCCCCACATGATGCCCCTGTATCACTTATGCCACCTTCTCACTTCCAGCACCTCCTGAGCCAGATTTACTGCAGCTCATGAGGGGAACAAACCAGTCCCCCTCCTTACTGTGCTCACTCACAGTGAGGAGCCCTGCCTCTGCAGAAAGTCCAGAGTTACCCAGCTGGGCAGACGGAAGAAAATCTGTGATTGCCGGTTGTGGGACTCCTTGCTGTTTCTGATCCTCCGCTATGGCTGGGACACCGATATCCTTTCCATTAGCAGCCTTGATTCCTTCAACGCGTTTGGTGGCACCGGTTTCACGCCCAACCCCCCCCCCTCCCAGTACCACCACTGACTCTGTCTCGCTTCAGCCGGCTAGTAACATCTCATGGTCCGGTCACAGCACAAGAACCGGAGCAGCTGCTCTTCGTTTTGTCCTGGTAATTCTGGCATTCTTTGGCGCCATTCCTTGCGTGTCTCGGATGCTGGATCTGCGTCTCAAAACTATAGCGCTAATCCGTGCCCCACTGATCTGCCGAGTGCATTCTCCAGCACCGATGAAACACACAGCCTCTACTGCCAGAATCGACAGAAGCCTCAGTGCAAACCCTCTCCAGCTGGAGGTCTTGCCACCGACATACTGAAACCAGCTTAGCCGAATTCTGCATTCTGCTGATCCGTGCTCCACCTCTTGGTTTTCTTGTCCCTTCAGCCTTCCATTAAACTGAAGCTCAGGAGGAAGGACTACTCGTTCGCCATCTTGCCCCAAGGCAGGGGTTTCCAATGAGGGAAAACGAGCCTGTGCTAAATATACCAGGCTATCTTTTTGACCCTGGTTCCCCAGCTCCAAAGTCGGCAGCTCAGGCCGTTCGCCATATGCTCTCTCCTATTTGCACTAATTGAAAGAAGTTAAACAAATAAGAAGTCTTTTGTTGCATGCCATAAAACTACTGCACGTTGTTTCAAATGTGCGATCAGAATCACTTTTCCAGTAACGGTTCCCTCTCCAATTTCATGTTATACTGGCAAACACATGGCATACTCCGCCAGCCAATCCTCACGTCGCTCTTTACAAGAGAGAGCAGCTTTGGGATTGGTTGACTGTTAGTGGGCAGGTAATCCAGCGATCTGACGGCAAAGTGTGGGGGCCTCGGTATCTGCCCACCAGGCTCTCCGGTGCAGCGCTGATGCATCACACACACCGGAGGCTTTAAAGTGCGTATGACTGACTGGTCGACACAACTACGCATGGCCAAACATTTGCATTTACAATTACAGACTAGGATGAAGTAGTGGAGAGAATGTCACTCGTGTGAGTCATGCCTTCTCCAATTTGAGGGCCGTGCCGTCTCAATCCGCGTCCTTGGTCGCAGTGGCTGGCAACATGAAGCAGTAAGGGACTTGGCCAGTCCTTTTGCAATTAAATAAAATGGGACTAAAAATACACACAAATGAGAACACATTGCAGATATCTGGTAGTATATTACGGCTCACAGGCAATGGCGCACGTCCCGAACGCCCAAGTTCGTTATGGTCACACGCTCACTTGTAAAATACTGGGGATTTTCAGCGGTTTTCCAAGGCTCTGGTGACACTGGAAAATGCCCATAAACCCTTGGCTTTACCGAGTAACGAAATATCAGATCCACAGGTACCAATGCGGCTCTACTGAGCCGAGTAGCGCTCACTTCTAAACAAGGGGAAGGCGATCAACAGCGCCACACAGGCTGCAGGGCAAAAAAGAGCCCGACAAGCAGGAGGGAGGAGGAGGCAGCTGCAGCCCAGGAGAGTGGGCGAAGAGCAGCTGTTCAGAATAAAAACAAGCTGCGGGGTGCAGGAGGTGTTGTGGTGGTAACAGCATGGGAGATTAAGTGAACTGGGAGCTACAGCCAGGAGAGAGCGGAAAGACAAAGTAGTGCACTGAAGCAAAACATATGGCTCATAGTGAAAGAATCCATGTAGCAGGGGTAGCCTCTAGGATGGAACAAAACAGCCCAAAGGCATGACAAATGTATGCTATTGACCAATGAAAACTAAGGCATTTGTAAAGACAGACGATAGAACCAATAGAAAGCGCTGGGCGTGTTTAAAGCCCATAGACTAAATACCACATGTCTCAAAGACAATGCATGCGCTGCCTATGCGAGACCTATAATTGGGCTACCTGTTTGAAAAATGCCAAAACTGTGGTAAAAAATAGGCTTTTTGTTTCAGCTCTGCATGTTTCTGAAAGCTGGGAAAATGGTGACTTTAGCACAGCAAACCTTTTGTAGATGCCATTTTAGGGGGAAAAACAGACACTTTTTTGCAGAGCATTTGTTTCCTAATTTACCCAACAACAACAAAACCCCAAAATCTAGTTATATTTTGGATACTTCCTCAATCCCCTCCATGGACATCATCAAACCCTGGGTAGCTTTGGATTCCCCAGGATGTTGAAAAAACAGGACGCAAATTTGGCATGGATACCTTATGTGGATAAACGTTATGGAGGCCTAAGCGCGAACTACCCCAAATAGCCAGCATCTAAAGGGCGTAGCATTCCAAGGGGAAAAGACTTAGCAACCAAGGGGTTAATGGAAGACAGGCTTCAAAAAATCTACTCGCAATTGCGAGTGAAATTTAATCAGGTACTCAACCTGATTTTTGTACCTACTAGTCCCATCTAGTGAGTGAACTTAAGCTGGAAAGGAACAGGTGTTCTGTTCATTCAGAAAGTGAATAAGCAATAAAGATGCCATTAAATCTTGTTTTTACCTTGACACATTAGCTGTCTGTTCAAGGAAAGAGGTCAATAGTCAGTTGGTCTTTTTTTACTAATTACTGCTTGGAAAATTGAGTTTATTTTCCTTTCACTTACTACAGTTAAAGGTTTTTGTGAAGTGAGCTGTCTGAAGATGTCAGTTTTTTTCTCTGACACATAACACGTAAGTAAATAGCCTGTAAATGAATATTACAAATAATACAAAATATATCAGGAATTACGAAAGCACATTTGTTTTGTAATTAAGAAGTGTGTCAACTCAGATAATGGCCAGATGAAGAAAAGTAAATTGCGATGGCGTTTGTCTTGAAAGTAATTACCACTGGAAATGGGGACACATATTTTTTCCATACATTAAAATTCAGCATACCTTTGTGTACTGATGAAACATTTCCCCCGTTGTTGTTCACCATGTTATTATTTATGCCCATTTTTTGAACATTCAAGTTCCCAAATATTTGAAGAGGGGTATTTAGACATTTCCACAGCATTTACCACATCTCTTCAAGACTCTATTTAAGAAATGCATTTGGCAAGAAGAAAAAATAAAACAGGACTCCGTTATGTTCTGTGTTTGACACACCTGTCAATCTGATATCTCACCCGCCCGCGTTTGGGTACAGGTTAGAGGGAGACATACCAAAAGATATTTGATGGAATTTAATTCCCCTCTTGACTTGCATTGAACTGATAGGAGTTTTAAGAGGAAAAAGCCAAAATAAATGTATTTGCACCTTATAAATTAGTGAGTCTGATACTTAAACCAGGTGTGTAGGCATTTATGACATCTATCTAACAAAGCTGAAGTTGGTAACGGTAAAGGAGATAAAGGTAAGGGTTTGTAAAGAGATTGACTATATTGAGCCTATGAAAAAGTTTTGAATGTTAGGCGCCTAACTAAATATGATTCCAACCGGTGACAGCTGTTTATACACATTCTGAAAATGTGCTTGCTTCATAGAAAGCTGAGTTAACTGTCTACATATGAATATAATAACTTCATCAGCCTCATCTCAATTATTTTCAGGGAGAAAAATGAAAGTACTCCCGAGGCTGGGATTACATGCCCCCCAACCACCAAAAATAATTAACATAATGGGGAGGCGTGGCCAACGGCCAATAGGTCAAGGGAGCCCTGGGTTGAAAAATTTGGGGAACCACTGAATTAAAATATTTGCCCACGATCACATCATTTGAAAACAGTTAATGGGTCAAGAGCATTACAATTAGTTCGAATGGATTATTTAAGTCAATAGACCTGCAGGTCTAGCAACATTCTTATAATGTTCGAAGCCTGGGAGAGGAGTGATGTAGCCGTAAAGTTGGTGTTTTGCACCGCCCCGTTGGAATTTGCATATGTCATTTAGAATCAAACAGGTCTGCTGGATTGCTCCTTCGAACAGTCACACGAGGACCTCGGCTCCCTAATAACGAACGGCTTGGTTTACCGTTTTTGTCCCGTTTGTACAAGAGGGTCCATAGGAAAATATTTGGCACATACACGTGGAAAAACAACTCGTCCAGAGACTGTTTAGAAAAGAGATACAGGGTGACGCGAAAAAAAATGACGTCAACGAGATGCCCAGTCCAGGATCCTCATTGGCATTTTGTGCGCCAGTAAAAGCGGCCCATAGAAACGTGGACGCCATGTTCTTAGATTTCAGTCCTTGTATGTCGATGCCTGATGTTAATGAAGTCCTTCCTTTACTCTTTCTTGGTCGTGCCTCTAGCCCTTTGCACTCGTCTCGATGGCTCTTCCTGGTGACGTCACATCCGTTGCAGCGGCTTGCTTCTGTTTGGACGGCTCTTTTCGTAGGAGGCGGTGGAGGCACGGGAAGGGAGAATGAGACTCGGGGCCTGGAGGAGTGGACTACGGGAGGCCGGGGACCGGGCCTAGCCTGAGCAGGAGGCCGACGTCAACCAAGTGTACGTGACAAAGGGAGCCAGAGACGGCCTCAGCGGAGTAAAGAGTAGCGTAGGTACCGGGCATTCAAAGGGCGAAAGAAGAGTCGGTGGGACGAGCAGGCCTCTGGAGAAGGTGAACGGTCTGCAATATTGGGTCTCCACAAGGAGGTGTTTGAAGGAGACGGGTAGAAGCTAACGGTGATAGAGTAATTAGCAGAGTTTAAAAACAGACGCGTTTCGTGTGTGACCAGGTCTATTGAGAATGGATTTGTCGATAGAAGGGGTTTTAAGGGTAGAGATATTGTGGAATCTGTTTAATAGAAAAATAGAGCATAACGGGATCTATCCGAAGAACGGATAAATATGCAGTGATCACTAAGTTCGATGAGGTCTAGTCTTTTTGGGACTGTGGCAGTGATCATTAGAAAGAGTAAAAAATGTGTAACTTGCTCCATAGAATCCTACTCAGGAGCAGTTACTAATTTACCTCCAAGCGATACTTGCTCTTTAAATTCTCGTTTGTTGAAAGCTAAATACTCGTTACAAGTTTTTTCTACGATTAATGTTTGAGGAGCATGAGATTACCACATTTGGAAGAAAGAAATTATATCGGTCAATTTAATGGTTATTTCTCCATTTTAAGGACCTGTATTTAGTTTGCTGATCTGTATCAAACATCAAAGGAATTCTAGTTGAGGTGAGAGCTTAAGGCCTTCATTAAGATGCGACCTACAGTGATGAGTTGGGATGTGTCCGCAAAATATAGTAATGCGTCCTCTTTTCCACCGTGACCACCAAAGCCCCTTTAATTACATTGTAAATCTTCTGCCACTGATGTATTAGTACACAGTGCATACTTGTTGAAGCTGAGATGTGTGCATATATAAGGTGACTACTCACTGAGAGAAACTGTAGTCCAGACAAATACTTCATCACGGTTTTAAAGTAGGAAATAGGCTTCGAGAAATATCCGAAGTGTTAACATAACCACAACTAGATATATCCTTGTGTTTAGTACACAAACCAATGTCAGAATAACGTTCATTAACACTTATTTTATTTTGTCGCTGAAGTTATTTTTATACTGCTGACCTAGCCACAAGGACAGTGGAGCGGTTCACAAAAAACTGGCACAGTATGAGACTGCTTGAATAGAAATGAGTGCAAGTCAGATTGGACAGTCCGGTCGGTACGTTTTGAGCAGGTGTTTCATTAATGTTTTGGGACAATTGCGGTTGATGTTAAAGCTTAGGTATACTTCTAATGTGTTTGTGACCTCAAGTAAGGTGTACTTTGTTCTTAAGCAGTTGGGGTGTCGAAGGTAGAGGGATTTGTCTATGATGCATGTAATTTTGAAGTGAGTTAAAATTTCTAAGGGTAGCCTGTAATGTCTGGTTGAATCGGTGTGGTGTTCTCTAATTGCTTGCCTTCTGAAACAGCAGTAAGTATAGCCATGGGCCATTCGGAAACTCCAGGATGTGTGCAATTCTACTGTCTAGATGGCAAAGTACTGTCTAGATGGCAAAGTACCAAGTGCTGGGACCACGGTTTGAAGTCATCTGTAGGAGGCATGGATAGTGTCAGCTTCTTTATAAAGAGTTCTAAGTTTATGGTTTTGTTGATATTTGAGGAATGTTGAGCCATGTTTAGTTTTTAGTCCATTGTGTAACAGTGCTTTGGGCGAGTTTTTGAGAGGTTGCTCCAAGCTATTCTTCAACGGGAGAGTTTTTGAAGTGCAGGCGGAGGAATTCAGTTTTTGTAGCGTTTAATATAAAAGAGAAGATTTAGTCCATGGGATTTTCTAGGACCATTTTCAGGCTTACAGTTTAAGCAATTTTAACTTGTGTGGTACAGCCGTGAATCGTCTGCAGATTGATGCTGGTAATCGTTTTACTTTGCAAAACTGAGCCTAGTGTTTGCATGTAGTGATTTAAAGACGGTGTGTGAAAGGAAAGTGCCATAGGGTTCAGAGCATTTAATTGGAAAGGAGAACGATGGGAACGAGTCAATTTTTATTTACAAATTGGATTCTAGTTGATGGGAAGGAGGTGAACTATTCCAGCACTTGAACGTTATTTCCCGATGTGTATACTAAGGTGTTGAGTAGGGTCTCCTAGTTTGTTTTGAAAGATGCTGAAAGGTCTAGTAGCACTAGCGTATGGGAATCCCCTTCATCAAGTGTATTTAGACTATAATCGCAACTCTGGAGAGGTATTTACCTGCTGCATTTGGGCCTAAATACACGGAAGGAATTTGTTAGTAACAATGTGGGAAAGATTATTTTGCCAAGGAAAAGAAGATTGGAGACTGGTCTTTGGAAGTCCGTAGAACAAAGGTTCGGTGTCTTGAGTAATTAGGTTATTTGGCCATATTTTAAGGGGAAAGGTAATGTGTCTTCCAAGTAGGGAATTCATTCTGAGAATGAGGCGCTGGATCTTAAGTAAATGCTTCTGTTAGCCATACGGGAATATGATTGTCCGCATACATAGTCGGCTTGATGGAGATGTTGCTTTGTATGAGACTGGTAGTCATTTGGAATGAAGGATGACCATTTTAGAGTATTCCTTTCTGGTACAGTGTCAGGTGTAGAAGAATGTGAGCCGTTTCTATTTCTTTGTGTACTGTTTATCTTCTCAGAGAAAAATTTACGATGGTGACGATTGTAACTAAGCTTATACACTCATTTAGCAGAAGCTGGCAAAGATATGGCGCAGGTCCACTGGAATCACGCAGTTGTGCGGCAGCTGCGTTTTTCACATAATTATGGATTTGCCACATAATCCATCAACTGTGTAATCTGCAGACTTTAACAAAAAAATGCTTCCTGTTCAAAAGTTACTAAAACGCAGCAGCGTGGTATGAGGCCCTGGGCAAAGGATGACTGGTCACCTTTCTGCTGATTATTCCTATATTTGGGTGTTTAACTGGTGCTCATGAGGTGCAACCCATACCCAGGGCCACTGGAATTGTGCGGCCGTATCAATTTTCGCATAGTTAAAGATTTGCCACATAAACCATAATCTGCAGATATAAAAAAAATATTTCTAGCTCAAACTGTTCAAAAGTTACTAAAACGCTGCGCCACATGTTGTGGAAGGCACTGTGCAAACTTTCACTGGTCACCCTTCTGTGGCTTATTGCTATATTTGGGTGTTAAACAGGTACTAAATAGGTGCAACTAATGCCCAGACAGTGTTAACGAGTTTAAAAATGATGAAGTAATACTATCACAAAATGTGCCGCACGATTCACCGCTTCTTGCTGCATAATCTACTCAACTCTGCTGCATAATTTGGCCCTCTCCTGCCGCATAATTCAAATGACCCTGCCTATCCCTCGACAGTATTGGCAAGTGTAAAAATGACAAATATGGAGTAATACTATCACAGAAATTGCCGCCCAATTCGCCTTTTCTTGCCTTCTAATTTAGTCAACTCAGCCGCATAATTTTAGTTTCCTTCCCTGGCTATGGGTGATACCTCATTTGGTATCACAATCGTTGTTCAGTATGACCTTTGGATTTAGAATCCATTAGCAAAATAGTGTGGTAAAACATCCAGCAGAGCAGGTAAAAATAGACCCCGCTGTTAACTTTTTACCGAAAACAGGCTCCCTTACAGCCTTCTCTTTCCTGGCGACTTGTGAGGTAATATGATATTGTTTCGCCTGAGAGTACTTTAATACAAGCTTTAAAATTAAGAGTGAACGACTGCAATCGGACAATGAAAGTGTGATTTCACGTGCCCCATTAAGTGCACGGGCAAAGATAAATGAAGTGGAGATTTTTTTGCTATGACACTCATGCATTTTACTACCGCGGGGGAGGAATATGCGTCTCAATTTTGAGAATAGAGAAGCACTTCGAACATTACTTTTTAGCTCATTGAAATACGGTCATGACGTGTAGTCTTCGCTGTTTTACAGTCTTTGAAATCGAACCCACTGTCTTGTGTGTTAATTCAAGTCACCCTTTGGCAAAAACAGCAAATATAAATAAGTCTGTTCGTGTCTTTTTGCAGACACAGCAGCTGGAGTGTATAATTTGAGCCTATGGATGTTCACAAACACAGTTTAAGTGGTTGTTTCGTTAGTCAAATCCAGTAGTCTTTTCCAGAAGTTCCTTTAAACATAACTGAGGTTTCCTGCAACCCAGCCGGTTATTATCCTTACATTGACACACTCCAAATGTATCTTCTGGCAAACCATGTTTAAGAAGAAAAGGGGGAGGGGGGCGGGGCCATCAAAGTAACAGCTGCCGCCCCCTAGCTTACCAACTGTTTTATTTATAGCTGTCCTTGGTGAGCTCGAAATAATGTTTCCACCCCCAAAGCTTGGGGAGTGCCATATTGTGCAGATTTTTATTCTGGACTGGTGGGTGTGTTTCTGGGAATTAGTTGCATCTAAATCGGAGAAAAAGATCATCTCAAATTACGATTCTGCAGTGATCTTAACGGTACTTTAGAAAAAGCAAGAAGTTAATGTCTGGTTGCAAAATTAAATGAAATATTTGTCAGATAAATGACATGACTTCCTGGAGGAAAATAAAACAATTATACGGGCTATGAGGTTATCCAGTGTAATGTGCTGTAGAAAAATACACTTTCCATGTGCTTAACTACATCCCTCAGACCCACCTTTCAGTGACCTTCTTTTATAGAATTTAGTGTGCATTTCGACTGTGGCAGCAAGCACCTTTTTGAGCTTCCTTAATTGTAATGGAAAAGTAGTTTCTGCACAGTGGCAAATGTGCTTATGGCGTTTGTAGCTCTCATCTGTTTGGTTTGTCATTGCCCTGTCTTTAAAGGAACATTCAGTCGCTGTAATACATCTGGTGCCTAACATGAATCCCACTTATCTAAACACTGAATGTCAAGCAAATTATAGATGAGTGACAGCTCAATAACGTTTAGTCGAATTCGAGGTAACGGCCATTCTGCTCACATGAGGGCCAGAGAATAACTGAGCTGTATTTCCAAATTCTACAAATGTTTATACAGTGATGTAGGAAACAAAGTTTTCAGTTGTGCTGTCTGTGAGCAAAAATGGGGAAAATATTATCACTGGGTTGAGCTTACCGCTTCACGCCTCTTTGTATTATCAGCTGTCAGAAATGTGCAGCTGTGGAGGGTCATCTAGGCTTTCATCCTTCTCAGGTGGAACAGTTGGCACCATGTCGTTGAGTATTTTGCGAATGTTATCCGTAATCCAGTTTGTGGCTGTGCACGGTAGAAGACGTATAATGTCATCATTCACTGTAATGTGGCCAGCTTAGAGTACGTTTGTTGAGACACCCCCTCGTAACATTCTTGACAGTACTGTGGTTGCATCTTTAAGTTATTTGTTAAGACTGCTCTGGTTTGAAGCATATAACCAATTGTGCAGCGACCCAGTAGGGCAGTGCCTTAGATAATCATTGGCATCCTGGAGAAGCGATTTGGAAGCTTTCAGCATGGATCACATGACCGTCTCATTGGATGTTATGTAAAGTCTTTCGTCGTGGCCCCTCAGCCACATTTGTGTCCAGCTGTATTGACGGAAACTGGCTCCATATGGCATTTTTTTTAAATAAGCAATTCATTCAGGTTTGAATTGCACACAGTCCATCCTGTGAAGGACGTCGGATCGTTACTGACTACCAATATGTTTCTGTGCTTTTGATCTTTGTACCTCCCAGTCAGGCAGTTTTTTTTTTTTAGGTCAAAGCCTACATATTGGGGACAGTCGGAAAGCTTCCCTGGGGATGCATTCTGCATGTTGCCCACCATTGGCTTTGTTGTTTGTAACTCACATTTTCTGGCTTTCTATTTGTTGGCTTTTTGTTTTAGGCTGTCCCGCGTGACTTTGTCCCTCCCAAGGAGCAAAGTCTTTTCACACTTCCTCTCCTTGTATTCTTCATCATGTGCTCCTTTCTGTAAACAGGCCTGTAAATCTTGTTTTTATCTTGTCATCTTTGCTGGGCAGTCAAAGACAGAGCTCAAATGTCAAGTTCTGTCTTCCGAGGGAGTTTGGTGTTTACTTTTCTTTCTCTGACTTCAAAGTGAGAGGATGTATGTGACAATCTTGCTGGATACTGGGTAGGAAATGTTGTGTTCTTAGCACTCAACATTTAAATGAACTGTGCAAGTATTTTAGAATATATCAGAATTTAGAATGCACTAATGAAGCATATTTGTGTTCTGAAGTGTGTTGGAAACAAATACTAGAATATAATCAAAACAAACCAATGCACTAGGTGATGCCATTTCCACACATTGTTTGTGCACTGTATAGTTTTGTTAGTAAAACTGTATGTTATTAATCAAAATGACCATTACATTTGCACAATGTGTTGTCTGTAATGGCAGTGTGCTACCATACGATGCATACTCCACTTGACACCATTCCACGTCACTCTGTGCCACTGCACTCTACGCCTCTCTACACCACTCTACGCACATGGATTCTTTACCACAGCACTCTTCGCCAAGACACTCTACGTCCCTGCACTCTGCGCCAATCCACTGTAGGCCACACTAATTACTCTGCACCACTGCACTCTGTGCCATTAGTTTACGCCACTCTACTGCACTCGACCCTGCACCACTCCATTCTACTCTGTCACTCTACTCTAAAACAATCTACTCTATGCCACTGCACTCTCTGCCACTCTGCAGCACTGAACTCTACGCCACTGTACTCTATGCACCACTCTAATCTACGCTGCTGCACTCTACGCCACTATATTCTGCAATACTCTACGCCAATGCACTCTAAACCAGTGCACTCTACGCCACTCCGTGCTACTCTACTATGCAGTGCTTTAAGCAATTACATTCTACGCCACTCTACTCTGCTCCACTCTACGCTACAGCGCTCTGTGCCACTCTACATCGCTGCACTCTGCAGCACTCTACTCTGCACTCTACTATGCAACACTCTAATCTACGCCACTGCATTCTACTATGCTGAATTCTATGCCTCTACACTCTATGCCACTGCACCACCATACTTTGCAACACTCTATGCCAATGCCCTCTAAACCAGTCCACTCTACTCTCCTCCTCAGTACCTCACTCTACGTGACTCCACTCTATGCCACTCCAATACACGACACTGTATGCAACTCCACTCTGACACTCTACTCTTTGCCATTCCACTCTGACACTCCACACCACTCTCCCCTACGCCACCAACTTTTAGCCATGCTGAACAGCTGCCACGCTGGTATTCAGCATGGTTAAAACACATTGGCAAAGCCAATAGCTGCTGCATAGACCAGACCTATTGGCTTTGTTTATTAAACAATGCTTTTCATTAGTAAGCGCCTTTAGGTGGTATAGAATGAACATTTTATCTTGTGTGATTTCCTTGCAGGGTAAGACTACTTCCACATCCTCAAAGCCCAGCCTGTCTTCGGGCTCCTGCAATGGCATCTGTTACCTTGGGTGAGTGTCGCATGCATAATATAATCTCGAGGCATGGTGGAGTTTGCGTGTGAGCCCAGCGTTTTTGAAAGTGAGACTAAAGGTTGCAACAGTGCTTTCATAGTTGGGCTGCTCTGTCACTTGACATGGAGTGACAGCTGTGAGTAGTTTTAATGTAGTAAGAAAGTCTTTGGATCATGCAAGTCTAAAATATTTGTTAAAGACCACATTTTTGTGGATGACCAGCTTGATGCAGATTTAAAACTGCAGTATGTATTTTTCCTTCATGTATGAAAGTGTCCCTTTTTAGGTCGAGCCTAGCAGCGCTTGCGCTGCTCTGCGAGGAATGGTGTATTGAGTATATGGGTTTCAAGCTGGCTCATCGCTTGTCATTGGTTGTTTCAGGGTGCCTTTCTATATTCCATACTTTTGAATGGTAAATCGTGCCCATTTGTCCCTCCTTTTGGTCTGCCATTCCCTCCCATAGCGACTGGCCTTGTTACAGGGCTCATTTCGCTTCTGCCCATTTGTTTGTTTCACGCACAATTTTTTTTGATTGTCTGCCTCGTGTTCTTGAAATGTTGCAAACGCGAGCATCTGACCAGTGTTACTGCTTTCCCCTCCCACCCACCTTTTCTCTGTGTGTTCTCCCCATCACACCTCAGCTTTCACTTATGATCTACAGAGTCTGGGTCACTGAAGATCGAGTTGAGCAGTCACAAAGTTAGGATGATGGAAATTTGACTTTACCTAGCTCACTTTCACCCAATCTTTTCGTTTTTAGCATTAATTATGTTTCACTCGCTTGGAGCTCCATTGCTCCGTTTCTGTAAACAGGGCTGTAAATCTTGTTCTTTATCTGGTCACAAATGTGGTATTTCCTCTTTCTTAGTCCTCTTGGCTGTGCTTCATCTGTGTTGTGTCTCTGGTTCCATTGGTAATTCCTCATTCTTAGTCCTCTAGGCAATGCTGCTAGCTGCTTCTCTGGTCCTGCCAGAAATTCCTCACTCTAAAGTAATCTAGACTGCTGCTAGCTACCCTGGTTCCAGTGGTAATTCCTCATTCTAAGGCCTCTTGGCAGTGCTGCTAGCTGCTTCTCTGGTCCCCTCTGTAAGTCCTCCTTCCAAGTCTTCCAGACAGTGCTGCTACTCTGGTCCCTTCTGTAATTCCTCTTTCTAAGTCTTCCAGACAGAGCTGGAAAACCGGTCTACGTGTTTCAGCCATAAAGACCCGCGAGGTGTCACGGCTTTCGTCCGGACCATAGGTAGTGCTACTGCGAAAAGCAAAGTGTTGGAAAATAAGTGTGAAATACAAAACCAGTAATCCTGCTGTTTTTTTTTTTTTTTTTTTTTTTTGCTGATTAACTGGTCCTACCGGTATCGTACGGATAAGGAGTCTCACCTCAACCTGGCAACAGCTCAGGGAAAGGGGGGGCGCTCTCTCCGTCGGTACCCCACGCAGTTTCAAAGCTGCAACCGGTTTTTCGCAGTAGCACTACCTATGGTCCTGACGAAAGCTGTGACACCTCGCGGGTCTTTATGGCTGAAACATGTAGACCTGTTTTCGTCTCACACATGCAGCAACATAATTAAGCTGCAGGTGCACTGTTTTTAACCCTGACACTAGGAACGAGTTAATAAAGTTTTCCCCTTCGCTCTTGGTAGCTAGTTTTAACACCAGTATCCCCACTTTTTGTTATTTTTGTTGCGCTGCGCTCTTCACCCAACCAGTTCTTTTCCTCTCATCTGCTGGATTTAGTACATCCTAGATAGAGTACGAACAAAACATCCCTGAGCTCCTCCCTCTCAGAGAGGGGGTTGTAGCCCTTGGCGGGGCTAGGTTTTCCTGCCAAGAGGAGAATCCCAGATGATGAAGCATGCCACAGTTGGTGGGTGATGGGATTTCGTCCTAAAGGAGGGATCCCCCCATAAACTCCGAGAAACAATCTGTGTCTCCTCTTAGTTTGTCAATTCTAGACCCGAGGATTCTTTTGTATTTGTAACCAATCCTTGCAGGTCTCTTAAACTCCCTTCTCTTTGTGTATTTACCTGTTCCATTACTGCCAGTACAAGTGAACAGGGAAGCCATTTTAAAAGCATGTGCTGGACACTGGTTAAAAGAAGTTCCACAGCTACATGATGACTTCACTGAAAATAGAGATGTTTTTATCAACCATCCTGTATTAATAAACCCACACTGATGTAAGTGTTGGATTTATTAATACATGCACACAGGGGGGACCAGCTACTGGTGTGCTGACTGACTGTTTTTTACCATCCTGCCACCAGAGACGAGTTTCTGACCCTCAAGGGTGAGGGTCTTTGCTCTCAGGAGGCCAGAAACATTGCCTGCTTGGGCAGGGGATGTATTCACCCCCTCCCACAGGATGATCTGCAGATTAGCATTTAAGTCAGGGGAGCTTCAAAGAGCCCACCGTCTTTGGTATGCAAATCTGGTTTCTCTCACAAGAGGTGGCCAACCCCATTGTCCAGAGCCCTTTAGCACCTGAACAGGCGGGAAAATTAGCTAGTCAGATAGGCGTGTCCACCCTCAGGCTATGCCACCCCTAATTTGGGCTACCTGAAGTGGAGGCTACTTTTCAAAGTTAGCCATCTTGGTGATGGCAAAACTTAGGAATTCTGGGACAGGATTATGTCCACCTCTCCCAGTAAGTGGTCATATAGGCGGCGTAGTGACCTCAAGGGTAGGTAGCCTGTTGGCTACAATCATACACTCCTTAACGCCCTTAAAATCAGTATTTAAGCAAGCCCCTGGCACCAGAGAATATGATCCTGCTGACCAAAAGAAGGGCCGAAGAGCAGCGAAATCAAGGACTGGAGAAGAAGCAACTGACGTGGCACCAGCCCTGCCGACCTGTACTCTACAGTTGCTCCAAAGTCATCTCGCCCTGCAAGCTGCTGATCCTTCAAAGCCTGGGAGGACTGCCAGTGCTTCTCCAAAGACTCAGGAACTACAGTGGAACAGTGGAGCTATTCCCCTGCATCTTGCAGGTGCCAAAGACTGGGCTATGAGACTCCAAGCCTGCGAAAACCCGACACCGGAAACCACCAGAGCTGCCTAGCCCGAGGTGAAGTGGGCCAACGGTGCCAGCTTGGTCCCCAGACCCTCCAGACTCGAAGCCCACCTTTGGTTTCCTCGCTGTGGACTTCTCAGCGCCACCTGCAGCCTCTGAACTCCCCCCCTCTATCGCGACTGCTCCCGGTGACTAAGACCAAACACCTCTGCACTCGTCGCCCGTGGAGAAGAGGGCCAAAGGTGTCCCCAAGTATCGTGAGGCCTGAGCCCACCCTGTTGGTTCTGACCAAATGGTTCCCCAGTCGCAACCTGCAGCCTCTTTTTGCACTGGCCGATCCCCATTGACTGACATTGGGCAACCCCTGCTGTTTTGCACCACTGTACCCGCCCGCGTGCCTCTGGTGATGACCTGCTGGTGCTGCCTTGGACCTTGCCCCATACTCCCCTTAAGTCCAGGAAATTGCTCTCTTAAGTTGCTGTACTGTACCTGAATGCCGTACTTGTTTTTCTTCCCATAGGATAACATCGCAGCTTCTGAAGAGTGCAATAAGTGTCGACTTTTTAAAATGTAAACTATTTCTCTTGCAAACGTACTTACCTGATCGTATTGATTCAAGTGCCTAAACATATGTAAAGATACGTGTTATTTTTTATACATTGTTGTGCATCTCCTTCTTGAGTCGTGTGAATCATTTATGGACAATTGTGTGTATTTGCAGATGTCTAACACTCCTCTCTGATGAGCCTAAGGCTGCTTGACCACACTACCCCCTAGAAGAGCACCTTGGGATTGCTAGAGCAATCACCTGTCCACTAGTAAGGGAATACCTGGACTCTTTGCACGATATACCTCTTTTTGCTATATCATATAAAGAGCTAGCTTCCTACCCTTTACAAAACATAAATAAAGTAGTGCAAAGTGACTGCTAATGACACTTCAACAGGAAAATGCACACATTGCCAACTGAGGTTGTCTGGTCTATTAACCCACACTTGAAATCTCAGAGCAATTGCTTGAAATGTGTGGATGTGTGTGGCAGCATTCCACCTCTCTCAAGGCTTTGACTGATCTGCCATATTGCATCACTGTCTGGAGTTGCTGTCTGCTGCTCATAAATTGAACTTTTAACCCATTGAAATGGCTCTCACTGCGGTCTGAGGTCTGTATAAATGACTTTCAGTAATAAAACAGCTTGTTTAATTTTGTTATTGGCATTTTATAGAGCTCTTCCTACCATAAGGGACGTGCAGAGCTTTTCAATGCTAAGAAGCTTACTAAAAATCATAAAACTGCGCTTCTGTCTTTTACACTTCATCCAACACACTGCTGCATCCCATAACACGAGGAGCGCACCTCAGTGATAATCACGCACAAAATGGAAACTCTTCCTACATATGATAAAAACATCCTTCCAGCCACTCAACCTGCATGGTACATCATGCTACTCATGTAGGCAAGTGCTTTAGCGCTCCACGTAAGGGTAGTAAGCGCTATATTGGGTCTCCAACCTTTTGTGTAGTGAGAGCTACTTTTGATCAGTAAAAATAATTGTGAGCTACTGAAGGCTAAGCAACTCGCGCATTGTTACCACACGCTCCTACGCCCAGCCTATTTGACTTTAAGCCTAATGTCCATACAGCCAGGTACTATGGTTTGAAGAAAATACTTTCACTATGGGCCCTATGACAGGGCTGCCATGTGTCGGTGTGTTGTATGAACATGCCTTCTGATGAATGGGATAAGTGTGTACGAGTGACTGAGAGACTGTGTCATATGTACTTGTGGCAGTGTTACTTGTGTAACACAAATGGGAGAAATTTAAAGTGCAGAAAAATGTTCTGCAAAAATGTTCAGAATATGGAACATTTTTCTGCATTTTACATTTCTCCCACTTAAAATAATGGCTGTATTTTTCACTTATAAATATGACAGTGTCGGAGAAATTATACTAAAGAGTTAACTTTGTTTATATGGATTGTATAAAATTCATCATTTAAAATGTCCCCCACTTCCAAGTGTTACATTTACAAATACCAAGCATTTGTTCCCAGTGGCCTTTAGACACGGTGTCATATTTATAAACGAAAAATACTTGTGTTTAAAGGGAGGAATTTAAGTGAAGAAACGCACTTCATAAGACATTAAGACTTAATGTTTCATTGTAAAACTTTCCTTCACTTTAAATTTCTCCTATTTGAAAAAAAGGACTATTTCAATTATATAAATGTGGCACAGTGTCTCCTGGCCACTGGAAGCAAAAGGCCTGCTGCTTGTAAAAGCGACACTTTGAATTGGGAGAAAATTAAAATGAAGAGTTAATCATATATGTAAAAATGTAAGTAATCATCAAGGTAACTTTTCATTTTATTTTCTCCCATTTAAAAGCATTCAGAAAAATTGTATTCGGTCGATAAGGACTTAAAAAGTTAAATACTTCTTTTCTTCACCTCTGTCCCCCAGCCTGGCCAATAAATCTGATTTGGCATGGCTCGGTATCAGTCTCTGCTATCTACAGCCTGGTTATGATGAAAAATAAACAGTCTTCCTTTAACTTTATAAAAATGAACTCCAGGCTGTGAGCTACTCTGAAGGTGTATGGGAGCTCGCAATTGACTGATTGGAGACACCTGGTCTAGCACCACATGATCATCTATATAAATTAGAAAATTGTGAGTATTGGTAATCTGGGGGATAGGTGGATCCATGAACGTTTGACAGAACCTTTGGTACATCCTAGAAGTAAACTGTAAAAAGCAGGGTTGGAAAACTTCACCCCGTTTCAGCTTTAAAGCTTGAGGAATAGGGGTCCTGCTTGTATAATGATCCATTCCTTCAACAGGGACTCCTTCTCGTGTCACTGCAGGATATGGAAGAATTTGAGGAATCCGCAAGACCTTCCACCATAATCCGGTATGCACTATGTGGAAAGCCTCAGGAAAGTTAACCAAACGAGAGCAGGTTCCCATTGACCCAGTCAACAAACCATAGAATAGACATTTGTGAGGCTGTTAGAGACTGCATTATATTCTAGCACACAGTGTAAGATTTAAAAATAAAAAGAGCTTATTGGGTTTAGGTGTAGCAGATCTACTTGCCTTCTAGGAAGTGACCAGTTTTGTCAAGTTCTCCACAATGAACATGAACTAATGTTCTCATTAATTGTGCCTTTATATTCTCTATTATTTGGCATATTTGTGCCGTTTTGAATTTTTTGTGCATAGTCCTTAGACTGTGCCTGCGGTAATTTGTGTGTGTTGAATACTCCTGGTCTTTGCAAGCAACCCATCTAAATGTATTAGAACTACGTATGATGTTTGTGGTAATATACGCCTTAAGGCCCTCCTTGCAAGCTGGCTGATAAAATTCTGTATGTGCTGTAATGCCTGTTCTCACACATCAGAATTGAGTTTTCTTATGAGTATCGACCAAAGCCTGCATGTTATTCACAAAAACTTTATCGGTGAAAATTATCTCACCGGTAGTGACGAACTCTCAGTGAAGGCCTTAGTGCTCAACTGGATGCTTTCTACATGGAGCAATGCTGACAGTGCTAAGGCAGTCGTTCTTAACCTTTTGACTTCTGTGGACCCCCACCTAATCATTACTGGAATCCGGCGACCCTCACTGAGTCATTATTGGACGTTTGGGTCCCAGTCTAATTTTGATGAATTCAACCACAACACATATAAATGTAGAAACAAACATTCCTCATACAAATACACAAATTAAGAAATATTTAATTTACAAACTTTTAGAAAAAAATGAATTTTAAATTTAATGGTAAGGTTGGAACGTTACTAAATTCAATTGAGTCCGTCCATTGTCCATGCTATATTCTGTTTGATGCACTTGTACTTAACGTGAATCAATCTGAAGATACCAACTTAAAACTTAGCCTCCAATTATTCCTTCACATTTACAAAAGGTTTTTAAAATTTTACTTTTTGTTTCTGTATTCACAAACTTAATTAATCTGTTAATATTATTTAAATTCCTAAGCAGTCGCTGACCCCCGGAATAGTCGTCCTGGACTCCCAGGGGTCCAGGGACCACAGGTTAAGAACAGCTGTGCTAAGGAATTTTGTTACCTCATTTGAGGCGGTTTTCCTGTTGCAAAGAAAACTGAAGTGTTCATGTAATTATAGAGAAGAAAGATATTCTGTTTATGCACTAAACGCACATTTGATTTTCTCTGCCTTTTTAAAAAAAAATTAAAGTGGGATCCATTACTAATAATGTGTGTTCCTTTTTAGCTACGTCTGAATGGATTCATTTCTTCAAGGAGGCTGGTATCCCTCCAGGCCCAGCTGTCAACTACGCAGTGATGTTTGTGGATAACAGGTGAGGTTCCTTGCACATGCAAAATGGGCGTCAGAGGGAGGGTAGTGTTCATTAGTGGTTATGGCAGCAAGACCATGGAAAGAGATCCCCCGTTGGCAGTGAGCCAGATACGAGATCCTTTTGTCATTATGGTAGTAAACATGAAACTAAGAACTCTGCGTGCTTCCTTATTTTTGATTCACAACCCTTAACATGTCTATTCAGCTCCCCATTCCCCAGTTGATTGAATTGTACACATCATTTCAAAACCAGTTGTCTGGGTTTGTTTCACTACACCACTAATTTAGCTTAGAAAATTCTTTTTTTTTTTTTCGTTCTTTAATTTATGGTTTCCTCTTACCAGAAATTCCTCCATTTGACAATTTTTTATTTATTTTAATTGTTTGCTCTGGCCATGAAGTGGGCATTAATTGTGGACTGACGTGATTTTTTTCCCCACGGTATTGGTGTAGAGGGGATGTAAATGCATGGAACTGGGTATGGTCTGAGCCTTGTTTTTGATTGGTCTATACCTTTGGCTAGACATCGTCATTTTCCTAGCTTCAGGGAAGAGGAAATTTGAGCTCTTTTTGAAGACAGTGAGGCCAGGATAATATCCATTATTTCACTGGCCCCTCTTAAGCTTAAAAAACAGGTGAGAAGTAGACCCTCAGCTTCCTTGTTTACTGAAGCTCTGTCAGATGAAAAAAAACGGTGTAAAAAAGCTGAAAGAGAGTGGCATAAGGAGTATACTCCATGAGAGAAAGAGGCTCATCAGCTCTCACTAAGGAAATACCATGGCCTGCTCAAAATCGCAAAAAAAGAACATTTTGAGAGTGCAATTGCAAAACCAGGCAATAAGTCTCATGAAGTATTTAAGATCATGAAGTTTTATGTCCCCAGTAGCTTGCTCTAGAGAAGTTCATCGTTCTCGGGAATGGTGTAATCAGTTGGCCATCTTTTTCCAGGAGAAAATTACAAATCTCCTATTAAGTCTTGCTCGCTCCCTGCCGGTGCCTAGTTGCTCCTTTTCTGATGGAGAGGTGACTATTGACGCGATCGGATGTTCCCTCTCCTCTTTTGAGCACATCTCCTGTGAAGAATGCCTTGCGGACATCTTACATCTGGTTCACCCGCTGATCCCTGCCCCACGAGTGTTCTAGTTGTGGCAGCAGAGGCAATTAATCCTTGGGTCAACATGTTATTGAATGAGTCACTGGCCACTGCGAAAGTCCCCAAAGACTGGAAACAGGCTAAGATCTTCCTTCCGCTGCTGAAGAAGCCTTCAGCTGACCCTAACCTGCCCTCTAATTAAAGGCCCATTTTCCTGTTGCCTGTAGTCTCCAAGATACTGGAAAAAGCAGTGAACAGGCGGCTCTCGTGTTGTTTGGAGAAGATTAACCGGCTACGTTTGAGTCAGTCAGGTTGCCTTACTAGACGTGACTGAGGAAATTAAAGGTACATTGGATGTCAAAGGTAGGGCGATGCTGGTCTTGCTAGATCTGTCTGCTGCCTTCGACACAGTCCCTCATTCTCTCCTCCGAGACCGTCTCGCTTGGACCTAAGTGAAGAATCTTGCCCTCAGTTGGATATCCTCCTTTTTAAATAATTGAGAACAGGAGGCTTGGCTGCCCCTGTTTGCCTCTGGCAACAGGCCCATCTCTGTCGGGGTACTGCAGGGCTCGGCCCTCAGCCCCCCACTGTTTGTGTACCTCACCCCACTTGCTCTAGTTGAGTCATTTGGTGCTGAGATTGTGTCATATGCAGATTACACACATCTTCTCTTCTCCTATATAGACGGAGAGCTTCTGGGCCTTGACTCTAAGAAATCTTGTCTTACAGCAGTGTTTGCCTGGCTACATCAGAATCAGCTGGTGTGCAACACTGACCAGACTGAAATTGTCTTTTTTGGCACCTCTGCGCCCTCTGACTGGTCTGCTTGTTGGCCAAATGGTTTCATTTCACCTGTGTCCCATACAGACACAGCCAGGAATCTGGGAGTTAAGTTTGACAGGTGTCTATCTTTCCAGCCCCAGATTAGTGCAGTGACTGGTATGTGTGTTGGCATATTAAGGACATTGAAACATTTCTTTTCTTCTCTCCTTTACTGCCAGGAAAACAGTTGTCCAGGCTCTCATAACATCTTGCCTTGATTACGCTAATGCCATATATCTTTGCCTGCCAGAATATGCCATCCATAGGTTACAAGTGGTGCAAAACGCAGCAACGTGCCTCTTACTGAATTTACCTAAGAAAGTGAGGATCTCGAGTCATCTTTGCTCTCTGCACTGGCTCCCAGTAAGGAAGAAAGTGCTGTCTAAAGCCTTGGTAATGATGTTTCGGGCTCTCCACAATATTGGTCCGGGATACCTGGCTTCCTGTATTATTTTCTACAACCCAGCGAGGAGCCTGCGGTCATCTCGTCTGGCTCTAGCCAGAGTGCCAAGAGTGAGACTGTCCAGGATTGGAGGGCGTTCCTTTTCCTTGTTAGGGCCTTCTGCATAGAACTCTCTCCCGATACATCTGAGACGAGAAACATCAGAACCTATTTTTAGGAGGGGGTTAAAAACCTAGTTATTCACTTTGTTATCTGGCTTGCTCTTGGAGTAGTGCCAGGACACTCCTTGAAGCATCTGTGCGATTCATAAAACTGGTTTATCATATCTTGTTAATCTGTTTCCTGGCAGCAGCAATGAAGAGTGACACAACTAGGGCAAATAATGTCACTGGCACATCTGAGGTGCCGAGCTGGAGCCATCACTCTCTCTTTTGCACGCTGACACCAAGGGTCCGTGCTAATTTGAAACTACTAGAAGTCGATCCAACCACTACGAAATGAATAAATGACCGCACAGAGCCATGGCTGGGAGTTAAATGGGGCAGGTCGTCCTGGGACAAGGTGGCCTCGAGCCGAATCTGGAAAAAAAGAGTAAGAATCAAACACCCAGCACAGCAGAAGCGAAAGGTGCAAACATAGCTTCTGATGTTCTGCTGCAACTTAAGGACATCTGAGGCTGAACAGAGATCTGAACTCCCAGTAGGGATATTATAATTAGGGCTCCCGGTTCTATGCTATTTATTTTTTGGACATTTCCGTCTATGTATATTTATTTTTTTGCTAATTTTATCTGTAATTATCCATGTTTATTTTGGGTTTTGTGAAAAAATGAAGCTAAAATTAGTTTACTTCCACGTTTATTTAACCGATAAATATGCACTCCTGCTTGAATGCGTGCCAGGTTTCAATGCTGTGAACACCCGCAGAAGATAAATCAATGCACTTTTATGAAAATATGCACATTTCTGTATCAACCTTGTGCTCATCTACTGCTGTTAAAGTCTCTTTACTAAAATTCCTTTCTTTTTTTAACCCCTTACCTATCAATCCACACAGCAATTGGCCTGGCAGTCATTGCAGACCGCATTTAGAATTACTCAAAAAGCAACCCTATTTCCGTTGTTATCCACATTTGAAAATAAATACAGACAAGTAAATAAATGTTTTCTCTCTGTATATATCTGTAAAAATCAGTAAAAACGGAAAACAGGGAGCCTTAATTATAATTACATCATTGTCTTTAATAAAATCTCAGATTTCCTCTTCACTGAAGTTGGGAAACTCCCATTTTTTTCCCCATAAAACAATGAGGCGTTACAATATGCAAGTTTTAAGCCTGTCGTGGATTTGGGAAGCCGTATGTTTGGCTGGCTTAAGTTAGAAGCTACTGTAGATAGTCACCCCAGACTTTTCTGCAGCTCTGAGGATGTCCTTGAGCCTGGAGCAAGTGAAGAAGGCTTTAGATGTCATGGCTCCACAAGTGCAGTGGGCGTCTGTGGCCTTAGGGTTAGCCGGATCCAGAAAGCCAGAGTTGGTAAAAAAATTGGATTGTGAGAGCTCTTCAAAGAAAGAAACAGTTGGACGGAATAAGTGAGGGGTGGCAGTGGGATAGATGTACTCTTGTTGACAGGGCACTACACATACGACTGAAAAGCTGAAAAATAGTGGTAACGTGATCCCGATTTGGTGTGCGCCAACATGTACAAAAGCAAGGTCCAACAGGTGGGGAAACTGGCTTGAAGGGGGCAATGTGGGTTACTAGCACCATTTTCAGATGAAGAACCTTGGGGAGAAGAGCGAACACTGTGATCAATCCAGGAGGAAAGCGTCTTTTGCCCTGGCATGTAGGTCTAGACATTGGCTTGCGAAGTTTGGATGCTAGCGATTTTAAGCAGGATGCAAAGAGCTCTGTGTTTAGAGGACCCTAGAAAAGGAACAGAGATTTAAATATAGCCAGGCCCAACTTGGTGTCTGGAGAATCAATCCAAAAAGAATTGGAAAGAGGGGTATGTTCTGCAATCACAGAAGTTGTTGCAAAGACCGTGCTCCCAGGAAGGGTCTGTCGAGAGAAATATTAACATTCATTATGTTCCTAATAATAAAATGCATCGGAAATATAGAGTAATAGCAGAAAAGATGACAAGAAAGGTGGATGACAAAGGGAGAGCGCGTACCTGTTGCCAGAAGCATCAATAAGAGAGGGCGTTGGCTCCAGCTCTGCATTTCATATACTTCCAGTGACATAATTTTCTTTTGTTTTGTCACTTTTCATTGCTGCTGCTGAGAGGCAAATTTAAAGAGATGCATATTGTAACGACTGATTGTCTTGTGATCGCATTTAGAGTGCGAGTCCTGTCTCTTGGCGTTCTTTTAAAAACACTGTGCAAACCTCAATCTCCATGTGATCCCAAAACTAATTGAAAATTGAGTTCTCCTGGAGAAAAGCTCTGTATATATTGTGGAATGTACAGTCTCCATTACATTTCTTAGACCACCGTGACTATGGTGAGGTTTTTGCAGGTCGCCAGAACAAATTGCACTCCTACCAGTAGTAACCAGAGTGAAAAGCGGTGTATAAAAGCTTGGCAAGACACTAAAATTGAAAATGAAAGAGAGGTAGCTGGGCCTGAGTGTCGACTTTTAAGAGCTAATTTTGATGCATTACCTTAAAAATACTCCTGTCTTAATGAAAACTAGCAGATGTATCAGTTTCAGACCAGAGGAATTACTTGTTTCTGTTTGAACACTTTAATATCCCAGACCATCGGAAAGCCTTTTATCCAGTCATTGAAGCTCACTCCAAGGGACTGCATCATGGTCTCTCTTCCTCTCAGATATGAAGGAACGTTGCTAGTCAAAGAAGACCAAGCGGGAACGTTGCTAGTCAAAGAAGACCAAGCGGGAATCAAAATAGCATGCCACTGTGAAGTTTGACTCTTCTTTAGCATTGACCCTGGTGATAGTAACCACTACTTCAACTTTTCACAGCAGTTGTTGCCATAAAAATGTTTGTTCCCTTTTAGTGCCTTCAAACATTCTGCAGTGGATGGAGTAAGCAATCATTTCAAGTACTGTCCCTTATGATAAAATATCTCCGGTTGTTACAAACTTTGTGTAACACAACATCTACTGTTTCTTATTTATTTATTTTTTATTTGAAAAGTTTTATATAGCGCTGGCTAGACCCGGAGGTATCGGAGCGCTTTACATGAGGTAGGACATTGTTTCAGAACATTTACATAGTTACATCAGTTGCTGGAGCGTCGCATAACAGAAAGGGAAACAGTATAACATAGTTACATGAGTTACTAAAGCATAACATAACATAGAAAAAACCGGCAAGGGGGAAAGAACTGCAGGGGACAAAGAAAAGTCAGGCTGGAAAAGGGGAGGCAGTCAAAGAATCACGGAGGGAGGAGGGCGGGGGAGGGAAAAGAAACACAACGGGGAGACGAGGAAAACAATGTCCGATGTCCGGCTGGGTAGGTGTCTGCCGAGGGGTGAACCAGAGCCAAACTTCTCTATAACTGCATAGGACAGCTCCACCGGGCATCGGCCAAGGTTGCTCGGGCACCGCAGTAAGTACAGACAGTTATGGTTTCCGCCCAGGGGGCATCGTCAAAAAGTTCCATCGAGAGCACCGGTCACGGTGTTACTGGGAAGCGCCGTTCTTCTCGGTTCTTCTGATTATACAGTTCTTATTATACAGCATAGGATTTCAGGAGGATTTCATGAGGCTAGTATGAGGCCTGGTTATCAGTGTCTCTGTGTCGCCATCTATTCTCCTTTTCTCCTATAGCAAGGTTCATTTGGTGTTTGCGTGGTTTTAGTATAAGGCTTTCCTAGGTTTGTCTGTATTTGTGAGGACAGTGTCAGAAGCCTAGTTGATAGAGCCAGGTTAATAGAGCGAGCTGAGAGATGGTGTGGCTGGGTGCTGGGTTACACTCATTGACCACTGCCATTTTATGGTTCGTAAATGGCCGTCATGTTAGGGCTCTTGTTAGTTAGATTTCCTGCTGTGCACAACACACTGTCAGCAGTTCAACAGTTTAGCAGCTCAACAGCCTAGATCAGATCGCCTCACAACCCGGTGAGGTCTAGACCGAGGTGCGCAGATCGCGGTGATCGTGGAGATGATTCGATGGAGCGATGGGTTCCTCAGCAGGCAGACATTCAGGCAGAAACAAGACTCACAAACACTGCATAACAGCATGATCAGTCTTATCCATTCAAGCCCATACGTTGTCCAAATCAAGGCGCGCAGACCGCGGCGTACTTTAGTAGAAGCGACGTGATATTTGTGATCGGCCGCTTTTCTAGAAGTCACGATCGGGCGCCATGTTAGGGTCAGGCAGGTATACATTGGCCGAAATCTAGCAGTTAAAAATCAGATCCAATTAAACCCATTTAAGAACAGATCACGGTGATCTTTAGTTTTAACTGAAGCAACTGGCTTTCCGTGTACGGCCGCACTTCTAGGGATCACGATCAGCCGCCATGTTAGGGTCAGACAGGCAGATACGCGCTGGCAGTAATTAGAAAAGACAGCCCGTATTTTCAAGACTCGCAGGCAGCCTTACTTGTGTGATGATGTTGCCGTCCACAGTCTAAAATCAGCAGTTCAGGTTTTGGGTTGACGGGTCCTGTTGAAGTCCGCAATTAGAATTAAATCGAAGGGGATTGTAAAATACAGAAGGGAAAAGTCCATAGATCCCCAATGGAGAAAAGGGTCAAGGGCGGAAGAATCCCGGGGGAAAAAACCTTTGCGTCGGCAGTGTCCTGGGGGCGCAGGGGGCTGCCGCCATCTTCAGGGCAGACATTGCTGTCCTCCTCGTGGCTGTTCTCGGCGTACAAACAGCAGTCGTCCTCGGGCAGGGGAGCGCAGTCCGCTGGGCACAGCCCGTCGTCCTCCTGGCTGGCACAGTTCAGCACACGATGACCACGGAGCTCCCGCTCCCGGCACCATTCCGACGGCTGCAGCCTGCTGTCCTGGGCAGGCGAAACCGAGGGGCAGCGCCTGCTCTCCTTGTCCTGAGGGGAGACGCAGTCCGTGCGGCCGGCCTCGATCTTGCATCTGGAATCAACGCCACCCGATGTTGAAGATCTGGGTGCCACCTGGGCCCGTTGGTGTTGCTGCTGGGGCGCAAGCCTGGGGAGTTGATAGAGAGCAGATAATCCTTGGGACTGATCGGCAGAGTGTGCTCGGAAAGCCGGGGGCTCGGTTGTGGTCGGCGGGCAGCGGCTGCCCTGTGAGCCACTCTTAAGGACCCCGCTGGATGAGTTATTGTGGAACAGGCTTCCTCTACTTCGACGATCGCATCGTCCTGGGGGTACACAGAAAAACTATAGCTTTCAAATCCCCAGGGTGGAGGGGGTTCACAGGGGGCAATTTCCAGGATAATTGCCAAAAAGGCGATTCCTCCCCCAGGAGCTCCCAACCGGAGCTCCTACCCGTCGGCCATTTTGATTATCATGGGATCTAAAGGCATCATGCACCCTTAAGTGAAGGGGTGGCCCAAAAGTAGGATGCTGTTGTAAGGATTAGGTCAGATGAACCATAGTCCTATATCCGTATCTTTGTGTTAGGTAGGCATGTCCTGATGGTGCAGGTCTCTATTGTGTTTTTGTAAATTTTTGATTTCATAAGTCACTTTTTATTCTCACCCACATGTACTCTTGACTCCAAACAACCAACTTCTACTAAAATGCTTTATTGGTCCGCAATATCTCTTCTTTTTTGTTAATAACTGACTTCATTAGTCACTGTTCTCCTGGTGTGCTAGCCATGGACCTTGTTTGTAATGTAAGAAATTTGAAATGTTAAACACTACCTGTACTACTTCTATAAACTACATTTTGTTAAAAAAAAAATTGCTCACTGAATTTCTGGCTTTCTTGATGTAGGTTTGCCTTTTTGTCTGCAAATTCAGGTTTCAGCCCCTGCTCAGGGACTTCACAAATAATGTTTATTTAAAGTGCAAGCTGAAAATTGTGTGGGGTTTTGATTTAAATCAGTGGTACTCAGAAGAATGAAGACTGAACGTGCCTCAGGGTTGAACCGCTATTGTCCATGTTACATTCACGCAGTGGCATAAACCAAATAGGTTCCTTGGTTGCAGTACTTGTGTTATGAAAGCTGAAGGTTTGAAGGGAAGAGTCAAAGATCAGCCTTTCCCGGTTGTACAGTATATCCATGCAATAGGCTACCCTCTAGTTGTCCGAGTGGGTTGTTTTAGGCCATTTCTTGGTAGATAGTGAACAGTAACATTGGATGCCACAGTCACAGATGGAATCCTTACTGTGAACATCAGCAGATGTGTATGTGGGGACCCACTTTGCAGGCACCTGCATCAATGTTTCAGGATTTATACATTCATCCAAATGGACATTTCTTTTTTTGTGCGATTCGTTTTTTTAACGTTCGATTTCTGCCTCTTATTTTTATTATCCAAACCTAGCTGCAGAAACCCAAGTTCCTTAGAGCAGAACTGTATGATGCACATCACTTCTGCAGAAGTTTATAGTTGAATGAAATCATGTTGCGTATTGGTCTTTATTTAGTTATTTTGTTTCCTTGGGAGTAATTAAACCACTTATGGACCACTTGGTTTGAGTTTGTTTTTAAGTGGACTAAAATATCCGAAATATGGCTCAGCATCATGGTTATTTGGTAAGAGTCAGCAAATAACAATGTAGTCTGACAGTTAATGCTTTTGGCAGCTGTACCAATTCCATTCTTCTATTTGAATTATTGTCCTACCTTGAACTGTGGTAAGTACTGTTTGAAGTAGCTTTATTGTATACTATGTTGCTTTGAACAGAGTGCATTTGAAGTGACCATTAAAGTCTCCACGCCATCAAGCGCTGTCAATCCTGTGTGACAATGTTGTACTTCGATAAACAAGTGGTTTTTTTTCCCCCCTGAAGGATTCAGAAGAATATGTTGATGGATTTAGATAAAGAAATCATGAACGAACTGGGCATCACAATAGTTGGAGACATCATTGCTATTTTGAAGCATGCCAAGATCGTGTACAGACAGGTAATGGTGTTTTAACCTGCATCCCTAAACTGTGATTGGGAGGTAGGTAATAATAACATGAAATGAAATGAAATTGGGTATTTATAAAGCGCGCGGATACTCACAGAGAGTAGTGTTGTTGTTGAAGTGTTAGCATGCCTTGTTTTAAACCCAGTATAATATTGACATTAACTTATAGCTTTTCAGCCTTTTGTGTTTACGGATCAAGATATCAAGTATAAACGGTGGCATGTAGATATTACCACATTACAACAAAAGTTTGTTCTTCTCAGCTTACAGATTTGTGGCCCAGCATGAGAGTCATGGAAAAAGATGTATTTTGTAAACTTGCCTCCAGGGTGCAGTTTTAGGCTCTGTTTTAAGGTACAGAGCGAGGTGTCTCATCTCATATCTCTAGGGAAAAGGCTTTTCTTTTGGGTGCAATGAAGATCTAAAACAGAGTTTGACACTGGTAGTCCAAAAATATTGAGGTGGTGAAAACTTGGATTTGTAGTTGGAGAGAGACATGGTAAGGAATATGGGGCACAGTTGACATTAAACGGGAAGACTAATTATAAGATGATGCACGAGAATCATTGAGGCACAGTGAGCCAGCAGACTTGGTGATAAGGGGGATGTGTTGCTAAAGCAGTTGCGGTCAGTGCTTAATTTGTATGTGTGTATATATATATATATATATATATATATATATATATATATATATATATATATATATATATATGATAGATAGATACCGAGTCATAAGATGGCTGCCAACACTTCCTGGTTTGGAGTGTTGGCAGCCAATCAGAGTGAAGCTCGTGCCCGGGAGGAGTCGCGGCGACTCCTCGGTGCTCAGATATCGAAAGTTTTTTTTTTTTAATTACTCAGGAACTACTGAACGGATTTACACCCTTTTAAAAAAAATAAAAAAGGGCGCTTTCTGAACCAAGAGCTACCTTTTTGCCAAGTTTGGAGTATTCCGTTCAGCAGTTTGGGCTGTAGCCTGTTCCAAAATTCCTATGGAAATTAACATGGGGAAAACGTGCTTTGGGACCCCCTTTTTCACGGCTCCCGCTTGACAAATCACCCCGAAACTTTCAGGACAGGAGCTGACCGGAGCGGGCCACCAGTTTTGAAAATTTCACGAAGATTCGTCAAACGGCGCCAAAGATATTGGCAAATCAAAAAAAACGCTTTTCCTATGGATAATAGCTCCTAACTAGAACTACCTACTGGCAGCCGCCAGTAGGTAATATGTGTGTGTGCTGGGGGTCACTGCCGCTTGGACCACCCATTGCCCCTGACAGCACTGCCAGTAACAGTACCAACACAACTACTAACCATCACACTCTGCAAGTGTGACCATTCAGACTATTCCAGGCCCCCAAAGCTATAAGAACAGCTTGGATTGGCAGGTTTTAGTGATTTTAATGTACATTGGATTAATAAACAACTGTTGTTGTGCTCATCTCTAAATTAGACAAACAGTGCTGTCATGTGGCAGACTAAGTTCTAGTGCTGACAATAAAGGGCTGAGCACCGGCTCAAATTAAGCACTGGGTGGATTTGAACTGGGTGCGACTGGTGAAGTTTAAATACATATTCCTTTCCTTGATTGTGTTGTCTATTACTTCAGGACTTTACACCTTTCTTGCTTTTTATTATTCGATTAACTACATTGTGCCATGGTTGTTCCTCCGTAGAGTATTCATGTCACGTAGAGGCTGTTGCGGAGCACCTAGTTTTTGAGAGGGGACAGGAATGAAGGCTTGTTTAAGGAACTCTAGCAACTATTAAAAGGCGATTAAATGGCCAGAATAATTAGGTGAGGTCTTTAATTTGTTCTGGTAGTTCATTTCCTCCTTCAATAAACAGTACAGTTGCACAGAAAGAGTTATAGTAACAGATCTTAGTCCTCAAAAGTAATGCTTCTTGTATTAAACATCTACAGTCTGAGTTGATTATTAGGGTTGGATCCGTTCACTGTTTGTTACGTGTTATAAATTAAAGAATTTTTGTGTTCTTTTATCTGTTTGTTAGTCAGAAATAGCTACTCTTTAGTTATGCTTACCAAGAGGGTACTGTCTCTGATGCCATTTATTTTTGGGTGTGTCTGACTGAGATACTCTTTCCAGTTGAGGTCTGTCACGATTGATATCTAGGTTCTCAGTGAATATTTTAGCCAAATGCATAACGTCCCTATGTTAGAACAAACCCATTCCTAGACATTCGTCTCTCTCAGCAGAGTTTGGATTTCCTGTCATGTGGGGATCCCGCCGCATATTTCTAGTTTGGTATCGTACAGGTCCAAATTGTAAGCCTCTCCTACTTATCATTTCTGTTTGCTGAACCGTCAATTTGTATGATTTTCTTTCAGGATGTGTGTAAAGCTGTCACTGAGTCTGTCTCGCCGAACCATCAGAACAGTATACAGTGTGACCTGCGCAGAAGTGCCCACAGTCGTAAGTGTTATACTTGGATGATTTTCATTTTGTATTCATGATTTTTAAGGATACTTACTCTCCATGGCCTATCTTTGTTGTTGGGACAAGACTTTGATCCCTTTTCTTAGTCTATTTATTTTGCAATGGACAATTCCGATCCGAGGCTGGATTTTCAAGGATAATCTTCTTGTGTAGGTTTAGTGAGGATGGCCCTCACTTCACATTACGTATAAAATGGCATGGATGGAGATATTGATCAGACCTGTTTAAAAGGCTTGCACCTCATACCCAGGGCCGAATCCAGTCCTAATTGGCTGTTGCCGTTAAAAGCTTTTATTGTTTTTTGTGCAAATGTAATCTTGGGCCGTTAATAGATTTATTTAAAAAAACAAATGTAAAGATGGTTAATCAAGAAATATTTATCAATTATTTTTAGAAACACATTTAATTTAGTTATATTGTAAAATGTAACAAAATGGGTGCAATCTGCTAAAAAAAATTACTGACCTGGTCAGTTTTCCAAATTTTCTTGGTTATTTGTCTTGATTTCATTTATTAGAGCCTATCAAATGTAACGGCATTAAATAAAATACGAGTTGGGTTATTGGTTAAAGTATAGTGAAAAAAGCAGGTTCACTACTTGCCTGCTTGATATTTGGTTGACTGGAAGAAGTGGGGCTCTTGTGATGCAGTGCACGTGGAGAAAAATGTTCTGCCTTTTCATAGAAGTGCACAATGATTCAAACACTATGCATAGCAAGAGATGCTTGTGGTCTTCATGCATGGATTTCCTCTAGCAACAGAACTATTTGGGCTCTATGCTGAAGCCGTGAATAAGTGGTTCTGCAAAAGGGGCCATTAGCGAGCCCTTATGTCATGAGTACATGAAAGAAGGGTACTCACGAGATCTGATTCAGAAGTGGAGGGAGCATCCTGGAGTTATTAGAAGCTGGGGTACGTGACTAACTGTGCAGAATTGCATACAAAAGGCAGTGTCCTTATACATTTGGACTCTGAAATCAAATTAGCAGGGCAAGGACAAGCGATACAGACAATGCAAGTTCAGGCTAACTAGTTCTCCTTTACATTTATATGGTCGCCTTTGTATGCTCTGGGGTGTAAATTGTATCTCTAGTCTTTCTCTTGGGGCAGCTACCATGACCATCTTAGTAAGCATTTCATAAAAGGTGCAGAGGCTTAGTAAGGTAGCAAAATGTTTGTAATGTACAAAACTGCACTTCATTTAACATTCTGCTCCGTTATTGCTGCCCTTCTACAAGTCTGAGGTATGCTGTAGTGGGACTTTGTAAGTGATCTGCTCTTTTCTGTCCAGCTGCAACTAGAATGATAGCCAACAGCTTGAGCCGAGAGTCTCCACCTGGCACCCCCATCCGGCGACCCGACACCAGCACGTCAAAAATCTCTGTTACCGTCTCCAATAAAGCAGCAGTGAAGAACAAAGCAGGTACTGTAGTTTGAAGTGGAGAGAGCTGCTGAACAATTAATATGCTGTGAACAGTGTGTTCGAGGCATATGAGCTGCAGATTGGACACTGTGCATAGATCGCCATCTGGTGTTGGGCTCGGATGCTTGCACTTTGTTGTTGTCTTGGAAGAGTCTTTTGTAGTCACGAGATAGGTGACTCCTCCTTTGGACGATAGTGCGCATGGGCATCGACTCCATCCTCAGATTGTTTTTTTCCGCCATCGGGTTCGGATGTAATTTGCTGCACTCCGGTTCGACATCGTTCGGTTCCCCTTCGACGCACAAAAAACTCCCGCCGTTCGACGGTATTGTTTCGATCGAGATCCCCTCTCATCGCGTATCTACTCTCCAAGACATTTTCGAGTCCGGTCGTCGACGTGGGCCGTTGGGCCGATCGGCGCCATCAACCAGCATATGGAAAGGTTTAAAAAATGCAAGTGTGGGGCTAAATTCCCACACACAGATCTCCACGAGGTCTGTAATCTTTGTCTCTCGCCGGACCACGAGAGTCGACACTGGCCGGGCCTGTGAATCCTTCAGGTCGAAAAAGTCTATACGTGATCTCCGGGCCCGACGACACGAAATGTCCAGATCAACCGTTCCCGCACCGGACAACATCTTCGACACAGGCTCCGACAACCCAGACACCGGAGATCAACAACCCGACACCTCCGGAGCCGAAGACTCTGGGTCGGACGACCAGACCATCACGCCAGGTCAACGTACTGTGAGTACCGACGTCGACGCCCCTGCCCCGAAAAAACAAAAGGCTACGGTCACACCTTCACCTTCGGGTCTAGGTGGGCACCAAGACAAGACTTCAGAAGCCCCGCCTTCCAGCTCGGCTCCGAAGCATCCAAAGCCTTCTGGCAGCTGGGGCTCGAGCCAGCCACATCCCCGTGCCGAAAAACACTCGTCGGCACCGAAGTCCAAAACTAAGGTCCTGTCGACATCAGAATCTTCGGCACCCAACACCAAGGTCTACTACACTTCGACACCGAAGCCTCCCAAACCTTCGGAGCCGACAAAACAAGCTAAACCGTCGGGGTCGAAAACTTCACCACCCCGAAAGGAGACCAAGCAACCTCGTAAACATAAAGCGCACCACACGGAACCGAAATCTTCGGTGCCGAAAAAGACACTAGCTCTAAAGAGATGGATCCAAAGCAGAAAACTCTGCATATTGACCCCATTACTGGACAGGTCCAATCCATACAGCCTGACAAGAGGAAGTTGGACTCACCAACCACACCTGACCCACCTCCCAAAAAGAAAGACTCTTCTACATCACCTATAAGATCTTTCTCTCCACCTCCACAACCTTCCAGCCCTATACAGTCTCCACCTCACTCTCCTCTGCCTTTCTTTTCACCACAAGGGGATACAGAGGGTCATGATGATGATAATGATGATGACATGCAGTCACCTCATAACACAGATACTGATGACGACCTTCACACTATCCCACCTCAGGACTCCTGGGACAATTATGATCTCCCAGATATACCTGTCCCTGAGCCATACCCATCCAAACCATCCCCCCCAGATGACGCTATAGGGTTTGCACAGGTTATAAACAGAGCAGCACAATTCCATGGAGTCAAATTACACTCGGACCCCCTGGAGGAGGACTTTTTATTAGAGACTTTTGCTCAGCCTCAAAAAACTACACACACACACACACTCCCTATGCTTAAAGGCATTATTAAACATGCCCCTGAGGTCTTCAAATAACCCAGTTAGAGCTAGGGTTATTAATCCAAGAATTGAAAAGAAATATAAGTCTGCCCCTACCGACCCAGCTTATATTAAAGGTCCGCTCCCTCTTGATTCATTAGTGGTAGCTAATGCACGTAAACGAGCAAACTCACAAACTACTGGTGAGGCACCACCACCAGACAAGGGGCCTAAATTGCTCGACGCATCAGGCAAGAGGGTTGCGTCTCAAGCAGCAAACATGTGGCGCATCGCCAATTCACAAGCCTTACTAGCAAGGTATGACAGGGCTCATTACGATGAGCTAGAAAAGCTCATTCAGTACCTTCCAGATCAGCATAAGACAAAGCAAATGATCTAATACAAGAGGGCAAGTTAATTACAAACACCTCAATAAAATGCGCCCTTGATGCAGCAGATAAAGCATCAAGCACAATAAATTCAAGCGTTTTGCGACGCAGACACGCGTGGTTAAGCATATCTGGTTTTAAGCAGGAGGTGCAATCTACCATCCTCAATCAACCCTTAGACCAGGAACACTTGTTTGGGCCCTCTGTGGACACTTCGCTAGAGAAGATGAAAAAGACCAGACACAGCCAAAGCTATGGGGGCTCTACAAGCCACAACTAGTAGAGGTTCCTTTCGTCGCTCCTCCTATAGAGGCGGCTCCAAGACCACTGCCACAGACACTACCTCTGCCACTTATAAAAATCCCACCCAAACCTCCCCTAATAGAGGTTACTCAAGAGGTAATTACAGAGGTAACAACAACAGGGGTAGAGGACGTGGGTTTAACACACGCAGCTCCCCTACCACAAAACAGTGACTTCCCTCCGTTTCCCCCCGATCATTCCACCCCAGTCGGGGGAAGACTATCACAGTTCCTACCTGCATGGAAATGCATCACCACGGACAGGTGGGTGATACAGATTATCCAGTATGGTTACTGCCTGGAACTCACTTCTACTCCCCCCAACATACCACCCAGACAGTGTCCCATGTCCACACAACATCTAACGCTCCTCAAACAAGAGGTTCTCTCCATGCTCCAAAAGCAAGCAATAGAACCAGTCCCTCTACAACATCAGGGCACAGGGGTTTACTCACTGTATTTTCTAATCCCCAAAAAGGACGGTTCCCTCAGACCAATATTGGACCTCAGACCCCTCAACTATTACATTCACTCAGATCATTTTCACATGATCACTCTTCAGCAAATACTTCCACTCCTCCAACAAGGCGACTTCCTTGCCACATTAGATCACAAGGATGCCTACTTCCATATTCCTATACACCCTGCGCACAGCAAATACCTAAGGTTCACAGTGGACGGCCAACATTATCAGTTCAAAGTCCTGCCATTTGGAGTAGCAACAGCACCAAGGGTTTTCACAAAGTGCCTAGCAGTAGTAGCTGCACACTTACGAAGGCAACACATTCATGTGTTTCCGTATCTAGACGACTGGATCATAAAAGCCAAGTCACACAACCAGTGTGTACAGCACACCTTCCAGACAATTCAGCTACTACACAATCTGGGGTTCACAATAAACCACACCAAATCTCATCTCCATCCCTCCTACATACATCAGTATCTAGGGGCCACAATAGACACCTCCAGAGCCCTAGCATACCCCAATCCTTCCAGGATAACCAGTATGCAAGCCCTCATCAAAAAATTCCTGCCTCAACACTCCCTTCCAGCTCGGGTGTTTATGCAGCTAGTAGGAATGATGGCCTCGTGCATCTTCATTGTCCCTCACGCACGACTTCAAATGCGTCCCTTGCAGGAATGCTTAGCACGTCAGTGGAACCAAGCTCAAGGCCAGCTTACAGATCTGGTGTTGGTGGACAGCCGCACACATCGCTCTCTGCAGTGGTGGAATACACAAAACCTTTCCAAGGGGCGGCCGTTCCTAGAGCCAATTCCACAGATAGTACTAACAACAGACGCATCTCTCACTGGGTGGGGAGCTCATCTCCTCAGCCATACAATGCAGGGCAAGTGGACCACTCCACAAAAACGGCTCCACATCAACCACCTAGAATTACTAGCAATATTTCTAGCGCTAAAGTCATTCCAACCGCATCTGATTCACAAGACTGTCCTAGTCCAAACAGACAACATGACAGCAATGTATTATATACAAAAACGGGGGGACACACTCTCTGCAGTTATCTCAACTAGCGCAAAACATATGGAGATGGGCCATTCCTCAAAGCATATACCTCCTT
This sequence comes from Calotriton arnoldi, assembly GCA_963921515.1. Classification (NCBI taxonomy): domain Eukaryota; kingdom Metazoa; phylum Chordata; class Amphibia; order Caudata; family Salamandridae; genus Calotriton; species Calotriton arnoldi. Next base: position 1,948,995 of record CAWUFW010000257.1, on the reverse strand, counting down.
GCAGAACATCTTCCAGGTGTTCACAATCAAATTGCGGATCTCTTGAGTCGACAGACGCAACAGATTCACGAATGGGAGCTGCATCCGCAAGTTCTTCGACCCTTTTTCCAAATGTGGGGTCATACAGAGATAGACCTGTTCGCCACACAAGAAAACACAAAATGCCCAACCTTCGCCGCCAGGTTTCCACACCCGTCGTCCAAGGGCAATGCAATAGGGATGAATTGGTCAGGCAGATTTGCGTACGCTTTTCCGCCTCTCCCACTCATTCTCATAGTAGTACGCAAACTCAGGCAGCAGTCTCTAACAATGATCCTAGTTGCTCCCACATGGGCAAGACAACCATGGTTCACAACACTTCTCGAACTCTCAGTGGTTCCCCACCACAAACTGCGCCTCTCTCCAACCCTCTTAACCCAGAACCATGGAGAGATCAGACACCCCGATCCAGGTCAACTAAATCTGGCGATATGGCTCCTGAAGTCTTAGAGTTCGGTTACCTTAACCTTCCACCAGAGTGTATGCATGTTATTAAAGAAGCCAGACGTCCTACTACCAGGGCTTGTTATGCAGCAAAATGGAAGAGGTTTGTTATTTACTGTAATAACAACAATATCAACCCACTAGATGCTTCAATACAAAACATCATCTGTTACTTGCTGCATTTACAAAGATGTAACCTAGCATACTCATCCATAAGATTACATCTTGCTGCTCTAGCCGCATACTTACAAAACAGACAACACTTGTCACTGTTTAGAGTACCTGCAATCAAAGCCTTTATGGAAGGCCTTAAAAGAATCATTCCCCCTAGATTGCCACCCTCTCCAGTATGGAATCTAAATATTGTCCTCACCAGGCTCATGGGTCCCCCATTTGAACCTCTACACAAATGTGAGTTACAATTTCTTACATGGAAAGTAGCCTTCCTAATTGCAATCACCTCTCTCAGGAGGGTCCGTGAGATTCAGGCTTTAACCATACAAGAACCATTTTTACAAATACATCGTAACAAGGTGGTTCTCCGACCAAACCCCAAATTCCTACCCAAAGTAGTCTCTGCTTTTCATCTCAACCAATCAAGAGTTACCCGTCTTTTTCCAAGACCCAGACTCTGTAGCAGAGAGAGCTCTACACACACTAGATGTCAGAAGAGCTCTACTTTATTACATTGACAGGACCAAACCGTTCAGAAAGACAAAACAATTGTTTGTAGCTTTCTCCACACCACATAAAGGTAACCCCATCTCAAAAGCTGGGATTGCTAGATGGATAGTCAAATGCATTCAAATATGCTACCAAAAGGCTAAACGCACATTAATAATTCCCCTAGAGCACATTCCACACGTAAGCTAGGGGCTTCTATGGCATTTTTAGGAAACATTCCCTTAAATCACATATGTAAGGCAGCAACATGGTCTACACCACATACCTTTACCAAACACTATTGTGTTGATGTACAGGCAAAGCAACAAGCTGCTGTGGGCCAAGCTGTTCTTAAGACACTTTTTAAAACTACTGCAACAGATACAGGTGACCACCGCTAAGGGAGACACTGCTATACAGTCTATGCACAGTGTACAATCTGCAGCTCATATGCCTCGAACGGAAAATGCTACTTACCAGTATGCATCTGTTCTTGGCATGTAGAGCTGCAGAGTTGTACACGCCCACCCGCCTCCCCTGAACATGTATCTGTTCCAGTATTATCTTAATTAGATACATTCACATGGACATCTTTCTTCTTACTGACTCCATCTTTTCCCATCATGGCGAAAAACAATCTGAGGATAGAGTCGATGCCTATGCGCACTATCGTCCAAAGGAGGAGTCACCTATCTCGTGACTACAAAAGACTCTTCCAAGACAACAACAAAGTGCAAGCATCCGAGCCCAACACCAGATGGCGATCTATGCACAGTGTACAACTCTGCAGCTCTACATGCCAAGAACAGATGCATACTGGTAAGTAGCATTTTCCTTTCAGTTTCCATAAAAAATATATTTCACCTTTTTTTCCCCAAGTATAGTAGTGTACATTTCTAACTCTTCCATTTCACCCTTGACACCTCCAACCCTCCATGGGTGGTTTCTGGCGCTGGGTGGAGGGGCTGCCCCTTTCTAGTTATCGGCGTTATGGATGGTAATTGAAAGAAGCAATTATCATCCATTTTCCATTATTATATAGACCTATCTTGCCTTGGCTTGCCTCGTCCATTTGCTGAAACGGAGGTCAGGCAGTTTTAATTTAGGCACATGTGCTGTTGCGCATGTGCCAGTTATATAGTGGCTGGGCAGGTGGTGAATTTTAAGCAGCCTACAGGCTGACATGCTGTTAACCCGAGTCTGCAATACTTGGGGTCCCCTTGGGCCACCCAGTTATGACACAATGCAGTGTTGTATTTTTTGAAACACCCCCGGGTGTGAACAGTATCTGCCCTGTACTCCCGGGGCAGCTTGTCAATTACTGAGCTGCCTCTCACCAACCCCTCCCTTTCCCAACTCGTCACAGTGTGACAAGGTGGGAAAGGGAGGGGTTACACCCTTTGTAAGAGGGCCTGACATGGTCATGAGACTCAACTCATGGCTCCTGAGGCCGGGGTCATGTGCAGCGGAAGAGGAAGAACCATTCTCTCTCCCAGAATCAGACTCCGAGCTAGAAATCGAGTTGGAATCCGAAGACGTTCCACCGGGACAGGGTGCTGTGAGTACTAAAGCCCCTTTACCCTACAAACTCCCTTCAACCAAACCTAAGGCTTCGGCACCACCTCTGCCTTCGGGCCCTGGTCGGCACTGAGATGATGTTTCTGAAGACCTGCCCTCAGGCCCGGCACTGAAACAACCAGTTAAGCCTTCCAGCTGGGGATTGAGTTGAGAAAAGCAGTCTTCGGAACCGAAACCTTACGCTCTGAAAGACTAGTCCGGTTGGGCACCGAAACCGTTGGCGCCGATAACGAAATAGGGCCTTCCAAAGCCTCCGGACCCGATTCTGGACCTTATGAAAGAGAAATTGGACCCTAAACAAAAGAAAATCTACATCAATCCAGATACTGGACATATTTTGGCAAAAACACCTTCCAAAAGGAAAGTTAGTTCGAAGGACACTAATTATAAAATTCCTCTTAAGTGGCTACAAGCCCTATTCATCTTAGTCCACAATCACCTTCACCATCTCCCCCACAATTGCCATGCTCAGATCCTCTACGCATAACACCTCATGGGTCTCCTCGTACACGACCTCATATAATAGATGATGATGGCATTAGTCATTTACCTGTAGATCCATGGGATGACTATAATATTGATCCACCCATGGATAATGATCCAGATTTATACCCTGCAAAGCAATCACCTCCAGATGATCATGTAGCTTATCAAGAGCTATTTTTCAAGAGCAGCAGCTTACCACAGTGTTACATTACACGAAGAGTCTTTAGAAAAAGATTTTTTATTTGAGACGTTCGGGTCTACACATAGAACAAGTCGGAGTCTTCCTATGCTAAAGGGCATGATGAGACATGCTGATGACATATTCAAGGACCCCATTCGTGCCCTCATCCTAACACCTAGGGTTGACAAAAAATATAAACCCCCCCCACCTTCTGATCCCATTTTTATTAAGGGACAGTTGCCTTTAGTCTCACTCGTAGTCTCTAATGCTCGTAAAAGAGCAAACTCACAGGCCTCTGCAGATGCACCTCCACCAAAGAGTCTAAATAAATCGATGCATCGGGTAAAAGAGTGGCTGCTCAAGCCGCTAACCACTGGCGTATTGCTAACACACAGGGCCTACTAGCTAGTTATGACCGGGCACACTGGGATGAGATGGAAGACCTACTCCAATACCTCCATGAAGAGCACAAGAAGAAAGCCCAAGAGTTAGTACAAGAAGGAAAACATATCTAATTCCTCCATTAGATGTGCTTTAGATGCTGCTGACACTGCAGCAAGGGGAATTAACACCAGCATTCTTCTACGAAGACATGCTTGGCTTAGAATTTCAGGTTTTAAACCTGAGGTTCAGTCTATTTTAAATACCCCTTTTAATAAACCACATCTATTTGGACCTCAAGTAGATGAGGCCCTAGAAAAAAATGAAAAAGGACACAGACCGCAAAGGCCATGGGAGCGCTCCAGTCCCCATCAAACAGAGGCTCCTTTCGCCGCTCGTTTTATAGGGGAGGGTCCAAAAGGACATCCTCATACCCTACTGCTTCCTCCTACAAATCAAACACGCAGCCCTCTCCCTCTAGAGGTTTTTATAGAGGGGGTAGAGAGAAAACAATTTCAAGGGTAGGGGTAAGAGCACTCCAACGCGTAACTCCCCATCCCCCAATAAGCAGTGACTTGCCTATGTTTCCCCCCAATCGTTTAACACCTGTCGGGGGAAGACTTCAACAATTTTTCCCCAGTTGGCAGTCGATAACCTCAGACAAATGGGTACTAGACATTATCCGGCACGGTTATCGTTTGGAGCTCCCCAGCAATCCTCCCAGTATTCCACCTTGCACTCACAAACTCAACAGAGCACCTACAGCTCCTCAAACAGGTGCAAGCTCTTTTGAGCCATAGAACCAGTTCCATTATGGCACCAATGTTCAGGAGTTTACTCTCTATACTTTCTAATCCCAAAAAAAGGACAGCTCCTTAAGACCAATTTTGGACCTAAGAATGTTAAACCTATACATACAGTCAGAACATTTCCATATGGTTACGCTTCAACAAGTGCTTCGACTTCTACAGCAGGGCAATTTTATGTCCGCACTGGACCTAAAAGACGCATACTTTCGCATTCCGGTTCACCCAGCGCATCGCAAATATCTCAGATTGTGATGGCAGGAAAACGCTTTCAGTTCAAAGTACTCCCATTCGGGGTAACTACTGCTCCCAGAGTGTTCACAAAATGACTAGCAGTAGTGGCAGCTCATCTCAGAAGACAACAAATTCATGTCTTCCCGTACCTAGACGATTGGCTCGTCAAAGCCAGCACACACCAAAAGGGTTTACAATACACTTAGACTATGTTAGACCTACTCCACCAATTAGGTTTTACGGTAAATACGCAAAAGTCTCATCTTCAGCCTTTACAAATACAGTCCTAACTGGGAGCGACTCTAAACACTTACACAGCTCTAGCCTCTCCCAATGCAGCCAGAATTCGAAATATTCAAAATCTGTTACTACAGTTTTGCAGCGTGAATCTTTCTGGATTCACTATGCTGTGCATTATTCCGCCATCTCGTGGTTGGGTCCGGATTCGTAGTCTTTTCTTTGTTTTTTTTTTTGTTTTTTTGGCCCAGGTGGGCGGCGACGCCCCACCATTTGGTGTCTTCGGTGACGTCGTCGCGCTTCCGGCGGAAGCTCCCACCTTTGGTAGCCATCTTCAGATTCTTTTTTCCGCCGTGGGGTCTGGATCGTTGCCGAGAAGTTCCAGAAAGTTTGGACGAAGAATCTCAAAGTCGAAATTTCATCACAGAAGATGTACTCCTGAGACACCGGACGATGACACTAGTACCGGAGAAGGACGACGAGGTAGAAGGTCCACGACCGAAATCTCGACGCCTACAGAGAATGCGCTCACAGGGGGCTCCCTAAGCGCGGTTATGGACAAGACTCCGTCTCAAGTTCTGCAGAAATTGCCACCACAAATACGCCCAAAAAGACCAGCACCCAGTCTGCAACCTCTGCTTGCCGCTCGACCACGCCAGCGAAGACTGCAACGCGTGCTCGGCGTTCACCCCGAAGACCCTCCGGGTGAGAGACAGACAGAGAAGGGCGAACTACAGCATGCAGGGCCAGCGACCAGCACCATCTCTCCGAGACCTGGGTCTCTCGAGCGGAGAGGAGGACAACATCGCAGAGGGACCAGAGGACTGCGCTGTCGTCGAAATCGAAAAGAAAACGTCGAAGGAGGTAAGGGAGTCGTCGACCCCAAAACACCAAAGCGACGCTCGAAAGAGTGAAGCCAGAATCCCTAGCGACACTCCGAGAAGTGTAGCAAAGTCCTCGAAGGGAGCGTTGCCGCCGAAACACTCGACGAAAGCAACAGCACCAAGGGACAAACAGCCGAGCGGATCCTTGGACAAGGACTCTCAATCGGCGAATGCCTCCGAAAAACTAAGGCGTCGAAGGTCGTCCCCGAAAAGGAAACCTCGACACCGAGAAAGGAAGGCCCGGCGTCTGTTTCGACGACCGCGACCACGAAAAGAGGCACTGCACCACTCGACGCCGAAAAGGTCCACGAGATGGCGAAAAAGAAAAGGAGGCTCGAGGCAGAGATGGCGAGCATCCTGCAACGCAAAAAAGACTTCGACGAGAAGATGAAACAATACGCTATTCCGTCGAAGCAAGCCCACGAGGCAGTCGAGGAGTTCGAGGCCGAAGTCGTCGAGGCCCCGGGGACACCCGAACAGCTCGAAGACCAGGACGAGGAATACTACTACTTCGAGGCCGAAGGCGAAGAAGAGATGCTGTCTTACAGAGACTCGACGTCCTCTGAAGTACAAGACCTAGACTGGCAAGACCTCGACACAGTCTCACCAGAAGAAGGGGTAGACACTTACCCCTCGAGACCTTCGCCGCCAGACGACATCGGAGTCTACAATGAGGTCGTGCAGAAGGCTGCAAGGACTTATGGGGTCGAAATGCAGGAGGAAAAAACAAAAGCAGGTTTCCTCTTCGAAACACTGCTCCCCCAACAGACAAGGAGCCAATTTCTACCCATGTTACCTGGCGTTCTCGACCAGGGAAGGGAGGCCTTCAGGGAACCAGCAATTTGCAAGGCGGTTACCCCGAGGAGCGAAAAGAAGTATAAGCACTCCACAAAAGATCCTGCATACATACAGGGGTCTGTGCCAGCAGACTCCATTATCGCTGCAACAGCCAGGAAGAGGGCCGTTGTGCCCACCAACACAGGCCCACCTCCAGACAAGGAGAGCAAAAGAATAGACCTCACAGGACGTAAGGTGGAGAGGAACGCAGCCATACACTGGCGTATCGCCAACTCCAACGCCCTCATCAGCAGGCATGCATACCAGCATTGGGCAGAAATGAGCCAGCTCATTAAGCACCTGCCAGAAGAACACCAACAAAGAGCCAATTACCTAGCGGAAGAAGGCAAGGCCATCGCGAACACTTGCCTAAAGTCAGCCTTGGACGCAGCAGAGAACTCCAGCAGGCAAATGATGATAGGGATGACTGAGAGGAGACACGCATGGCTCAGGATCTCCGGCTTCAAACCAGAAGTACAGAGCAACATCATCAACACACCGTTCGACGGTGAGAAACTGTTTGGAACAACAGTTGACAACAAATTAACACAACTAAAAACGGACAACGAAACTGCAAGGTCCATGGGAGCGCTGCAGTTCAGGGGAATGAGAAGAGGGAACCCCTCAAGGCGAGCCAGTGGTAGAGGAGGCAATGCACCTACCACCTCACACCAATCACAACAACAAGGGTACCAAGGGAACAACCAGGGCCAAAACCTGCAGGGACAACAGCAGCAAAATTGGCAGTACCAACCCAGAGGACGGTCCTTTCGAGGGCGCGGATACGGACGGGGACAGGCCCGAAGAGGGGGCCAGCAGCCCGCCTCAAAGTGACTCCACACTCAGAACAAGCCCCCCACCGTTAACACCAAGGTTGAGGGGAAGTCCGCAAAAGGAAAAGATAAAGAGCAGAAGCACACAGCAAATAACCACCGAGCATACGACACCAGTGGGAGGAAGAATAGGAAAATTTCTCACACAATGGAGGAAAATTACCACGGACAAATGGATACTAAACACCATACAGCACGGGTACTGCATAGACCTCCAAAAACACACGAAAGGAACAAGGGAATATACTCAACGTACTTCCTAGTGCCAAAGGTAGACGATACACTAAGACCAATACTGGACCTCAGATTCCTGAACAAGTTCGTAAAAACTCAAAAATTCAAGATGACTTCACTTCAGGAAGTAATACCCCAAATCCAAGAAGGGATTACATGGCGACCTTAGACCTAAAAGATGCATACCTGCACATACCCGTCAACCGCAAACACAAACGGCTATTAAGATTCGTGATAGGCCACGATCACTACCAGTTCACAGTGCTAGCCTTCGGACTAAAGTCCGCACCAAGAGTGTTCACGAAATGCCTAGCAGCAGCTGCAGCGCACCTTCGGAGAAGGAGCATACATGTATACCCCTACCTCGACGACTGGCTGGTAAAAGCAGGATCATACAGACTCTGCAAAAAACACATCAAACAAGTCATAGAAACACTGTCCACATTTGGTTTCTCAATACATTGGGAAAAATCGTCAACAGAACCCCAACAAATCAAGATATTCTTGGGGGCACAAATAGACAGCACACAGTCCAAGGTGTTCCCCAGCGACAAGAGAAGTATAGCGCTCCTGAGGGAAACACATCATTACCGCAAGGGGCAAGTTCTGACAGTGAGGACGGTGAGCAGGATAATGGGAATGATGGCATCATGCATCCACCTTGTCCCGCATATCAGACTGCACATGAGACCGTTCCAGGAATGGATACAACAGCAATGGTCACAAGCCACAGGGAGTTGGGAAGATCTAGTGGTTGTCACACACGCAGTGCAGAAAGAAATAGCGTGGTGGAAAGAAGAGAACATATTACAAGGAAGCCATTCACACAGCCAACTCCAACAGTAACCATCACAACAGACTCCTCACAGCAGGGCTGGGCGCGCACATGACCAGACTCCGCGTCAGGGGCTCTGGTCACAACAAGATGCAGTGAAACACATCAACTACCTAGAACTCAAAACTGTGTTCCTAGCCTTAAAAGCCTTTCAAAAGCAGCTTTACAACCAGCGAGTGCTGATACAAACAGACAACACAACTGCAATGTTCTACATCAACAAGCAAGGTGGAACACAATCAGCACCGCTGTCAAGTCTGGCACAACAGATCTGGAGATGGGCCATCCCTCTAAGGATAGACCTGCTAGCAATACACCTCCCAGGAATAGACAATGTAGAAGCAGACCGACTCAGCAGGCAGACGTCTGCATCCCACGAATGGGAACTGAACCAACAGGAGGTGCAGCAACTGTTCCAAAAGTGGGGAACACCACGAATAGACCTCTTTGCAACACCCCAGAATGCAAAATGCCAACTTTACGCATCCAGACAGCCGGACCAAAGGTCCCTAGGGAATGCCCTATGGATAAGTTGGTCGAACGAATTTGCTTACGCTTTTCCCCCGATACCACTGTTACACAAAGTACTCAGCAAATGCAGGAGCAGCAGCATGACACTCATACTGGTGGCACCTCAGTGGGCCAGACAAACATGGTTCTCACAGATAATGGAAATGGCGCAGGAACCAGCACACAGGTTCAGCAGAAGGAAAGACCTCCTCACAATGCAAAACGGAAAAGTGCTCCACCCAGAACCAGACGGCCTCAGCCTAGCAGCATGGCTCCTGAGGACCTAGAATTCGCACACCTCAAACTACCTCCAAGCACCATGGCAGTACTCAGAGAAGCAAGGAGACCCACTACAAGAAAATGCTACATTGCAAAGTGGAAAAGGTTCTCACAATGGTGCATTACAGAGGGACTGCAACGAAAAGTCACAAAAGAATCAACAGTACTGCGATACTTAACACACCTACTACAAAGCGGGCTGAGCTACTCGTCACTAAGGGTTCACCTAGCAGCCATAGTGGCCTACACCAGGGGAGAAGCGGTGAAAAGCTTCTTCACCTCCCAAGTGGTCAAAAGATTCCTGGAAGGGGCTAAAAGAATAGCCCCCTAAAAGGATGCCAGCCCCAAGCTGGAACCTCAACACTGTACTGACACAGTTGATGAAATCACCATTTGAACCCATACACAAGATCACACTGCACATGCTCACACTAAAAACGGCTTTCTTAGTGGCTATCACGTCACTGCGAAGAGTCAGTGAACTACAGGCTCTCACACTACAAGAGCCCTACTTGCAAATACACAAGGACAGAATTGTCATGAGGACGGACCCACACTTCCTGCCAAAGGTGGTGTCGCGGTTCCATATCAATCAAACAATACAGATACCAAGTTTCTTCCAGAAACCTTCAACACCCTCAGAAAAGGCGCTACACACGCTAGACGCCAGAAGGGCAGTGATGCACTACATAGAAAGGACGAAGGAATGCAGGAAAACAAAACAACTCTTCGTTTCCTTCGCAAGCAGTTTCCTGGGACGACCAGTAACAAAAATACCATTGCACGGTGGATTGCACAAGCAATACAACTCTGCCACAAGCAGGCAGGACAAGAGTTACAAGGAGCCGCCCAGGCTCACTCAACAAGGAAAAAGGGAGCAACGGTTGCGTTCCTAGCGAACACACCTATACAAGACATTTGCCAAGCAGCAACATGGTCTTCCGTGCACACGTTCACCAAACACTACTGTGTTGATATCCAAATGAACAAAGAGGCACAAGTAGGACAGAAGGTCTTACAGCACATTTTCAGCAACCAATGCTCATCTTCCACCCAACCACCGCAATAACAAAACCGCTACTAAGTCTATGCACAGCATAGTGAATCCAGAAAGATTCACGCTGCAAAACGAATAGTTTCTTACCTGTCGGTGTAGTTTTGCAGCTTGAAGACTTTCTGGATTCACTAGCGATCCCACCCGCCTCCGCCAGGAAGATAACATAGGAGGCTAAGGGTACAACTAAACTACATACAAGGTTAAAGGGATCAAAGAATAATTGAAGGATTAAAGGTTAAAGACATAGACAACAAAAAACTGTAAGAGGAAAAGAAAAAAGAATCCGAAGATGGCTACCAAAGGTGGGAGCTTCCGCCGGAAGCGCGACGACGTCACCGAAGACACCAAATGGTGGGGCGTCGCCGCCCACCTGGGCCAAAAAAACAAAGAAAAGACTACGAATCCAGACCCAACCATGAGATGGCGGAATAATGCACAGCATAGTGAATCCAGAAAGTCTTCAAGCTGCAAAACTACACCGACAGGTAAGAAACTATTCGTTTCAGACAAACCAATACCTAGCAGTCAGGACTTTCATGCAACTGCTAGGAATGATGGCATCATGAATTGCCATAGTGCCTCATGCGTTGCAATAGTGCCTAATGCAAGATTACACATGCGTCCCCTACAAGAATGCTTAGCATGTCAGTGGAATCAGTCACAGGGTCAATTAACAGATCTAGTGTTGGTAGACAGCCGCACCCATCACACTCTGCTGTGGTGGAACACGCAAAACTTAGCAAAAGGGCGGCCCTTCATCGACCCTGTTCCACAGATCATACTAACGGCAGACGCATCTCTCACATGTTGGGGTGCCTATCTCCACAATTTAGCAATTCAGGGTCTGTGGGACAACAAGCACAAAAGTCTACACATCAACTATCTAAAGCTTCTAGCTGTGTATCTAGCACTGCAAGCTTTTCAGTCTCGCTTTATAGGGAAAGTTGTCTTAGTCCGCACTGTCAATATGACAGCTATACACAAAAACAGGGGGAGACGCACTCTCTGCAACTATCACGCCTCTCTCAGGCCATTTGACGTTGGGCAATACATCACAAAATTCATCTTCTGGCAGAGCACCTCCCAGGAGTGAACAATCAAATTGCCGACCTCAGCAGGATGCAGCTACAAATACACGAGTGGGAACTTCATCCTTAGGTTCTCCTTCCATACTTTCAAGAATGGGGATTCCCACAAATAGATCTGTTCGCCACAGTGGACAGCTCAAAATGCCCAAACTTTGCCTCCAGGTTCCCACACCCTCTATCCAAAGGCAATGCGCTATGGATGAATTGGTCAGGGATATTTGCCTACACTTTTCCGCCTCTCCCTCTGTTTCTGGTTCGCAAGCTCAGGCAGACCTCACTCACTGATTTTAGTAGCTCCCACATGGGCCCGTCAACCGTGGTTCACCACACTCTTGTAACTATCAGTAGTTCCACATCAAAAACTGCATCTCAATTCCATCTTTCTCATTCAGAATCATGGAGAAATCAGACACCCAAACCCCAAGGAGCTCTATCTAGCCATTTGGCTCCTGAAGTCATAGTTTGGGTACTTGAATTTGCCGCCAGATTGTATGACTATTCTTAAAGAAGCAAGAAAGCCTACCACCAGAGCAGGTTATTCGGCAAAATGGATACATTTTTTAATTTTTTATATCTTTATTGGCATTTTAAACCGAGGCAGAGGGAATATCTTTTAGTCACATACTGAAACATTTGCACTGAGAAAAAGAAAAATACAGTTTCAATCTCCATTGTAGGATCGTCAAACCCCGAATTATCATTTAAGCTTATTCCCCTGACTTGTACAATATACATTCTTGAATAATGCCTCGAGTGTAACAACAATATTGATCCGCTAGATGCCTCTATCCAAAATATTATTTACCTGTTGCATCTACGGTGAGATGGTCTAGCCCAGGCTTCTCCAACGAGTAGATCGTGAGTCACTGGTAGCTCCTGAACTACTTGTAAGTAGCTCTCCTGTGTGCAGCCCAGCCTACTAAATTAGACTTTTTTGCTTCCTTGAATTAATATATGGGTATCAAAACTGAAAAGTGTGTTGGAGAAGAATCCCTGAATTTCCAAAATATGTTTAGAGTTGATATTTGAGTGATATATCATACATCGTTGGCAAGACTTATTACTAATATTAATAACTTGATGCCAGGGGCATTGCATCTATGGCTGTTATATATTACCCACGTAGAGACCTTCCACATTGACAAAGCCTTTTTGACATTACTGCTGGCAACCGTTCCTGATGCAATAACTTGATCAGTGCTGTAATGTTGCGAATGGTGGACAATAATGTAATCTTGTGTGATGTGGTGACTATTACAACTCCAATAATATTAGTAGCTCAGGAGGCTTTTAATTGGCCATTATTGGCTCTTATTGCTGAAAAGGTTGGAGACCCCTGGTGTAGCCTACACATCTATTCAATTGCACCTTGCGGCAGTAGCCGCATATTTGCAAAACCTACAACATTCATCTTTGTTCAAGGTTCCAGTAATTAAAGCCTTTCTGGAGGGCCTTAAAAGAGTAATACGACCCAGAGTACCTCCTGTACCAGTTTGAAATCTGAACATTGTGCTTACAAGACTTATGGGTCCACCTTTTGAGCCATTACACAATTGTCCATTACAGTTTTTCATGGAAGGTTGCCTTCCTCATTGCTCTCACTTCATTGAGGATAGTTTGTGAGCTACAAGCATTAACCTTATAAGAACCCTTCTTTCAGCTTCATAAAGATAGAGGAAAAGTGGTTTCTGCTTTTCATATTATTCGGTTGTGCTACCTGTGTTCTTCCCTCAACCTGATTCAGTAGCAGAAAGAGCTCTTCACGCACTTAATGTCAAAAGAGCGATACTGTACTATATTGAAAGGACAAAAGATTTTCGTAAGACAAAGCAACTGTTTGTTGCATTTGCTACACCTCACAAAGGCAATCCTATCTCTAAATCTGGTATTTTAGGATGGATTGTTAAATGCATTTAGACTTGCTATGCTAAAGCTAAAAGAACTTTATACCTCCTAGAGCACTTTCCACTCGTACAATAGGAGCATCTATGGCCGTTTTAGGTACCATTCCTATAGCTGACATTTGTAAAGCAGCAACATGGTCCACGCCACACACATTTACCAAACTCTATTGTGTGGATGTGTTAGCACGTCAACAAGCCAATGCAGGGCAAGCAGTGCTAAAGACACTCTTTCAAACAACTGCAACACCTACCGGTTAGCCACTGCTTTGGGAGAATACTGTGCAAAGCATGTGTATCTACAGTGTAGGAAGCTTGCTCTGTATATACTATACCAAAGTGAGGTATAGTGTGCACAGTGTCCAGTGGAACCCAAAAGGTAGGCAGAGGTAAAGTAGATAGCACCTCACTCTCTATTTTTAGGTCTCGCCTACGCAGCGCGCATGCGCTGCATAGGAGGGCCTTTAGCCGTTGCTTTGCTCATTTTCAAGCACTGCACTCGTGCTTGTGGCGGCATCCACCTTGCGGGAGCGAGCAGGGGCGCGCCACAAGCACGAGTGCAGTGCTTGAAAAGTGAAGACTCTCCCAAGCGCGCACCACTCGCGGGCTCACCTCCTGCTCCCCCTCTCTCTCACAACAATTAACTTGCGGGGCCGCGCTTGTGTTTCAGCGCTTGTTCCCTTTTCCTGTTGTGCTTTGCTGTTTCCTCTGCCGTTTCCTCGCTGGTGGGCCCAGGACTCTTTTGAGTTGAGGGGACCTTCAAGGGTCATACAGCACTATTAAGACCAAGCATGCGGCACCAAGTAGAACAAACCCAGCGCGCCTAACTTGCTCAAGTCATTTCCTTGTTTAAGGCAGTGGTAAATGAAGAAAACATCGGCCTTTTTTACTGGAGTTATTTCCTGGTTTAAAACAGTCGTAAGACTGCCCTAAAGGAAAGATATATGTGCCTTATTTACCAATACCATTCCCTGGTTTAAGACTATTTTCTACGGTTTTCCCAGCCTTTCTTATAGCTGTATTAAGTCAGACAAGAACATTTTAAAACGCATTAAGAATGTTTTAAGATTGTCTTAAGTCAGTACAAAACAATTCATAAATCAGGGAGACTTTTTCCTGGCTAAAGACTCTTTTAATACTGTGTTAAGTTAGGCTCGAGCATAGGGAGCAATAAATAAACCATGCCCAGCATGTTGAGGGGACACAGCAGTCAGAGACTTGTGGTCAAAGAACTAAAGCCCCACTTTCTCATCTCACCCTTTCATCATCTGCACGAGACAAGAACTATTAACAAGGATGCAAATAACAGCTATTGTTGAGGCACCAACAGCCTGTCTTACTAAAGTTTTATCTGACTTAATCAGTCTTTAAACTGTGTTAAGCAGGGTTGGACAGTCTTAAAACCAATATTAGACTGCATTAAGCCAGTACAAACCCCTTCTTAAATCCAAGTCATATTTCATGATTTAAGACAGTCCTAAGAATTTCTTAAGCCAAGGATACACTTCAGTTAATCAGACCCCAGGATATGATTTAGGGCTCATGGTGTCCACTACACAAAGTGTGGATGAAATACAATCATTATCACCAAGTGACAACTACACCTATGGCATGCGCTGTAGACCTGATGTATCCATGGAAGTGTAAGTACTTTTACGGTGCAAACCTAGACTGAGAAAAACAGTGCTAAACAAGGGTAGAAGCCCAAAGTTATGATTCAAAACTGTTTACAATCAAGAAGGGTGTTGGTGAGCGGTGTGCCCTACCATGTGGAGATGTAGCATTCTGTGAAGGTGTGGGTCTTCAGCTCCTTTGTGAACTGCAGAAGGGTTGGGGCAGTTGAATGTTGATGGGAATGTTGGTTGTGATCTCAAGGCGTTGTCTTCTGATCTTCATTTTTTGCAGTTTTTTGTTTTTAGTCTGACTATTGCATGACTTCTTGTATTCACCTGAGGTAGTCAGTTTCTCTGCTGTTATTGCGGGGTGCAAGTTCTTTTGACATAGACTTCGGAAGTAGGCGTGGAGGGGTGATGCGGCATCCCCAAAATAACCATGTTGGAGTTTCGAAGGGAATGAGCATTAGAGATGATTTTAAATTTTGTTTATATCTTGTCACATTTGCTGTGCATTCAAAGACAGAGGTCAAATGTAAGTTTTGTCTTCTGACAAATTGCTGCTTATTCTTTTAAAATTGAGACTGGTATTTACTTTTTTTTCCTGTTAGGTAAACTTTATTTCGGTTATTGATAACCATAAAAGTTCACATAAACACCATAAATTGAAAAAAGAAAAGGTTAATATATATCTACGCATGCTCAAGTTTGTACTATCACCTAAGTGCAAACACATGGATTAAATAACACTTCTATTAGTCCATTGGTGCTCCATTGGCATAGCCAATAGGTCTCGCTTTTGAGACCTTATAAGTATTTAGTTATGCAGCACAATATCCTTGGTGAAACAACATCAACTGTTGCATGGCTAAACACTTATAAGGTCCCAAAGGCGAGACCTATTGGCTATGCCAATGCTTGTTGGTAGTGTGGTCGAGCAGTAAGGCTTTATCAGAGGACAGTGTTAAGCATTTGTTGTACACACTCAGCCAGCAAATGAATTCACACACTCAAAGGCGGAACTTCAGACCAATTGTTTTTGTATAAAAATATTTTTAGTTATTTTATTTTCTAGAACCAAGCAAGCCTGGCACAGGTAAGCAATAAATACTTTACAGTAGTAATGCAGTTTGTAAATAGTTTGAATTTCAATTGTAAATGTACTTTGATTTGATTACAGTAGTGTTACTGATAATGCAATGCTTTTCAGAATACAGTACCTGTGTAGGATTTTTAGTAAAATTACAGGTAAGTTTTGCAGCGTGAATCTTTCTGGATTCACTATGCTGTGCATTATTCCGCCATCTAGTGGTTGGATCCGGAGTTGTTGTATTCTTTTTTTTTTTTTTTTTTTTTTTTGGCCCAGGTGGGCGTCGACATACCACCATTTGGTGCCTCTTCGTGACGTCGACGCGCTTCCTCCGGAAGCTCCCACCTTTGGTCGCCATCTTCAGATTCTTTTTTTCCTCCGTTGGGTCTGGATCGTCGGTGAAGGAGCTCCACAACTTTGGAGAGAAGAATCCACGGAAAACAGGAAAACAAAAACTCACCTTACATCATGCCGGACTACGAGTCAGGTCACAGGGACGACGAAAGAGGAGGAAAACATCGAGAACTTCAACGTTTCTACGGAGAATGCACACACGGGGCTCCCTGGGCGCAGTGATGGACAAAACACCCTTTGAATTTTGCACCAACTGCCACCACAAGTACACGCAGAAGGACCAACATCCAGTTTGCAATGTCTGCCTGCCGCTCGACCATCGAAGACCAACATCCAGTTTGCAATCTCTGCCTGCCGCTCGACCATTGAAGCGAGGACTGCAACGCCTGCGGGGCATTCACACCGAAGACCCTCAGAGTAAGAGAGAGGCAAAGAAGGGCAAACTACAGCATGCAGGGGACACCTCCATCGCTCCGAGATTTGGGCCTCTCCAGTGGAGAAGAGGACAACATCGCCGAAGGACCGGAGGATGCCGCAGTCGTCAAGGTCATAAAGAAAACGCCGAAGGAGGTAAGCGAGTCGTCGAACCTCAGACACTCCACTGATACTCGAAAGAGTAAGTCCAAGTCCTCGAAAGGAGCTTTGCCGTCGAAACACTCGACGTCCGCAACTGCATCCAAGGACAAACAGCCTGTCGGTTCCTTTGACAAGGACTCCCAGACGGCAAAAACCCAGGATAAGGCAAAGGCATCGAAGAGCGGTCACCAAAGGGACTCTTCGACGTCGAAAGATGAAGGGTTGAAAGCGGCTACAACTTAGACGTGTACAACCGCGAGGAGAAAGGCCGAAACTCTCGACGCCGAACACGCGTCCGAGATGGAGAAGAAGAAGAAAAGGCTCGAGGCCGAAATAGCGAGCATCTTGCAACGCAAGAGGGACTTCGATGAAAAGATGGCGTAGTTCACTATTCCACCGAAGCCCACGGCCGAAGCCCAAAGGTGCTTCGAGGACCTTCAACCACCGACAACACCAGAACCAGTCGAGGAACAGGAGGAGGAAGACCTGTATTACGGCGATGCCGAAGGTGAGGAGGACGAACAAACTTACCAAGGCTCGACATCCTCGGAGGCGCAAGACTTGCAGTGGCAGGATCTCGATGCCGAATCTCCGGAAGAGGGAGTAGAATCCTATCCTTCGAGGCCTTCGCCGCCGGACAACATAGGAATCTATAACCAGGTCATTAAGAGGGCTGCAGACATGTATGGAGTGCAGCTAGAGGAGGAGAAACCTCAATCTTGCTTCCTGTCGGAGACATTGTTACCAACCCAAACAAGAAGCCAGTGCCTACCCATGCTCCCAAGTGTGGTGGACCAGGGGAAGGAGGCCTTCAAGGAACCTGCTATGTGTAAAGCAGTAACTCCAAGGACTGAGAAGAAATACAAACACTCATCTAAGGACCCTATGTATATTAGGGGATCAGTACCAGCGGATTCGATCATAACATCCACGGCTAGGAAAAGGGCCAATATACCCACAAATACAGGACCACCTCCAGACAAGGAGAGCAGGAGAATGGATCTAACGGTGAGGAAAATGGAAAGGAGTGCGGCGATCCAATGGCGCATCGCAAATTCGAATGCGCTCATCAACAGGCACGCATACCAGCACTGGGAGGAAGTGGGTGAACTCCTAAAACATCTGCCAGAGCAATACCAGAGAAGGGCGAGCCACCTGGTGGAGGAAGGAAAGAACATGGCTAATACATGTCTGAAGTCTGCCCTGGATGCAGCGGAAACATCCAGCAGGCAGATGATGCTTGGGGTAACTGAGAGAAGGCATGCCTGGCTAAGAATTTCAGGCTTCAAGACAGAAGTGCAAAACAACATCCTCAACACGCCCTTCAACGGGGAACAGCTTTTCGGTGCTCCAGTTGACGAGAAACTAAATCAGCTCAAGAAGGACAATGAGACAGCTAGGTCCATGGGGGCACTACAGTTCAGAGGAATGAGAAGAGGAACACCTTCAAGAAGACCACCGGGTAGGGGGAGCCACCAACCTGTGGCACCACACCAAACCTTCCAACAGGGTTATCAAGGAGGTAACCAGGGTCAACAGCAGGGACAGCAGCAGCAAAACTGGCAGTACCAGCCCCGAGGACAATCCTTTCGAGGGCGTGCACGAGGAAGAGGAAACTGACAGAGAGGGGGTCAACAACCCACATCCAAGTGACTCCGCTGTAAGACCAACGCACACCCAGTCAACATCTCTAGGGGTGCAGCAAGGGGTAAGACAAAAACAAGAACTAATTCAAGACCAACAGTTCCTCCAGCATATAACACCAGTAGGAGGCAGGATAAAACACTTCTTCCAGGAGTGGAGGAAGATCACATCAGACAAATGGATACTAAACCTCATACAACACGGTCACTGTAGAGAGCTAGAAAAACAACCTCCAAACAAGAGACCGAACAGCAGAGTACACTCAGCAAAGGAGCGTTCTCATTTGCTACAAGTAGCACAAGAACTTCTAAACAAAAGGGCCATAGAAAGAGTACCATACAAGGAACGGAACAAGGGTGTCTACTCCACCTACTTCCTCATACCAAAGGTGGACGAAACCTTACGACCAATTCTGGATCTAAGGTTCTTAAACAAGTTCATAAAAACTCAAAGATTCAAAATGACATCTCTTCAAGAAGTAATACCTCCGATACAGGAAGGGGATTACATGGCAACTATCGACTTGAAAGACGCTTACTTACACATCCCCATCAACAACAAACACAAACATCTACTAAGATTTATGATCAACAGAACTCACTACCAGTTCACAGTGCTGGCATTCGGACTCAAATCCGCACCAAGGGTTTTCACAAAATGCCTTGCAGCGGTAGCAGCACACTTAAGGAGGCAAGGAATACATGTATACCCATACCTCGACGACTGGCTGGTAAAAGCAAGCTCATACAACCATTGCAAGCAGAACATGCAAGAGGTCATACAAACACTAGTCCAACTAGGGTTTTCAATCCTTTGGGGAAGTCATCAATAGAGCCAGAACAGGTGAAGATATTCTTAGGGGCGGAGATCAACACCATACAGGGCAAGGTGTTTCCGAGCACGAAAAGAACCTTGGTAATATTGAAGTAGACACGTCTTCACCACAAGGGGCAAGCTCTGACAGTGAGGACAGTGGGCAAACTGATGGGAATGATGGCGTCATGCATACATCTGGTCCCAAATATCCGCCTCCAAATGAGACCATTCCAAGAATGGATCCAACAACAATGGTCACAGGCAACAGGGAGTTGGGAAGATCTAGTGGTTGTCACGCAAGCAGTACAGCAAGAAATAGCGTGGTGGAACAAGAAGAACATAACACAAGGGAAACAATTCGCACAACCAACTCCTACAGTGACCATCACAACAGATGCCTCCCAGTGGGGGTGGGGAGCACACACAAACACCCTCAAGGTAAGGGGATTGTGGTCACGACAGGATGCGATAAAACACATCAACTACCTAGAACTGAAGACAGTGTTCCTAGCCTTAAAAGCATTTCAGAAACAACTGTACGGACACAGGGTACTAATCCAAACGGACAATACAACCACCATGTTCTACATCAACAAACAAGGAGGAACGCAATCGGTGACCATATCGGTGCTAGCACAGGAGATATGGAGATGGGCAATTCCAAGACAAATAGACTTGCTAGCAATACATCTACCAGGAAAGGACAATGTGGAAGCAGACAGGCTCAGCAGACAGACGTCAGCATCCCACAAATGGGAAATCAGTCAACAAGAAATCCAGAAGATATTCGACAAATGGGGAACTCCGCAAATAGTCCTATTTGCAACACACCAAAATGCCAAAACTTTGCATCCAGACAACCGTGCAAACGATCCCTAGGGAATGCGCTATGGATACGCTGGTCAGGGACATTTGCCTACGCTTTTCCACCGATACCACTGCTACACAGGGTACTAAACAAATGCAGAATCAGCAACATGACGCTAATACTGATAGCAACTTAGTGGGCCAGACAAACCTGGTTCTCACAGATTGTGGAAATGGCACAAGCACCTGCACACAGGTTCCCCACAAGAAAGGACCTGTTAACGATGCAAAACGGAAGGGTGCTACAGCCAGAGAGCCTCAGCCTAGCAGCTTGGCTCCTGAAGACTTAGTTTGCACACCTCAAACTACCAGCAAGCACAATGGCGGTGCTAAGAGAGGCAAGAAGGCCTACCACAAGGAAGTGCTACGTAGCAAAGTGGAAAAGATTCCCCGATGGGTCATTAAGGAGAAACTACAGAGAAGGATTACCAAGGAATCAACAGTACTGAAGTACTTGACACATCTACTACAAAATAAACTAAGCTACACATCACTAAGAGTGCACTTAGCGGCAATAGTGGCTTACACAAGAGGAGAAACAGGGAAGAGTTTCTTTACTTCCCAAGTAGTAAAGAGGTTTCTAGAAGGGGCAAAAGGATCGCACCGCCAAACAGAATGCCACCTCCAGCCTGGAACCTCAATGTAGTGCTGACACAATTGATGAAGACACCGTTTGAGCCTATTCATAAAGCAACACTGCATATGCTCACGCTAAAGACAGCTTTCCTAGTTGCTATCACATCACTACGAAGAGTAAGCGAATTACAAACGCTAACACTACAAGAGCCCTACCTATAAATACCCAATGACAGGATCGTAATGAGAACTGACCCACATTTCATGCCAAAGGTGGTGTCAAGGTTCCACATAAACCAGACAATACAAATACCAAGTTTTTTCCAAAAATCAACCACAAGCACAGAAAAGGCGTTACACACACTGGACGCCAGGAGGGCAGTAATGCACTATATAGAAAGGACAAAAGAATGCAGGAAAACAAAACAATTCTTTGTGTCTTTTGCCAGCAGTTTTCTGGGACGACCAGTTACCAAAAATACCATTGCACGATGGATTGCGCAAACCATACAATTCTGCCACAAACAGGCAGGGCAAGAATTACAAGGAGCAACACATGCTCACTCAACAAGGAAGAAAGGAGCAACAATTGCGTTTCTAGCAAATACGCCTATCCAAGACATTTGCCAAGCAGCAACATGGTCCTCAGTGCACACGTTCACTAAGCACTACTGCGTAGATATTCAGATGAACAAGAAAGCGCAAGTGGGACAGGTCTTACAACACATATTCAGTAACCAACGCTCATCTTCCACCCAGCCACCACAAACCTAGCAAACCGCTACAAAGTGTATGCACAGCATAGTGAATCCAGAAAGATTCACGCTGCAAAACGTATAGTTTCTTACCTGTCGGTGTAGTTTTGCAGCTTGAAGACTTTCTGGAATCACTAGCGATCCCACCCTCCTCCGCCAGAAAGATGAGACAGGAGGAAAACTATCAAAACAGGAGGAACACTATTCAAGGACAAAAAAAAAAAAAAAGATTCCGAAGATGGCGACCAAAGGTGGGAGCTTCCGGAGGAAGCGCGTCGACGTCACGAAGAGGCACCAAATGGTGGTATGTCGACGTCCACCTGGGCCACGAAAAAAAAAAAGAGAAGAAATGCAACAATTCCGGACCCAACCATTAGATGGCGGAATAATGCACAGCATAGTGAATCCAGAAAGTCTTCAAGCTGCAAAACTACACCGACAGGTAAACTATACGTTACTTTTGAGATTACTTTTCTTACACAGTGCAGTATGCCTGGATACTGCACTAGGACATTTCCTGTAAACAGGTAAGTAAAAGCGTTTTTGTTAGTTAGTACAATTTTAAAGAATTTCTTTAGGTTTTCCAACTCCACACTTTTTTCATAGAAAAACAGTCAATGTTATCCTATGGAGGAAAATCGTGTTATTGGTTTAAAGGTAAGTACTTTGTTGTGGGAGTTGGTGTACTGGGGTTAGACTCGGGGGTCCCCCAGGGTCAAGGATGCACTCTTGTTACACCCTCAGCGGCACTGGGCGGCTGGGTGCAGAGTGCTGAGGCCCAATGTTATCCAATGGGGGATAGGGGGCCCCCGGTTGGTGGCTGCTGACGAGCAGGCCACTGGGTTGTGGGAGCGAAGCTCCTGGACTTGAGCTCTGGGCAAATGGGGGTTTAGGCCAGCACAAAAGATGCACCCTCAGCGGCACTGGGGCGGCCGAGTGCAGAGTGCTGTTTTGGCGTCGGAAGCCCTGTAGCTTTCAATGAGGAGTCTCCGGTTTGCAAAAGCACTGCAGGCTCTGGGACGAAGGTCTTCTGGGTGCGACCACCACTTGGAGAGGTAAACTGGGATCTTGGGGTTGGTTAGGCACCATCGGTTGGGCCACCCTAGGCCGTGGGGCGTCTGGTGCAGGGGTGCCTTTTAGGGTTGGATCTTCCTACCAGCTCCTGGTCGCGGTTGGGGGGACCTTCCGGTTTGAGGCGGCAGGCGTCGGCTTGAGGCAGGTTAGGGGTCACCGGATCTCGGGTCAGGATCGCTAGGGGGGGGGCCTCCTCTTGGTGTTGGGCCACTCTCACTCGGGCTGTGGGCGTCGGGTGCAGAGTGGTGCCGACCCGCGGATCCTTGCATAACTGGAGTCTGTTGTTTGAACAAATCCGGTGTTCACGGGAGACAGTCTTTGGGATTGAAGGCAGGCAGGTCCTCCGTGTTTGTCGAGGTTGCTGGCTGCAGGACATTCTGGGATTTCGCTAGAGCAGGTTTGAGGTGGGGACAGGCCTGTAGGGCTGGGGCTAAGTCAGTGGGCGTCCTCCTCTTGTTCACTGCGGCACGGCTGTTCGGTCCTTTTTTCTTCTTTTCTTCTTGCAGGTTCTTGTCTGAGGAAGCAAGGTTCAGGGGTGCCCCTAAATACTAGATTATGGGGCGTTACAGGTAGGTAAAAGGTTGGGACCAGTGGGTCCCTTCCCTGGGGTGGGTACACCCCCTATTATGCCACCCTCGAGTGGGGGGGGCATAAGCCTTTCCCTGGTTGGCTGGGCCCCCCCATCTGCAAAATGGCGGGGACTGAGAGTGGTGCTTCACCTCGCCTCCCCCACCTTAGGGGTGGAGTTGGCAGAGGTGGGCACACCTCTCTTCCTCACTTGTTTTTCCCGCCGGTTCTCCTGCCCAAAGTGGGGGTCAGAACCAGGGGGGACCAGTTGCTGAAAGCAGCAAGTGGCCTGGGGAAGCTCACAAAGGCGGCAAGCCTTTGAAGCTCCTCCTTCGTGGACCCTGCACATCCTGGGGGAGGAGGCTTGGCACCTCGTCCCAGGATGTGCATTGTTTCAGGCCCCCAAGAGCAGCAGGCTCTCGACCCAGGGTTCCAGAAACATGCCTGGTGGTGGCAGCTGAATGCAGCCACTCAGCCTGGACACTAGTGGTAGGTTGTTTTTCAGGGGGCATCTCTAAGATGCCCTCTGTGTGCATTTTTTATTAAATCCCCATACTGGCATCAGTGTGGGTTTAATGTGCTGAGAAGTTTGATACCAAACCTCTCAGTTTTCAGTGCAACCATTATGGTACTGTGGAGTTCGTAATGACAAACTCCCAGCACCATATACTCTTAATGGCAGCACTGCACTTACAATGTCTAAGAATGGACTTTGACACTGTAGGGGTACAGGGCTCATGCACCTGTACCCTCACCACTGGTATAGTGCACCCAGCTAGAGGGGTGACTGATCTATGCCAGGACAGTGGGTTGTAGGCATGGCACACAGATGTGTGCCATGTCGACTCTTCACTTTGTTCTGCACCAAAACACACAGCGTGCAAAGGCAGTGTGTGTGTGTAGTGGTACAGGGCCTCTAAGGGTGGCACAATAAGTGCTGCAGCCCTTAGGGGGTCTTCTCTGGTCACAGTGTCCTGGGTAAAAAGACTTCTTCAAACAAAAACAACTTGCAAATATCCAGACCCAACACTAGATGGCAGGAGTATGTGAATCTACAGCTCTACATGCCAAGAACAGATGATTACTGGGTAACCTAATCCTTACATTCACTGTTCAAAAATTGATTCCTGCTTTTGCCTGTGAATTTAAGGACATAAATATAGGGCCCAACAGGGATCCGTTTCAATGTCCCTTTTTAATTACTCCCTGGAATGACACCTGGAGGTTCCCTGTCCACTCAAATCCTTGCAGAACAGAAAACCACCAAATGAAAATAATTTGCTCAATATTGTAATGGGAAAATTGAAAACATGCTGTGTGGCCATCAGCATTAAACAGCGTCAATCTTGGGTGCTTTTTAAAGGCATACAGAGACCACAATTTTCCAATTTATGACACTGCTATTCCGTGCATTTTTTCCAAAAGATACACCAGGAAGCAATGAAAATATGTATTTAAATGTGTTTGCTTTCCAAAAGTAGTTGCAGGTAATTTGCCTTATTGCTATCTGTAAACTAGCACCTATCTCTGTTTGCCCATGTGTAAAAGTGTTGAGCAATTTGATAATTTCCAAAAATTCTGTTCGATATGTGACTAATAGTTGGTGTTTTCAGTTTCACATAATACAGTCACTAAGGCTCATAATGTACTCAATCAAAACTTGGCACGGCACATGTTTAGGCCCCTTACGTTATTTAAGCTAATATGTAAATGCTCTTCCTGCTTCGGATTAGAAATTTCTGAGTTGTCTGATCAAAACCTCCATTAGACTGCCAAATATGACTGAAGCTGCCAACAAATTACCAGCCTCCCCCCAAAAATCCTCTAAGCATTTCCATAGTACTGCCTACCCATCCCAGATATAACCAACCCTAAAGGTCATCTACACATACAACTGTCACCTGGCCTAATGCAGCTGTTAACCAGTCCTACCTTTTCAGCAAAAGATGTAAAGGTGCTCGGTTAGGTTGTTTCACTTTCTCATACTCAGGGGTGTGCAACTTTTTTGATTAAGAATCTCGAATATCGGCCACATATATTTTTATTAGGTTTCTCTTCTTTCTTACATGCACACCATGACATAATTAACCCAGCACATTACTATCAATGTTGAGAGGTTCTGGAAGTGGCTTGCACATGATGCAGTAGCTTAGTTGTAAAATTCTGATAATTTTTCATTAGAACTACAGCAATGCTTCTGCAAAAGACTGGTCAGATCACAATTAATGGTAGCTTCCCCTTTGGCAAAGCTTGAAAAGATGACCATTTTGTCACAGGAAAATGACAGGTTCGAGCTATAGGTTGAAATTCGGGACCTGGTCACAAATGCATGTTTGGTGTATTTTTTTTGCAGGTGCCACTCTTGTATTGCATGGTCCTGCCATGTATACAGATACTTGTGCAGTGATTTGTGACACCTAGCTGATGCACTTAGGTAAGTGGCATGGTAGGGGTCCATGCAGATCAGCATCCACAGAGCCATGAGTGACCTGGCGTTCAAAAACACTAGGCGAGGATGTGTTGCTAGGCCAGACCTGCAGATTTTGGAACTGGGGAACCAGGATCGAGTCTCTGCATCGGCTCAATATCCTGTGCCTAAAGCCTTTGTGGATTGTACAGAGTATAGGTACAAGGTCAATAGCAGTAAAAAGGTCCGTAACAGCAGCAAAAATACAACATGATGTAGAGCAGACTATGTGAAAAGTGGAGCATATACATCATCTGGACCACTTTCAGAGCCTGGTTGAAGTATCGATAGCCTAATATTAGCTCCCAGTTTTCTGGGGGCCTTATCTGGGGAAGTAGCTGAAGGAGTTCTGAATCAGAGTGTGGGCATTGAACATCCGTTTTTATGTTCATTGCCCACATTTTAGGGAATCCCTATAGCAATACTAATTCTGAATAGAAACAGAAATTAAGGAAGCAAACAACATATACAAATATACAGCATGATCTAAGTATTCATTTGGCATCACATAATAGTAGCTTTAGCCATGAATTTTTTTTTTCCTCAGTTAAAAGCTGAGGGCATTTGTGCCAAGAAAATCAGCATGCAATGGAAAGGTACAACTTTAATGCAATTCATGTAATCGCCTTTACAGATTCACACAGGATGGCAGTGGAGAAAAAGTTGCTTCATTTGACTATTACTGCACAAAGCTTATATCAACGATAAGCAAAAACAGAACTCAAATAAAGGTGACAAACAGTGGCTTAACATCCAAGGTCATTTAAAGAGGGTCATCAGTCAGGTTCACCGCACTGCATCAGGGCATCGTTGGAGAAGGAAATTCAGCTCAATTGGACGCAAAAGCAGGCAATAAAAATACCCTACAAGAATCAATGTTGGTTTTTCGCTTTCATGCGATAATTATTTGTGTGCTCAACTGGCATACTTTTAAGAAAAGGACCAGTAGTGTAACTTGTCTGCTTTGTTACTTGGCTTGCTTCTCAATAAAGTGCCGGTGCTGGTTGATTTTGTGAAACAGTTCTCCCCCCTTCCATCATCTCCATTACAATTAGAGTCTAGCCCTCATTTCTAACGTTTGTGTCAGAAACAGGCAGCACACTAGCACTGCAACATTGAATTTATTAATCTGATTTTTTTTTTTCATCTCCATTTGCTGAGGCATGATTTCGCATTGCTGCTGCACACTGCTTTATGTAGCTCCATGCTGCATCATGCCTCAGGGCCCTTCTTTGTTAGTAAGCTGTTCATGTAGAATGACCATAGAAATCATTAAAAACTCCATTTGGGCGACTGAATGCTCATTGCTACATTTTAAACGATGCCCTCATATGTTCAATTATGTGCAGATTATCTGTCCCCATACATGTACGTTCTCAATGGAGTTTTATGTACCTAGTCTAAAATGGGGAGGGGTGGTGACCCCCACGATTTCCTACCGAAACCATAATATTGTTGACATGTTGCACTGTGGCACGGTGCACCCAACAATCAGTTTGCCTTACGGTTTTGCTGACTTTTTAATAGTCACAGATTATTTTTTTCGCTGTTACTATGAGTGCAGCCAGTGCCGCATTTTGCTGTGCCCTAAAGACAGCCACCATATTTCTAGAAAAATCATTAAATCTGTACGTATTGTAATGCTCAGCACTTCTTAGACTAACTTAATACGTTTAATAGTAATATTATGCACACTCCATTTCTTTGTTCACCAAAGTTTACAAAATGTAGGTCTTTGATAAATGTCCATTTGAACACCATTGTCATTTACACAAAGAAACCCTCAGAAGGCCAAGCTTTGCCATTCTAGTGGTGAAAGGTTTATTTTAGGCTTGTCATACGTTTTTCTGCCCAGCAGGAACCCAGGTCCTATTTGGGAACTAAATTTTATCTTTTTTTTCTCTTCTTTTTTTCCCCTTTTATTTTGTCCTCGTTTGCCTCGTTTCCACCCTTCTAACTGATGCCAACCCTGGGTTTTCAACCTCATACTCTGGAAAAAGGGAAACAGGGTGAAGGCTCCCCAAACGGCGCCCTTGGATTATGCTGAGAGACCTCCTCCTTCATTCGACCGCAGACCCTTTCCCATGTCCTCCTGCTCACACAGAGAAGACTATAACCAGCCGAGGCAGGTGAAAGGCTTAATCATTGGACCATTTATCAGATTACCTCAATCATCAACCACACCAGGACAGAAAGGGAGTCCAAAATTCATATCTCTTTTTCCCCTGATCCGAAATATCCAATTTAGCAATATATCATCGATTTCAACCAACCATCCTCCGTTGGGGGAGCCGGAGATACCCATAGTTTACAAATCTCCCTGCGTGCCAAAAGCACAACATAAAATACCAGCTTTGCGCTGTCTTTGGTAACAATACATTGCAGATCCAATCTTCCAAATATAACCAATACAGCGCTTACCTTGATCTGCAAATTTAAGACACTGGACAGGCAGTTACTCACGACCTCCCAAAAGGACAATCTTCGGGCAGTGTATAAACATGTGTAGATCATCTTCATTCGAACCGCCACACTTGGGGCACGCCACCACTCCTCCTGACCCAAATTTAGATAACCTTCGTGGAGTCCAGTAAGCCCTATGCACAGTAAAAAGATGGTTCCTCCTCAGATATGCAGGTTTAACTGTTTTATAAAGCATAGACATTGATACTTGCCATTGGTCTTCCAGCGCGGTCTCTGGCAAGCATCCTCCCCACAGATCCTCCGGTAAAGTAAAAGCGCCATCCTCCGTCTCAAGCATCAGCCAATACCACAATGCGATTTCCTTTTTAAACACCACGCTGGACAGGAGCTTTTCCTCAAATTCGTTAGGACCTCCTATTTTTTTCACCCAATGCCAAATGCCAACTTTGGATCTGGAGGAGTTTAAATCTCGAACATTGAACCTCTCGTGCTCGCACCAACCCCATGAAATTAACTGACCATCTGGGAATAACTGCTTCCACCTTAGTATCCCCGCCTCTTTTAAAGGTAAAGCCAGTAAATCCTTAGTCCATTCCGGAGAGCCTGGTGCATCCCATATCGGGGCCAACTGACTAATGTACGGAATTTTTAGGGCCTTTTTAATTCTGTACCACATTTCCGCCATGTCCTTTAAAACCTTTAATCTAACTTTCTTAAAATATTTTGGATCAGCATATTTATACATAAACCCCCTTTCTGCTCCCTTTTCTTTTCTCAACATTTCTTTAAACATCCTACCTATCTCTGAATTTGTGGGGATATCTAATAACATTCTACCATTTTTTAATAAAAATGCCCAGGAATACAACAAATCGGGCAAAGGCGAGTTTGTCAGGAGTTTAAAGTGATAGAGTTTAGGAGAAGTGGAAGTCTAGCCAGTTGGCGCATTTTGAATATGGTGAAGGCTGTAGTAAACTACTAGCGTGGAAGGCAAAGAGTGATCAAGTTAGAAATTTGATTAAAGAAATGAGTTGTGAAGATTCAGGTGCGGTTCTCAGATCGCATTAGCGTTTCATAGATATTTTGGGAAAGTTTATAAGGAAGATTTGGTAATTACTGAGAATGATGTGTTGACCTGGTTGGACCATATGGAACCTCTACAGGAAGAGGTAATGGGGGTATTGAATAAGGAGATTTCTGTTGAGATGCTAGAGGAGGTTATTGGAGGAGGCAAAAGGGGGAAGGCTCCAGGGCCAGATGGCCTTCCGATTGAGGTTTATAAAGCTCTGGCTAGTACTATAATACCTATTTTGAGCCAGCTCTTTAATGCTATTTTTCTGTTAGATTTTGCTCTGCCTGAATCCTGGAAAGAGGCCATCATAACTTTAATTCCTAAGCCTGAGAAGTCTTTAAAAAATGTTGACTCGTATAGGCCTATTTCTCTTTTAATCGCTGAATACAAGCTCTTTGCGAAGGTTATGGCAGGGAGGCTAAACGGGCTTATGTCGCACTTGGTGCATGAAGATCAAAAGGGCTTTATTAGAGGAACTAAATTTTATCTTGACAAAATTAAAGTGTCCTCTTTTAGAGCTCACACATTAAGCAAAATTGAGTTCCATTTTATAGAAGCTAGCTTTTCTGTTAAGTTATGTCTGCAAGATTAGTTAGAAGCAGGATTTATTATTGAAGTGTTTAATGGTATTCCATAAAGAAGAAACTGTTAAATGTGCATTTTCTTTTTTTTGTTCCTGATGTTAGATTTTCATTGATACCAGTCAATCTGTCTGTTTTGTTCCCAAAACCTTTGTCATGCTGAGCAGTGTATCCATACTAAACCGTATACCAACTCTACTAGTGTTGCATTATATACAACTTACTGCAGCACTTGCAGCGTGTACTACAAACTAACTCCACAATGGAGGGTGCTGTCCGCCCGCAAAGTGCTTCCAATGCCTTCTCGGGGATAGCAAGCGCTGTATAAATCTACAATACATTGGATGTTAAAAACGCTTTATTGGGGTTATAAGTGAAGAGGACTTGTGTTTTAGAGAACATTTGAATTGCTGTTATGACATGTTTAGGCGCTACCATCTGGAAGCATGCCATCTATCTACCAGCGAAAAGGTGAAAATGTGGGCTTCACTTACAAATGTTTCTGTTGATGCATGTAAAGCTGCCGCTTGGAGGTCAGTTCACATATTCACTAATCAGTAATAGTCGTCTCCTGGTGTAGAGTATTGCTTGCTGTTCTCATATAAAATTTATTTTATGAGAAGGGAAAATTCATTAGTTCTAGGTATAATTCTCGCTTATAATCTGCCTCATTGATACCCTACCCATCACTGCTTCCTTTTCAAGGAGTTTTTGTTTTGAGAGTCACAACTAGCACTACGTCTTTTGGCTGTTGGGAGACCTTGAGGGTTTTACAAGGCTGGTTGTCTTAAAGACGGCACCCATTTGTCTGCATTGAAGTAAAAAAAAAAACGGAAGATTTTTTTTTTTTTTCCTAATCTGCTTTGTTTTTAAAATCTCTGAGAATTGTTCTAAAGGCCATCAAATATGCAAATTAGCATAACTGGGAACAGCCATTACAGGTAAGGAACCTTTACTTCCCCTTCAAGGATATCCGTATTAAATTCATAAATAACTCAACAACCCTGTCTTCATAGCCTCAGAAGGGAGGCAGAGTAGGTGTGGCAGTCTGCTATTTTCAGTAGATTAACAAAGTGAGCAGAGAGACCAGCTGCCAGTCTGCTGAATTTTAGGAATCTGAAGTGCCGTGCCTGCCTTTGAATGGCATGCTTCTTCATGTGCTTTTACACCCTTTTTCCATTCTCAAGTAGGTATTTGATACATGTACAATTCATTTAATTGAAAGCTAGAAATGGGACGATAGTGCTGCGTGGGCATTATTTTTTTGTAATGTGAGTGCTTTGTCTTTCTTTAAACAAGTCTACTGGCCATGTCCAATTCCCAAATCCATGCCCAACGCATTGTGGTGAACTGATTGAGCACATAATGCTTTGCTGAATTGTTGGAAGATGTTTCGCCACAAAGCTGCTGAGATCTTGGGAGCCAGCCTTCTTTCACCCAAAGTATGAGTGCAGTTAAAGATTATTCACGGCTTCTGTCATACAACCAGTTTTCTTGACTCTCCCATGCTTCTGAAAAAGACTAATTGGGGCTATCTCGGCATAGGCAAGTCCAATGCCAAGCTGATCACTATGCTAACCGTAAAGTGTTTGGATGCCCACGTTTATGTTACAATTATTCATTAAAGATTAATTGTTCAGTCGAATAATGCATTTCAATCAATTAAATGAAGCCATTTAATTGAGGTCTTAGGTGATGTTGTTTCTTGGCCAATTCAAGCTTACTCTTGCTCTAATACACCCAAAAAATAGCAGTCCCTATTCTTTCAGCTCTGCCGGATGACGGCTCAGAGACCCCAGTGAAGAGGCGCAGAGTAACTGCGGAGATGGAGGGCAAATATGTCATCAACATGCCTAAAGGTACCACAGCAAGAACTAAGCGAATTCTGGAACAGCAGGCAGCACAAGGTACATGGTTGTCAAATGCCTTCTTGCATGTGGTCAACTGTCCACAGAATATATAAAGAGTGAGATAATTAAGAGAATGAGTTAAATAGACTCATTGTCTGTTAGTTTAGCCCTTACGGTTTAACACTTTAATGTTGTGCAGTCTTTGACATTATATCTGATTTGTGACTCACCTAAGCTTAATTATGTATCCAAGAATTCCCATGTGAACAGTGGAACATTTTTCAGCAGGGCAAATAAATGCTAATATTTACCAAATCTTAATATGCTTTTCCACCACTCCGAGAGTCTGAGTGGGCAGTTATTCACACATTGCGGTTTTTGCTTTGGTTCAGTTAAATACATGATGTTCGTTCTCTTTGATATAGAGTCTGTTCCTTCTATACAGTTATAGAAGTATTCATAGTGGCAACATTGTGCTACATTAACTGTAAACTGCATAAGAAGTATAGAGATGTGAGGCCAAAAGATTACATTTTTAGGCCACATGCATTCTAGCCTAACCTTTAGTTCACTTCAGTTTGCGGGCAAAGACTGGCAGGCATATTGCATTCACCATTCCATAGATTTATTAATCTTTTTATGGAGCACTGGTGTTCTCTTAATGCCACTTCATAGAGCTAGGCTAATAAAATGGCATTACTGAACCACTGGTTAGTTTCTGTTACTACGGTCTGCGTTAAGGTTATAAGTAATAACACTTAGACCGCGTTATTGCTCAATACAAAGTTTTGACTAGGGTTACTTGAGTAGGGAGGTTTGCAAGGGGGTGGGGTTGATTTTGATTTAAGATCCCATACCCATCCAATTTTCCCCCTTTAACTGAAAATCCTGAACTTTATTGTCCTTTTTGGAGTTTTGAATTATTTTATGACTTTTTGGACTTTGCAACACTTTCTCATGCAGTTTGTTTACCGCACTTATCACTTGTAATAATGTGACTGAAATGTTTAGATTAAAGAACTATGGATTCTTGAAGGCAAGCCAGCTCTTTCAGGGTCTTAATTACATGGGTTAATGGGTGTCTGCTGTTCATGTTCCTAGCCATCCCTGAGGCATGGACTTCAGTGGGTGAGTATTTTCAAGGTCTAGTGCAGCTGATTGTGAACTTTGTTTTGAATAGATTTCAGTAAAGGGGATCTGATGGTCAGGTGATTGGTGCATTCATTTCATACCGTACTAACAACTTTTCATTGAGGGGTATGAAGTGAAATATCCTGGGGTGGAAGGTTTAAAAACTATCCCCTCACTATTGAAGGTTTTATTTACTCCAACCATGATGCTGTCACCTTTGGGTACCTTTGGGTAAACCTGAGTTTGAGTAGCATTCGGGTACTTTAGTCATTCATCTAAAGGTTACCTATATTGCAGACCAAGCCACAGGGCAGTGGATCACGTAACAAGTAAACTATGGAAATTGCAGTAAGAACCGGAAGAAGATTGCAAAAGAGATCAGTTGTGGAGGGATAGCTTGAAGAGTTGTTTTAAGTCTTTCCTGAAAACAGGAATGTAAGAATTTAGTCTCATGTGGTCCAGGGCGGGCTTCCACATCCTAGGGGCCAGGCAAGGTGCAAATCCCGCCAGGTGCACTCAGCCTTTCATCCTTCTGAGGTTGATAAAATGAGTACCATTGAGTTGGGTAACAATAAAACATCTGTTATTCAGCGCCAAGATACCCTTTGTGGCGAACGTGTGCTTTACAAATGCACATGTTGTGTATGTTATTATTGGAATCTGGGGGCCCCACTGAGACGTTAGTGGAAGCAGGGCAGCTAGGCGTAAGCAATATTGATGATTTGAACTTCAAAACAAAACACAGATTCAGAAACAAGCATTCAAACAAATAAACATGATGAAATGTTTTATTTAATTCGCAAACAAATATAAAACATGAAAAAAATCATTTTAACATGAAGCTTTTCTAAAGTCAAATGAAGCCACCCATCTTCCATACTATATTCTGTTTGATGCATTTGCACTGCTTCCACAAATTGGGACACCAGCTTAACTTTTAGCCTCCAATTTCAAATTCCTGTACATTTAAGGAACGTTTTCAAATGTTCAGTTTGACAATTTTACTTATTTATATTCGCTTTATTAATCTGTTAATATTTAGTTTTCTGCGCAGTCGTGGACCCTTGGGGTCACCGGAACTCGGGTTAAGAACCCCTGCTCTAAAGTATGGATGGTATATAATTCTAGCCAAGTTAAGTTCTTCATCAAGTTAAGTTCTTCATACAGCTTGTCTCTGCGCTGTGTTCTCCAAAAACATTTAATGCTGTTGGCTTTAACGTTATTTGCTGGACATTTAAAGGCAAACTCCAAGTAGCACAACACTTGACAGTTTTTGAAAATAAATGGAACATGGTCATATAGGGCTGTCTATTAAGGAGTAAAGTTTGGTACTCTTAACCTGTGACCTACTGTTCTATCTGCCCAGGTACTTAGACAGTTGTATCTGCTATTTACTCTAATATATTGTCCCACCAGCGGTATATGGCTTTATTGTGTTTGCAAGAAACAATATTGGTTTTAGATAAATTTGCTTGTAGGCAATTTATTATAGCTTAGTTAAGCATACAATGACCTTTTGGGAGTCTGGGGGGGGAGGGGTGTCTTACAGCTGTGTGGTCTAGTGACTGTCACTTAAAGCATCAATTGGCGATGCTGACTTAAAAATTTAGGTGAGAATTATCTAATCCGGTTGATGAAAGGGCCTGTCAGCGTTTTAAAAGCTAATGACCAGAGGTGAATGTACATGCCTATGTTTGTGTTCCCTGTTGCTGGAATGCGTTTGTGGGATGTGCCTCAGGCCCCACCTTAATCGGAATTTCAGTATGTGAATTTAATGATTTTCAGTAATTTCAGGCATAACTCCAAGTTGGCCATTTTTAGGTCTCGCAGACCTAGCGCTGGAGCTGCGAGGCTTATTGTAATCGGTAAGATTTCAGAAGTGGTGTTTAAGCCCCGCCCCTGCTTTTCATTGGCTTGCGTCATCATCCATGCTAAACGCTGGTTTTGGATTGTACAGAAGGCTTCTTAGTTCCTCTTGTTACCGCCCCGTCTAATTTTAGCCCCGCCCCTCCGGATTGCACGGTGTACTTGCGGCGGTACACTATTGACTTTATTAGTTGGTGTAGGCACTTTTTTCAATAAAGTGAATCTGCTTTCACGTCTATGCATAGCATACATTTTTGCGGCGATACACTGTTTTCTTTATTATTATTATTGGTTGTAGGCAATTTTTCATTTAAGTGAAGCTGCTTTCACGTGTTCGTGTTGTTGATGCGTGGCGAAGGAAGCGCCAAATGTCCTCCGAATGTCTAATAATAAGCCACGGAGAGGTTAGTACGTTCGGGGCAATACGCTGCGTGTTCAATTGTTGCTCTTCTGCTTTCACGGGAGAGGTTAGTACGTTCGGGGCAATATGCTGCGTGTTCAATTTTTGCTTTCACGTCGCTGTGCATGTTTGTGTTGTGTTGATTTGTGGCAAAGGAAGCGCCGACTGTCCACCGATTGTTTAATAATAAGCCACAGACTAGTTAGTATGTTCGGGGCAATACGCTGCGTGTTAACTAGAATGGGGCAAGCCATGAGACAAAGAGGGAGGTAGAGGCTCACGGGAAGACCGAGCGAGAGAGAGACAGAGGCAGTAAGAGTGAGTGATATGTGCCAGTACTCGCCAGTGTGACAGGGAGCCACGGACAGGTTAGTTCGTTCGGGGCAATACGCTGCGTGTTCAACTCTTGCTCTGCTGCTTTCATGTCGCTGTGCATCTTTGTGTTGTGTTGATTTGTGGCGAAGGAAGTGCCGACTGTCCACCGATTGCCTAATAATAACCCATGGGCAGGTTAGTACGTTGAGGCTTCTTAGTCCCTCCTTGTTACCGCCCGGTCTCCTTTTGGCCCCGCCCACCCGGACTGGATCTTTCACTTGCGGCGTTACACTGCAGATGCCAAGCTGAGTCTCCAAGGAGAGGAGGGGGAACGAAGAAGGTAGACCAGCCTTCCAGCTGCCCTCTCGTCCCTCCCTCCCAGTCAGGCGCTATCCTCCAAGCATGGTGTAAATACACCGATGGCCTTCTGTCCGACCCCAGGGGTCAGATTTTCGCCTCTGCTCTTCATCCTTCTGTAGTTACTGAAAGGTGCCACTGAAAAATCCTCCCCCTTTTAGGTGCTCGTGTTTTTTATTTGCATGGAAAGTAGAGGGACAAAACTCTAGGGTGCTAAAGCCAGCCTCTTCCTCGTTGTCCAGTTTAACTGCTGACGTCATCACAGCTCATAAAATGGCCAAGGCGTCCTTAGAACAGGGCTATGCCGCCAGCGGGCAGTGGGCTGGCAGCGTCGCGGGACCGTTTCTCGGGGTGAGGAAGGTCATCGAGGACACAGCACGGCTATACACAGCGTAGAAGTATGCTCACAGCCCCTCGTTGTTGGTATAAAGGCAGTCACAACAGGCCCTAAATAGAACAGATTTCCTAACGTCCCAAAGCGACTCCTGCGATCTGGTTGCAGTAAGGCTTTCTGGTCACATTGCGGTTCCGTACCGTGACACGATCCACTGAGGACACGCTGGCTTGTGCCCCGTCCATCTTGCTCTTCTATTAAGACCCTGTCGGTCTGAGCTATTGACATTGCAAATGACAATGCCTTTTATTTTTGTTTTCGTTTTTAAAACATAACTAAAAGGCATTGTCATTTACAATGCCAATAGCTTAAACTCGTGTAAATGCGAGACCTATTGCATTGCAAATGCTTGTTTACCAAGTAGCTGTCTGTTAACCAAATGGAAAGGTAAGGTAAAATCTGTTCAGAAAAAAGAACACTATTTTTTGATTTAAAAAAATGACTTATTGATTACCATCAATATATCAAATTTTGCCCCATGACAAAATTATTTATCAAAGACGGCTGCAATAATACTGTCACATGATCAGCAAAGCTAAACATACTTAGTACGTATATAAAGTACTTCTAGCAAAAAAAACCTGTATGCTTTTGAAAACAATTTATATCTATAGAACCCATCCTGTAGTAAAGCTGAAAAAGGTTCTCCACAAGTACTGGTGAACTGTTTGCCACCTACTTTGCAAGAAGATGATGATGATCACAATTGGGGATTAACTTAAAGTTAAACATCCCTCAAAAAAATGAAAAAGAATCCAACTAGGCTAATCTAATTCTGCTAACCACATCAAGCATTTCTACCTTCACTTACTTCTCAAAAGTAAAACGATCTGGTCTAATAAAATCAAGCAAACCTTCGGGCTCCCACCTTGACGCCTGCCCAGCAGCAGTTCTCATATCCTTATGAATTACTGGCAGTCCTAAGATCACCAACATTTGGTTTGCCCAGTCTTAAATAACCCCACGGCCTATAGGCCTATTCCCCTTCTCCGTTTTGTGGCCAGGCTCAGGGAAAAGTGGGAACTAAGCAACTACAGCCCTTCACAGAAGCTAATGAACTGCTCTTTCCTATTCAAGAAGG
Organism: Calotriton arnoldi; assembly: GCA_963921515.1. NCBI lineage: Eukaryota > Metazoa > Chordata > Amphibia > Caudata > Salamandridae > Calotriton > Calotriton arnoldi. Next base: position 1,911,618 of record CAWUFW010000257.1, on the reverse strand, counting down.
TTTTAAAAGAAGGCTTCTCGACAGTCAGAATAATCGCAGGTCAGGAGTGAGCACTATTGATCACAAGACTTTGCTAACTTGCTTGGTGAAGCGCCATATCACATAAAATGCATTGAATTGGCTAGAATGTTATTCCAAAGAAATCCCAAACAATTCAAATGGAAAAATTCTCATCCACCCCCATGAAGTTGCCATAGGGTGTACTGTACCTTAAGGTGCCTGTTTGACCTATATAATCAGTCTTTAGCACTAGTTCTAAACCACTGAAAAGTAACATTCTTTTTATACGCAGATGACATGCAATTGATAATTTACAAAGTAAACATTGTGTGAATTTTGGGGTTCAGTGTAGTATCAATAGGTGTATGAAAGACAACTTTCTTAAATTAAACTCTTCTAATTCAGAAAACCTTCTCATCTTTAATCACGTCAACAAATTAAACATTCACTTTGGCTCTCCTCTCTGACATTGCCTACACTAGGCCCTCCTGACCTTCACAATTGGCCCCTGGGTTAACAGCAACACTGGGCTGCTGTTTACTTCAGTGAGCACTAACATTCAGCAAGATGTTAAATAAATGATGAAGCTGTTAGTTACAAGCTTAGTGAACTTAAGTAATATATTCTAATGAAGCATTCTGCAACATTTAGCCACCCGCAAGCCCCACTCCCATCCTGCTACCATCAATGCGGCCCTCTGGCTCACCACAGACCACACTTTGCGCCCCCTCGGAATAAGTTTGAGAGTATCTATGGCCTATTCCAACCTTGGTAGGCGATCTACACATTATACTTGATTCCCTTCTGAATACTCACGCTCAAACAACCAAAGTCGCCAAACCTGGTATTATATCAGCCTTCGTAGAAGGATCATTCCTTTTCTATCTTTCTCAGACAATTTGACCCTAGTGATACATTTGTACAATAGAGATTAGCATTGTACATTGATTTGCCTAAATAACCCACTACTCAATTACAATGATTACAAAACTCTTTATTAAGAGTCATTTGCAACCGTAAGAAATTTGACTTCCTTAAATCATGCTGCTTGTGCATAAAATCTGCGCTGGCTAGGCCCCAAATTTTCTGATGAAAAATATTCAAGAAGTATACTGCTCCCAGAAACCTTTGGGTCCAGTACCAAAGCACTTTATGTGATTGATACCACCAACAAAACTTACTAGATGGGACATGGTGCTCTTCTCGGTAATTAAATTACTCCCAACAATCCATAATATCCAACACTTGTTGGCATTCATGAAAGCTATTAAAACCTGGCTCATCAACTAAACTTAACTCCTACAGCTTATCCTCTAATTACATCAGGTGTCAACACCAGGAGACTCCTTTGAAGCGATAGTGTGCTGCCAACAAATATTCTGAAAATAATAAATTGGATGAGATGTAATTTCCTCCAATTCAATGTCGGGAAGACTGAGATAGGCCCCCTTACTGTGGACTCCTGAATGGTGGCCGGTGGACCTTGGTGCTCCCCCCGCCCCCAAGTCCCTTGTTAAAAACCTAGGCATCCGCCTGGACCAGGCTCTCACCTTGAAGGAGCACGCTGCTCAGACAGCTGGCTCCCTCTTTCATACGCTGGGTCTATTACGCCGAGTTTTTCCCCTGCTTCCTGATTCAACTCAGAAAACCCTGACGCAGGCACTTATACTGAGCCGTCTGGACTTCTGCAATGGCCTCTTGGTCTTAGCCAATGAGTCCTCGCTTTGTACATTGCAGGTCGTCCAGAACACTGCGGCGCGACTGGTCTTGAATGCCCCCTTTCCCCCCCCCCGGCTTCCCGCTCTCTTCTCCGTCAGCTTCATTGGCTCACTGTACGCGAGCTGGTTAAGTTTAAAGTATGCTGTACTGTTCACAAAGCCTTATACAACCTCGGCCTATCTTGCCGAGAAATTCTCGCCGTACACGCCCTCCAGGTCCCTCAGTTCAGGAACCAAATCCCTTCTTGTGGTCCCCCGAGTCGGGAAAGCCAGGCTGGGTGGGAAGGCATTCTCCCACCTTGGCCCTCTTTACTGGAATCAGCACCCTATTTACTTGAGACAATGCCCTGACCATCTCCAATTCAGAAAGCACCTTAAGACCATCCTATTCTGATTCTGTTCATCAGCTTTTCTTCTTGCCTGTCCGAAGCGCAGAGATACCCCTTCGGGGGTCGATTCAGGCGCTATATAAATAAATAAAAAAAATAAACAGTTGTTTATCTTTGGCCTCATATCTGGCACAGCATTCCTTTTAAAATGTTATCAGAAAGTCTGAGTCCAACCCATGATGAAACTCTTTTAAACACATTTTGACATAAGCCTTAACCTCTGTGCCATGTAGACAACTATAGGCCTTCCTTCCTAAAAGTGTAGCACTGGCCTTTGACATGTGGCGGGGTCATTTTAGGATCCCAGACAAAATAATATAGCGGGTCAGCAATGGAGCCTAGAATGTGCTTCATCCTTAACAATAGTTAGATCACTGTTAGGCCATTGATTTAACAACTATAATTGTACTATAGGATGCTGAATTTATCAAATCCAAATTTCAAAGTAGCATTGTGATTCAAGATAACTCTGAGTCTTACTGATATTCCTCGAGCTTAACCTCATGTGTAACCGGTACACACTGAGTTATTGAGCATTCAGAATCCTGGACAATTACAGAAACACAAAGTAGCATCCAGAGCAACTATTGATTTATATTTTGGAAAGAAACAGTACTGTATATTCTGCTCTTTAAATTGAACAGAGCCCAAAGAGTTCTTTAAAAATTAGGCATGCTCCTTAGCAGGCTTATTGAATGTTAATTTGTCATGTTCACTTTCAGTAGCCTCTAAAAGGACCGAAGGATATGGGTTGGATGAAACTGAATACTCCTAGAAACTAAAGTCTTGTGCACTATCTTCATAGCTTCAGTTCCTCTAGAATACTTGTAATCCTAATAGTTTTTTGCTCCTCCAGCTAATGAGCTCAAACTCAATGGTCACAGCATCACCAGACGTTAAATGCACTAAACTGTCTTACAGGTGTAGATGTTTCAACATATTACCCAATTCAGAAAATCATGAGTATAGCACATTGGTGTTATACGCACTAGGACCCTTGTGGTTCTGGGACGGACTCTAAACAGGAACTGCGTAATGTACTGGGAGGTGTCAGGGTGTGGTTATCTGAAAAGTATGATGTAATGCGCAGTGCAGTAGTGTATGCTGAGGAATAAAGAAGTGTTCTCTACAACTACCGTGTGGTGTACTTCATCTGCATGCTCCAAGGCTGGGGAAGGCGCTACAATGAGTCTCTTTACTTTCTGATGTCCCATGTGCACCATTGTTCTAGCTCCACTCTTGGTGCTAGATAAAATGTCAGTGCTATAAGAGGTCATTACAAACCGTTTTGTAATGGTGTTTCTTTTTTATTTAAAGGGAGCTAGATGTTGCAAATGTCAGATCGTTGGTTAGTTGCCCTGTCAGTTTATACTGGCCTATTAATACCAAAATTTACAGGAGCCTGTTTAACAGCCAATTTCATCTTAGACAAAGGTATCCTGTGTGGTATTTAAATCTCAGAACTTTCACAACAGAAGCAGATTCACTGGGAAGAGCAGAGGCCCACACCCAAAGGGGCTGCCAGAATAAAATGTGCCAAGGCCCGGGAATGTGGCGGGTCCCCAGAGGGACGACTAACACAAGGCAGGAAGGGGTCGAAGAGAAACTGTCAAAACAAGGGAAGGGGCGCGAATCCTGCCGGACAATGGCAGAGCGATTACGGAACAAAAAAATGACCCCTGGGGACAAACTAAGCCCATTTAAACACTACACGCATCCATGTCCCTCACTATCTATCGGGACGGGCGTCATGGCAACAAGAAGACCCACCCTTCCATGCCTAACCGATCTCTTGCAGCAAACTAAGGTAAATGGTGAAGGAGATGATCCTAAGGATTATTGCTGGCTTGTCATAAATCACAGCAGAGTAAGGCCGTCACAGATTAGATTGGGGAGGTGTGGGAGTTGCACAGACCACTGCACACGCAGCCCAGACCCGCAGGACTGCGGACCACACCATGCAGGCAAAGATAGAGAGTTAAGCCTGAAAGAGATTGTGGGATTACCCTCAAACCCTGCACTGAAAGTAAACGCCAGCTCAAAGACCCCATGACATCGCTAACCATCAATGTTTTATGGAATGATTTAGGACTGTATGACAAGCCAGCAATCCTATCTACTTGATTTATGATGACTGGACTAGAAGTATTGTGTGATTAATGCGTAAGCTTTGAAGTTGATGCGTATAAGCAGCAGACTGAATGATTTATGACCCGAAATAAAGTTTGCGCGGGGCACATGTGAAACAATGTGAACAATAAAGCTGCGGCCAAATACTTCAAAACACATACAAATGGTGAAGTGCTTCATTAGAACGTGAGTGGCCACGAGCAAAGTTTAAGGAAAACTGCTCTCTAAGCAGACGTGTCAAAGGAAGCCAGCAGATTAGGGTCTGGCCATGGGTCTGTTGGAAGAGGCCTAAAGCTTTCCTTTACATCATCAGGTACATATTGAATTCACACTCATAACCTTTCCAGTGTCGCCACTGTCTTATCCTTTTTTCATTCACATCGTATTCTCTTTTCTATCACTTTTCCTAGTTTAACAATTATGCTGTGCTTTTTAGGTCGAGCATTCGAGACCTCTTGTATATACTCTAGTATATACTTATATGTGTATGTACTTTGTGGGCTCTGGAGATCAGCCCTAGGACTTGTCTGCTTCCACTTAGGGACTTTTTTTTTTTTCTGTTCAACTGCCTCTATTTAACTGTCTTGATAGAAAACGACCAGCAGAGGTCAGTAAAATACCAGAATTGCTTTCTGCGGAGGGACTTTCTTTTTTATTTTTCTGGCAACTGCCTCTATTTAACTTTCTTGATAGAAAACGACTAGCAGAGGTCAGTAAAATGCCAGAATCACTTTAGCATTCTCTAGATTCCAGTCCATAGAAATTGTCTTCCACGAGCACCCGGAGACAATATTTTTTTAAATCTTGTATTTTCAGTGATATGACCACCGTAGGCTCTGATTTTATATTAAAAACAGAGCTTTGGACTATACCATTTCCAGCTGAAAGGCAATCTTTCTCTCCATGTATTCCCATACCTGGTGTGTCACGCAGAGTGGTGCTTACTTTCCCTCCATGTTAAAGAACAGTAGATGTTTCAGCACCCAGGCTAATGTGCTGCATAGCTAAATATATATAAGGTCCCAAAGGCGAGACCGATTGCATTGCAAATGCTTGTTGGTAATGCTTATAGTTCTGGAGTCCAGCTTCTTCCTTACATATGCTACTGAAAGAATACCTGTCGCATAACCTTCATTCTCTCCAGTCCTCGGTAGGTTGGGACTTGAGTCCGATTAACTCTTTTCTCCCTACTCCACCAGCTCTATGAAAAAACCATTTGGGTGCTAGTGTGTTGTACAAAAACAAAGTTACAGTTCGTAAACATAGATTTCTTTGGACAGATTAAAACAGTTTGTATCTTTGTTCTCTGTCTTCTGAGTCTTTCCAAATTATTTACTTGTTCCACAAGGCATGCAGCGTACATCTGTGTTTGATCGTCTTGGAGCCGAGGCCAAAGCAGACACTACTACAGGAGTCAAGGTGAGATGCTTTTACCATTTGTTGCAATTCACAATTTTGGGTTTTAAACTGATCTAATTAACACTAAATAGCTCGGCGTGAGTGCAGGGTTGAAGCACAATTTGCAAAGGTGAACTTTTTGTTTTAATTGTTTTATTTTTTGGTATATTTATTGAAACCACTGGAGTGCAGCTAAATGGGCGTTTAACTTGTGATCCTAATCTCTGTGCAAGGTATCAAGTGTTATTGCATGCCAACGCCAAAAGAGACTATTGCCTAAGGATTGAAGGTTGGTCTAGCTGGCTTAATGACACGGTGCTGTTCTGTACAGCAGCAAGTCCATTTATTTCCAACCAAAGTCTTCCGCTTGGCATGTACAGTGCTGTCATTCGGTACTGCAGCAGCTGGCAAGTTCTTTGTGTAGTTCACTCTCCGTGTTGGGATCAAAGTTTACTTTTGACAGACTGCATGCAGATCAATAAGTAAAACAAATACTAAATGTCTTTGTGAGGTTGCTTGTTTTGGAAAATTTCATATAAGACAAATTTGGGTTTAAATTAAACCTCAACAATGTGCTGATGTTTTGGTGCAATAAATATATTTCCATTCCAGATTTGATCTTATAGAGAGAGGTTTAGTGACTTTTGACCAAGAATGCTAAAATAAAATGTTATGCGCCCATTGAGATTAAGTATGTTTAACCAACTCATCTGTTGTAGTGCTACACTAAGTGTTCGGACTCACTCTTCCTGTGTTATGGGTAAGGGTGGATTTTGAGTAGCTGAAGTTAGTTTGATGGGGCAGAGCAGGGCTGCATTCGGCAGATATCTGTACTAAAGGAGGGCCATTCAGAGGGGGAATGGAGGGTGATCTAATTTATTCTATGTAGTCCCTAGAGGTTCTAGTGAAGCAGCGCTGAATTTGGACGACTACACTCTTCCACTGAGAACTTACCTGTGCTGTTATTGTGTTGTTGTTAACAGTTGTCTAGCAGCACAATTCGTGATGCACTAGAACTTTGGAAGAAGATCAAAGCTGTATGGGGCCCTTTATGTGAAACTCAAAGTTTAAATAGAGATAATGAGTCTTCGTTTCGGAGCGGTTAGAAAAAATTGTTTACCTATTTGTGCTGTTGCACTCATTGGTCCCTCATCACTTTTTAGAGGGTTTTTTTAAATGTCAAGACAAGGATGTAAAATTGCATTGCTTAGAAAGTAATAGATTGATTTACTAAAGTTCTTTCTAAGGCTGTTAGAGTTTACTATAGGAGAGTTGACCCCTCAAGTAGGAGTTCATATGAGTTATTTTTCCTGCTTACTGACAGTAGGACATTGGGACACTAGTTTGTTGTTTCCTTTAACTTTTATTTCTTTTGCACCTTTTTGCGGTTTGTTATCCTTGTTTTGCTTTTGTGAGTAATTGTCCCCACATAGAATTTCATCTTCTGTTTTTTTTGCCTACAGGGGAGTGAGACAGTTTTTTTTCTGATTGTCATACCCATTTCCTCAGTGGGATCTTAAACCTATTATCATTTTAAGTTATTTATCTGTGCTTCCATACCACCAGTGAGATCTTCTGAGATTGACAGCTAAACTGTCTTTATTGTAAAAACAAATCCAGTTTATGCTTCATAGACAACTGTTTTTGCTTTTTCCGAGTGCTCTAAATAACAAATGTTACTACTATGCTAATTAAAGTTACTTGATTTTAACTGTCACATTAGAAATGCTAGCGTTGAATACAATAGTGGGGAATGTTTTACACCAAATCAAAGCAGATATCGGGGAGATGGGGATAGGTCACCTCACACACAGATTTTTGTGGCATGCTTCATCAGTGGCTGACTAAATCTATACGGGAGTTCTGATAAATTGGACTGGTTAAATTGCAGGGATTCAGAGTAGACTTCACATCTTACCCTTTTAATACTGAGATACTCTGGATATTACACAAGGGTATCCCACCCCCATATTAAATAACAAACCCTCCGATAGTCCTTTTTTGGAGGCTTGCTGCAAATTTCAATCTAGAAAACAAACTGTTTAAGAGCTCCAAGGAGCAGAACTTTATGCCCCAAAGTAGACGCAACTAGCCTTAGAAACAAATATAAATAGTTCCCTTGAATATTGTGTTCACTTTAAGATAAATCATTCCAAATGGTGGAAATCAGGGGGAACAATTACAGTTTAAAAAAAAAGTACTTAAAACAAAAAAATGAGGTTGCCCATGTTTGGACAGTTTGTGCTTCAGATAAGCAACTTTTAAATGTTTTAGTTGGTCATTTGTGTCCAAGTATCTCTGCAGCCTATTTGTGTAAGTAAAAGAAATGTTTTTTTTTTTTATGCAGCCTACTGGAGTTTTTAGTCGTCTTAGTGATTCTGCAGAAGAGGACAAAACAACAGAGAGTGATGACGATTGCTCAGTTCTACAGTATGCTGGCGTCCTAAAGAACATTACAAAGGTTGCAGCAAAAGAAACTGCTAAACCAGGAGTAACCATCAAAGCGAAGGCCACTAGTTCGGTGCCCAAATCGTCTGTCATTTCCCTGAAGCGGCCTGCTGAGAAGAGCGAGTCATTAACCATCCCACCAGCAAAGGCTGCAAAAAGCACACCCATCTCAAAAGTGAGTGTAATTCAAAGACTTGGTAAACCAGCCACATCAGCCTTGGCGCAGAGGTTGGGCAAACCCCCTCTTCCACCTCTGGTACAGAGACTTGGAAAGCCCCCTGTGGTAGCCCAAGATAGCAGAATTTCCAGCACCAAGAGTAAATCGGCTCCAGAGTTTAGGGTCACCATTAAGCGGACTTTGGGGAGTTCAAAAGTTAGCAGCACCAGCGAGCTCCACAGTGCACAGATGGACAACACAGGGACTGTAAGTGTGTTTAAAAGACTAGGCAGGAAAAATAATTAAACTGACAGCAATTTTTTTAAAGGTAAACTATAGATAGTGCTTTTGAACTATTCTGTATTTATAACTTTGTACGACCGTTTTACTTATTTGAAAGCATGCTGAAACAGAGTTTGGATTAAATTTGTTGCCCTTCTTGGTTGTGGTTTGGGCAAGTGCTATTTGCTATTCCGAGCCAATATTAAAATCAGCAGGACTTCGAAGTCATACTATAAAAGTGTTGGTTGGCTTGCATGCTTTTTTATTTTTATTGAAATAGGTATATTCAGATTTACATGAACAGCAAATAGAAAACATCGTAGAACATCCAAAGCAATGTTTCAGAAGGTTACATAAGTCCGCAGCAACTAGCGAGCAGCATCCATGACATCAAATACAATAAAACAGTAGAAGGAGTGAGGAAAGCCTCCCATGAGCAGCCATCTGGCAGTGACCACGAGTACATGTCTTTTTCAGACTCTGTACGGTTGCCCTTTCAGGTTACTGCAATTGCTCTTGAAAAGTGGTCATTATTTTACTCCAGCCTGCTGCACACCAACTCCCATATAAAGTGAAAGCTCATCAAAACTGTTGATGATGAATGTATTTTTTCCAGTAAAATGTAAAGGCATTTTGCAATAGTACATGCATAGGACGAATTACATATCTCTATATGGCCGCGCAGCATATCTTAACCTGAATATATATTTGGACACAGATCAGTGAGGACAGTGTCACCACAAGATCAATGGAAAGTCACTCATACATTTCCATTGCCCATCCTTGTGGTAAACCCTTACCCCGAAAAGGTTCATGCCCCTACATCTGTCATTGTATGATTCTTCTGTAGGGCAGCCAGGAATACAATAATATCTGAGGTTTTGCAGCGTGAATCCTTTTCTGGATTCACATGCTGTGCATTATTCCGCCATCTAGTGGTTTGGTCCGGAATTGTCTGTCTTTTTTTTTTTCTCTTGTTTTGGTCACTGTCGACCACCATTTGGTGCCAGGTACGTCCCCTGAGTGACGTCAGACGGTATCCTGGAGGTCGACGTGCGTGGTGGCGGCCATCTTCAGATTCTTTTTTCCGCCGTTGGGTCTGGAAGCAACACGAGAAGCTCTGAAGAAAGTTTTTCGTTTTCCCCAGAGAACACTTAAAAGAAGACTAGCATCGAAGGATCATCGAAGGGAAACCAAGCGATCGACGCCGCACCCGAAGACAGGAGCAGGGCGTCCGTTTAAACACCATAGGACCAATCCGGTCCACAAATGGCGAGGTAGGGGTCATGGAGAATACCCCTTTCAAATTCTGCCCCAAGTGCCACCACAAGTACGCACAGCGCGACCCACACGCCATGTGCAACCTGTGCCTACCGAAGGACCATCAAGACAAGGATTGCGAGGCCTGCGCAGCGTTCCAGCCGAAAACGCTCAGGACACGTCGAAACCAAAGACAGGCCCACTACGCCACAATGTTGCAGCCGTCGAAGAAACCTTCCATGAGGGACATGGGTTTCTCCAGCGATGAAGAGGAGCATGGGGCTGCAGCAGAATCGACACACGAAGGATCGGACGTCGAAATACTGGAAAAGGAGGGCGAAGGAGTCGAAAAAGAAGACGGAGAAGGTAAGACACAAAGATCCGTCGGAACCGAAGGGCCACGAACATAAAACGCCCAAGGCAGCCCCGACGCCGAGCAAGAAGGCGATCGAGGGTCAGCCGCGATCAAAGGAATCCCACGGAACCCATCCAAAGGTTACCGAAGCCAAGGGTCGACACCGAACCCACAAAAAGGGCTCAAGCTCACCGAAAAGTAACGTCGATGCGAAAAGAAGAGAAAGTCCCCGGCCTCCGACGCCGAGAGGGCCCTCGAGGTCGAAAAAAAGAGAAGGGTCGAGGAGGAAATGGCTCTGCTCCTACAAAAGAAAAAAGAATTTGACGCATCATTAAAGGATTTTCGAATCCCGAAAGCACCTGCCGTCGAACCAGAGCTGGAAAACGTCGACGCCGAAGAAGCGGAAGACGCCGAGGGTGAGGAAGAAGGGATCTTCGACTCACCACCAACGCCGGAACCTCGAGGCGAAGACCCCGAGGAATACAGAGATGTCCTGGAGGAAGAGAAACTCAGAAAACTTCGAGGACACATGTAACGATCTCGACACCGAGAGCCCAGAAGAAGAGATCTGCAGCTACCCTTCGAAAGCATTACCCCCAGATGACTTTGCTTTCTACAATGAGGTAGTAAAAAGGGCAGCAAACCAATTTGGGGTTCCCCTGGAAGAAGAAAAAGGGGACACATGTTTCCTGCTGGAAACACTAGCACCTGCTACTAAAGGGACACAATACCTACCCATGTTACCAAGTATCCTGGATCAGGGCAAAGAAGCCTTTAAAGAGCCAGCCTCAAACAAGGGAGTAACTCCCAAAGTGGAGAAAAAATATAAGCCCTCTTCAAAGGACCCAAAATACATACAAGGAAGTACTATTCCTGACTCCATCATTGTAACCACGGCCAGAAGGAGAGCAAACGCAGTCTCCAACACAGGGCCTCCACCAGAGAAGGAAAGTAAAAGGATGAATATGGTGGGGAGAAAGGTGGAAAAAGAAGCTGCAACCCAGTGGCGCATTGCCAACTCAAACGCCCTGTTAAACAGATATGGCCACCAACAGTGGGATGAAATTGAAGAGCTCCTAAACAAACTCCCGGAAGAGGACAGAAAGAGAGCAAAATCTATCGTCCATGAAGGAAAAAATGTGGCGAACACATGCCTAAAGTCAGCCCTAGATGCAGCAGACACTGCAAGCAGGCAAATGTGCACTGGAACAATCCTCGGACGGCATGCCTGGCTCAGAATATCTGGTTTTAAACAAGAGGTCCAGACATCAATCAACAGACCTTTTAACGGAGAAGCTCTGTTTGGGAAGGAAGTAGACGAATCCCTTCAACAAATTAAAAAGGACAATGAAACAGCAAGGGCAATGGGGGCCCTACAACAAAGGTTATTTTAAAAGAGGAGGCTTCTCAAACAGGAAAACCACAGGTAGAGGGGGCTTTGGTCAAGGACAACAAATGCCACAGCAATCGCAAGGACAAAACCAGCAGTTGGGACAACAGTCTAGCTACCAAGGGTGGCAGCAACAGCAGAAGCAGCCCTTTCGAGGGAGAGGGAATGGCAGAGGTAGAGGCCACTCCTCTAGAGGCAGAGGAAATGGCACAAACTGACTTGATCACAGGGAAAGACCCACACAAAACACCAGTGGGGGGGAGAATATCCTTTTTCCACAGAGAATGGGAAAGGATTACAACAGACAATTGGATTTTAAATTTAGTAAAATACGGATATTGCATGGAACTCACAAGAACCCCGGCTGCAAATCCACCAAAGAAGAGAAAATTCACAAAATCAGAACAAACACTACTAAACGCAGAAATCAAGGATCTATACCTCAAACGGGCAATAGAAAAGGTACCAAGACATCAGTGTTACAAAGGGAACGACTCCCCTTACTTTCTAGTTCCAAAACGGGATCTAACCCTAAGGCCAATCTTGGACTTAAGATTCACAAACAAGTTCATACGAACGCAACACTTCAAAATGTGTACACTTCAAGAAATACTCCTGCAAATCCAAAAGGGGGATTATTTGGCAACAATAGATCTAAAGGACGCCTATTTACATATCCCTATGAACAAAAAGCACAGAAAATACCTGCGGTTCCTGCACAACAAGACACACTACCAATTCAAGGTACTTCTGTTCGGCATAAAGTCAGCCCCACGGGTGTTCACAAAGTGTCTAGCCGCAGTGGCGGCACATCTGAGAAGAATTAAGATCCATGTCTACCCCTACCTAGACGATTGGCTAATAAGGGGACGCACAAGACAAACATGTCTCAATCGTGTTCAAAAGACAATCCAAACTCTACAAAGACTGGGGTTTTCAATAAACCACAAAAAATCGTCAACAACAACAGAAAGAAAGAAGACCTTCCTGGGAGCAAAACTAAACACATTGAACGCCAGGGCTTATCCCACACAAGCCAGGATACTAGCTATCCATCACGAAACGGCCCTCTACCAGAGGGGACAGTCTCTAACAGTGAGGAGGGTTATGAAACTAATGGGCATGATGTATCCCACTTATCCCTCACGCACGCCTACACATGCGCCAGTTTCAGGAATGGCTCAACAACAGCTGGTCACAGGCCACAGGAAGTTGGGAGGATCTAGTGGTTGTTACACAAAGGGTGCAAGCAGAATCACAATGGTGGGCATCCAACAACATAGCACAGGGGAGACCTTTCAGGGACCCAACTCCATCTGTGACAGTCACTACAGATGCATCCCTCAACGGATGGGGAGCACATCTCAACCGGCTAAAAGTACATGGCCAATGGAGCGAACAGGACTCCACCAAACACATCAATTTCCTAGGGATGAAAACAGTGTTTCTGGCACTCAAGGCATTCCAGAAACATATTCAGAGGAAGACAATTCTAATACAAACAGACAATACAACCACAATGTTCTACCTCAACAAACAAGGTGGAACAAGATCTTTTCCACTGAGCAAACTGGCACAGGAAATTTGGCATTGGGCAATAGCCCAAAAGATCCATCTACAGACAGTACATCTACCAGGAGTAGACAACATCACAGCAGACCAACTGAGCAGACAGAACAATTGCTCTCACGAATGCGAGCTGAAACAGACAATAATTCAGTACCTATTCAACATCTGGGGAACACCAGTGTTGGACCTCTTTGCGACAATACAGAACAAGAAATGCCAATACTTTCCCTCCAGGTTTCCACACCACCTGTCAAGGGGAAATGCACTTTCACTGAATTGGTCTCAGACATTTGTTTACGCCTTTCCACCAATACCCCTGATGCAAAGGGTGCTTCAAAAGGCAAAGGAGCCAGGAACAAATATGATTCTCATTGGCCAAGACAAACATGGTTCTCCACTCTCCTAGAACTATCCAAGGGAGAAATGATCAGGATCAAAACAGAAAAAGACCTGCTGACAATGCAACAGGGCCAAATCTTTCACCCGGAACCAGCAACACTGCAACTAGCAGCTTGGCGCCTGAATACATAGAATTTGGTCATCTCAATCTACCGTTAAGAACCATGGAAATACTCAGAGGCAAGGAAAAAATCCACAAGGAAATGCTATACAGCAAAATGGAAACGATACACCACATGGTGCATCGCAAACAACAGGACCAGTTCCATAAAGACACAAAAATCTGTTATCACATATCTTACTTACCTCTTGGACAGCAACATCAACTTTTCAAGCCTTAAGGTGCACCTTGCTGCCATAGTGGCATACACAAGAGGAAAATCATGCAAAAGCTTTTTTACTAGACCAGTCATAAAAAGATTCCTAGAAGGAGCCAAGAGAATAGCTCCACCAAGAGCTGCACCTGTACCAACATGGAGCTTAAATACAGTACTCTCATAAATGATGAAGAAACCCTTTGAGCCCATGCATGCAGCAGACATCAAACATAGCACCCTAAAGACAGCCTTTCTCATTGCTATAACATGACTACTCAGACTAAGTGAATTACAGGCTTTAACAATACAAGAACCCTATTTACAGATCCACAAGGATAAAGTGATCTTGAAAACTAACCCACAATTCTTGCCAAAGGTGGTATCTAAGTATCACTTAAATCAAAACATCCTGCTACCGGTTTTCTTTCAAAACCCAGAAACTAAAGCAGAAAGAAGCCTCCATACCCTGGACGTTAGGATAGCTTTACTATATTACTTGCAAAAAACAGAAAAGATAAGAAAACCAAAACAATTGTTTGTTGCGCACACTCATACCAACACAGGATCTGCGGTCACAAAGGCAACTATTGCAAGATGGATAGTACAAGCTATCCAGGTATGTTATGACAAGGCCAAAAAGGAACTAACAATGCAACCAACAGCGCACTTCACTAGAAAGAAAGGAGCAACGCTAGCATTTATGGCCAATGTACCCATTGATTCCATCTGCGCAGCAGCAACATGGGCATCACCACACACCTTCACAAAGCATTACTGTGTGGACGTACAGATGAATAAGGAAGCTCAAATTAGACAGAGGGTGCTTCAACACCTGTTTGCAAAGTCTTCCTTTCACCACAGCCTCCCCAAGACGAGAGAAACCGCTACATAATCTAATGCACAGCATGTGAATCCAGAAAAGGATTCACGCTGCAAAACAAAATGGTTACTTACCAGTAGGAGTAGTTTTGCAGCTTGAAGAATTTTCTGGATTCACATGCGACCCACCCGGCCTCCCCTACAAGGACAACAAACAGGTGGGGAAGTAAAGGACTACATCACTGTTTATTAAAACCATCTCGAGGATTACAAAGAAAGAAACAGAAAAAAGAATCCGAAGATGGCCACCACGCACGTCTACCTCCAGGATACAGTCTGACGTCACTCGGGACGTACCTGGCACCAAATGGTGGTCGACAGCGACCAAAACAAGAGAAGAAAAAAAAAGACCAAGACCATTCCGGACCCAACCACTAGATGGCGGAATAATGCACAGCATGTGAATCCAGAAAATTCTTCAAGCTGCAAAACTACTCCTACTGGTAAGTAACCATTTCGTTTTTGAGAGCAGCTCTGGACCCTGTATAGCAGGATGCCGAGTTTCATGCAGTTGTCAGAGCTGCAGGCCCTAGTTTTTAGGTCTGAGCTGCTTCATGCCATTTGTTTGCAGTGTCTCACATAGATATACCAAAGCACTATAAAAGCTATTTGCATCTTGTGCAGTAGAATATTGAGAAGCACCGATTTGGGCATGAGTTCGAGAGATCTCCCTATCACTTGCAGCAGTGTGTGTGCGCGCCGCACCAGAATGCCTCTATTGCTGGACATAGCCAGAACTTGTGCAGGAAGTCCCTTCTGTATCTTTACATATTAAGGGTGGAGTCTTGTCACAAGTTGCAACACAACAATGGAATAAAACCAGATCTGTGACTGGGGGTGAATGTTTGACAATGTTAATCGTTCCATCCATCATCTTTTTGGTTTGCTATAGTGGCCCTAAGTGGGAAGGGTATGCTGAGATGTGGTCCCGTGCTTGCTATGCCACTGGATTCAAGCTAGCCTGGTTGATGAGGGGTGATGCCCTGAAACCTGTCCCAGGATGCTTTTTTTCTGGTCAAGGGAGGACCTGGCTTGGCAGCCAAGACTGGTTTGCATATAGCTGGGTCAAACTGGGGTGGCAGGGTGAGCAAAAAAAACAATGGATTTATCCTAAGATCTGTGACTGGGGTGAATGTTTGACAATGTTCAGCATTCCGTCAATCATCATTTTGTGTTGCTACAGTTATGTCAAGTCCCAGAACTTACTGATTTTCAAGTAGACACAGTTGCATGTGCTTAAATTGGATCTATATGAATCCGGTTGAAATAGCCTCGTCCCTTGGAGCCTTCAACGAGTCTCACCACTCCGCTTAGTGGGCCAGTGCCCGTCTGCCAAGCCTTGCACAGTGTCAAGAAAAAATTGGAGGTGTTGATTACAAGCAGTTAGTACAGCTGGGATACTTTACCTTCCCATTTAATCACCCATCAGTTTGGCTTCTAGTGGGTTCACTCTGGCAGGGCGTTGATTGATTTCAGGTATGGGAAGAGACCAGAAAAGATGTACTTAAAGAATGTATGTTTATGCAATCCATATTCAGATTGTAAATTGGTAAATTTGCGGACCATTTTTGCACCACAACATCCCTTAATTTGGAGGTTCCCGTCATGTCCCAGTCCCTGAAGCCGGTAGGGATTGGATTTCTTCTAATACTGTGCCCCGCCACAGCATAGTTCCACCTGTGAGGCGAGGATCCTACTTAGTCACTTTCAGTGTATCATTCCACACCCGGATTCTCTTACAATCCAGAGGCAAAAGACTGGAGGGGGAACGTTGTTGCTGTTAAAGACGCAGAGGGTGTGAATGAGCCATGTGCCACAGCTCAACTGTGTAAGTGGACTCTGAGGTAAGCCTGTGTATCCATTTATTAACCAGCACAGTTTGGGAGGTACAATATGCTAGCACGACAGCCATGCCCAAGCTTCCATTGCAGTGTTACTTGAAGCTTTTACTCATGTCCACAGTGGAATTATGCCTACCGTACATAAAGATCCTCCGCATCGCATTGAGCCATGTAAAGAAGTCACAAGGATGCATTGATGGTCGTTTCATAGTTGTTGCAGCAATGAAGGATATGACACCATTTTGATTTTGGTGTCTTGACCCGATTCAGGACAGCAGAAGGGCAACCTGTATAAAGTCTTTCGGGAGGCTGTGCAACATGGGACCCATATTTTCCTGTTGCAACTTTTAACACCAGAGGCACATTGAATTCCCATATTCCCCCCCTTGATTGGGTAGACCATTGATTTGACCACATTTTGCAGCCTTTGAAGGGCTGACCGGGCAGGATATTGGAAACAAAGATGATAGTCTGTACAGAGTGACGTTCTGTCCATACTATCTCTTGTTTAATCAAAGCCTGCAATTTAAGCATCTTGGTGGAACCATTCTTTCAGAGGTTCTATAATTAAGGCAAATGGGAGTGGGCAAAAGGGACAGTCCTGCTTGGCTCTCTACTCTGTTGGGGTGGAATAGGACAGTGTTCCTTTAATGAGGACTGTAGCTCTAAGTTGTGCACCGGGGAACTGGGCTTTTTGATTAAAAGCGTGGGCAAAAGTTCATCTTCATAATGATAGTGAAGAAAAAGTCCCAGGTAGTAGATGGCTGTCTCAAAGTTTATCATGAGTAGAGCGAGGGCACCCTGAAGGCAGCGCGCCGTGTCCGAATGTTATGCCTTGTAGACTGGTTTGACATGAATCCATTTTGATCTGGGTGCCCAAGTGGACCCACCACAAGGCAGTTCTCCTAGATTTTGGAAAGAACTTTTACCTCAGGTGACCTGCTGGGCTTCTTGATCATAGTAATCTCGGCTTCTTGCAGATCGGAGAGCAGCGGACGGTCTGTCACAGAGGTCTCAAACAGTGCAAGCAAGTGTGTGAGTAACGTCCCCGGGAAGTGCTTAAGACTCCACAGGAAAGCTGTTGGGACCCGGTGTTCTCAGTGTTTGAAGTTGGCTGATAACCTCACCCAGCTGTGTGGCCCCAATAGGTTTGACAGTCCACATTGTCCTTAGTAGATGGAAAGGCTGAAAACAAAGTCCAACAACTGCCTCCACATGGAGAGTGCTGCCCACCCCCTGGGGTTCAGTAATCTTCAAAAATATGAGGGAGCCGGGAATACTCAGTGATTGGGCTTTCTCAGGGATATAAACATTGAGGCTCTTAAGATCTTTCTATTTAGTGAGCCAGTAAAAGGAGCTTTCCCCTTTTCGTTTCTCTACTGGTAGATGCAGCTCTGTCTCCAGCCAGGACTTCTTTGCTTCTTTTTAAAGAATCTGCCATAGAAGTTAGTGATGAGGTATCTGTGGTAGTAGTTTGGGTGTATGCGAAGTAAGAAATTGAATTTTCAGGCAAAGAGCTGTATTTCCATCTGCCCCACAGTTTAATTTAGGAGTCTGTTGCAGCCTGCAGTGCTGCTAATCGGATCGCCCAATAATGTCTGTGGGGTAGGCACCACTTCTACATTAATTTGAATAGAAGGGTCTGTCAGCTGGCCTAAAAAGTTCACCGTTAGTCAGCCACCATGTACAAATTCTCCATCCCATCTGTTCCTTTGCCCACCAAGCTCGAGTGTTAATGGAGTTTGATACAATTGGCATCTGGCAAGAATAAGTGCCTTTATATCGCTACCAATGTCAGAGATGCAGCAGAAAGTCGATTCTATAAAAATGTGCGAGCCCAAGTGTAAAACATGAACTGTCGTTCATTGAGGTGTGCGAGATGCCGAGGGTCTCTAGAGCCTGGATTCTCACAAAGGAAGAGGGACTCCCGATACCGCTTTTCATGCAACTGTCCAAGGTGGGGCAACCCTTCTTGATTCAAAGAAGAATGATTTCCCATTAAACATGAAGTGAAAAGAGCATGTAGTCTAGTTTCGTGGCATGGAGTCTTCGTTTCACACTGTTGAAGGTCTTCAGCTGTTACACGTTTGGTGTAGTCTGGGAATAGGGATTATGTGGTAAGAGCCATATAGAACCATTCCTTTGACCTGAGCCGCCCTGATGATAACTTGTCAGTCTTTAAAATTCAGAATGCATGCTTTAAAGGGAGAAGTGGAGAACCTAACAGGGCGCAGTGTACTCCTTGAAAACCAAAGCCCAACAATAGGTACGTTGCAGAGACAGAGGATTAGATCCTCTCTTAAGAAGAGTTTGGCCGCCACCGCCTCCCACATGCCAGTAGGAAATCCTATTAAGCAGATATTTTCTGGCGATCTCTGCGTCTTCAACATGGTCAGTCAGGGCTTTGGAGGTGCTTGCAAGCTATCCCAAGTCATCTGGAGTGTCTCAACGGAGTCTTAAGTTCTGATATTCTTTCTCCGGCTTTGGTGACCCTGTCCTGTAGGTCTTGGCGCAACAGGCCAATGTCTGATCCCACTTCTCCAGTTCTGACTTGGAGGAGGAGGAGGTAGGTGTGGTCAAAGCTTGCAGGATTACTGCGGTGTAGGAGGCTTGAGTAATTGAGCCCTTGTCCACCGTTAGTCTTCATAGCCCCCTTGCTGTACAGAGCTAGACCGCTTCATATACTCTAACATTTAAGGGACATTTGTAGTCTGGGTGGGTTAGTCCTTTCCCATGCTTTGTGGCATAGAGGTGCCAGGAGGCGTAGATATACCAATGATATCCCTCTTCCTGAAAACAGTTATGTTGTGTCTGGCGGGTCACAGGGTGGCGTGGATCAGTCTTCTCTGAGGGACTAGCACAGGGATGGGGGAGACTGCTTCACCTGTCTGACCTATTTTCAGTTTCAGCGACATTGGGCTGCAGTGTTTGTAGGGGCTTTCTGGAAGGCTGAGTCTCACCTCCACTTCAGACCACTTTTTGGCCAGGCCTTCTTTTTCTCCCTCTAAAAGCCACTTGCCCACGCTCATCACTCACCGGATCTCCCGGAAGTTGCCTCCTCCCCAGTCTAAAGAAACTCGTGGCCCCAAGCAGGTCCGCTGGTTAGCTCTCCAGTGCTGCTCATGTAGCTGTTTCGCCTCCTGACAAAGCCCTTGGGCTAAGGGGTCATGTGGTGCCTGGTCAGTGGTCGATTGTAATAATCCATATTGATTATGGAGGAATTTGAGGCAACGCCAGGAGCCTAAAGAGTAGCTGCCACCATGTTCAACACCATGTTGGATGCTTTAGTTGATGGGGGATCTTCAAACCTAGGCTACCCCTTTTGAGCCACTTTCACGTGTTTGATGGATTCATACTTTTGATTTATCCCCTGGACGAGGTACATTGTGGCAGTACTATCTTATCTATAGATACTAGGTTGGAAATAAGCTAGATCTTTTTTTTGCATAATGGAAATAAAATCATGTTGCTTTATACAACTTTGAGATAGAGATTGTATACTTGTTGGAATATTTTGCAGTAGTCGCACTGCTTTCATGAGCAGAATGAGCATATGTTGAACAGTTGATTGCTCCATGCAAACACAAGAAATATAGGTGCTGGCCTCATTTGTAGGCAGTTATACTTTTGTGTTATTTAACCGGGATACCGCTGAAAAGAATAAATCACACTGTGTTCCTAAATGGGTTTTTTGATTTTCTAGAATGTAGGGTGAGGCATTGGCACGATATTAAACGATGCCCCTACTGTCACCTGGGTTAGACAATCAAAGCCCCATGCAGATCTTTTCCATGCCGATCCAGTCAAAAGATCTGGACCTTGCTGTAAGCTTATTTTAGATTACCAATAATACAGAGGGCAATTTATGAAGAGTCTATTTTAATGTGTGTTTTGATCTCTTTGGGCTACCCATCCACAGCCATTTTCAGAACAACCTGATGACGTGGTTGCATGGTGGCACAGTATCCTCGACATGGAGATGCAGTCGTCCCAGATCAGTTTCTGTACTTTTTGTAAGGCAATAAAAAAAGGATCTGAGCCACGGCTTCTTTACTAACTCCCCCTTCGACAACCGCCCGTTCCCCATCGCTTATTTTGGGTTGGAGGTTTATATTTTTGATGAATGTGTATGCACTCTGCCCACCCCTCAAATGTAATATGAAGGTGAACCGCCCGTTACTCTTTTCCTTAGTTGCCCTGCCTCAGATGAGGAAGCAGCTGCTATAACAGAGCCAACCCTCGATCTACATGGGAAGACCCTTTTAACTATGGCACCAATGAAAAAAAGCTGTGAACTGTAATGGTAGAAAAAGGGAAATATTTTAACTAGTTCTATGTTTGCTTTTTATTTTTAATTTGACAGATTATTCCATTTTTATTATATTTATGTTTCATCGCCATTTAAAATGCATATCATGTGATAGAATGATAATGTTTTCTTAGGAACGCAATTGTATTAGGATAGGGCGATAGAAGAGCGATTTAGTTGTTTGAGAGCCTTCAGCGCTTATTGAATTGCTTTGAGGTCTGTCAAAATTATGCCTACATAAAAAAGTATTTCTGTATCTTAAGAATTTGCTGACGTGTGTGCAGCCCACTGTCACAGGTGTGAATCACACACAGTGAGGCCATTTCGGCCTTCAGTGGGCCAGGAAATGAAGTCATTTTTATTTGGGTAGTACTAGCACCTATTTACAGCTTTTATAAAACAGCAAATATGTTGTTTCAAGCAGTGTTATATTCTATTAAAACTCATATATTCAGGCATTTCAATGAGGAATCCTCAAATAGGATGGTTCCACAGTAGGGTACCTTGGACCGGTCACTTTAAAGCTTCTGCAGCCTATCCTTCCATGGTCTTAGAGTGGGTAGCCCCACCCACTCGCAGGTGCTTCCCCTTGCCACAAAAGGTTGCTGTTATACTCTGGTTTTCTTTCCTTCTTGTTACTTATTTCCAGATAGGGATGAGTGGGAAAAAAAGAGAGTAAACCTGAAGGTGCTGAAAGATGAAGAATAAAGAAGTTACAGGTAATATATGAATCTTATCATAGGTGCCAGTGCTTTCCGTAAAGTGGTGGACTTTGCCAAGCATAACTTCCGGGGAGGAGGGGGGGTGTGTGAGATCGGGAAAACACACCCCCCCCTCACTTTCAGCCTTACGAGTAGCCTCAAGCATCGCTAACTGCATATGCATTCATCCCTATAGGAGTAATCAAATCTTGCTCTGAGTAATTGTGATTGAGGCTTAACTATCGCTCACTCTACACCAGGGGTCTCCAACCTTTTCTGATGTGAGAGCTACTTTTGATCAATAAACATCATTGTGCGCTACTGACGCTAAGCAAGTTGTGCATTGTTACCAGACGCTCCCACACCCAGCTTATTTGACTTTAAGCCTAATGTCCATAGAGCCAGATACTATGGTTTGAACAAAATACTTTCACAAGGGGCAGTATGACAGGGCTGCCATGTGTCAGTGTTAGCGTGGGTTGTATGAACATGCTTGTGATGGAATGAGATAAGTGTGTACGGGTGACAGAGACTGTCGTATATACTTGTGGCACAGGACATACCTTACGCCATATGTGGCACCGTTACATGTATCATGAGTCCTGTGTGTGGCACGGTTTGTCCGTGTCACAAAGGAGATGCACAGCAGTATGCACATATGTCGAAAATATTCACACGTACTCCATATTTTGACCAAGTTTGTGGCACCGTTACATGTATAACACAAATGGGAGACATTTAAAGTGCAGAAAAATGTTCAGAATATGGAACATTTTTCTGCACTTTAAATTTCTCCCACTTAAAATAATGGCTGTATTTTTCTCTTATAAATATGGCAATGTGTCGGGAAAATTATACTGAAGTTAACTTTGTTTATATGGATTCCATAAAACTCATAATTTACATATTCTACCATTTCCAAGTGTCACATTTACAAACACCAAGCCTATTGCTCCCAGTGACCTGTTGACAAAAATACATTTGTTTAATGGGAGAAATTTAAAGTGAAGAAACATGCTTTCATAAAACATTAAGACTTAATTGGCTTATTTAAAGTGGAGAAAGACGTCAAGACTTAAAGGTTCATAGAACAAGGTTTCTCCCATTTTGAAAAAATTACTATTTTTCAATTATAAATATGGCACATTGACTACTGGCCACTGATAGTAAAAAGCCTGCTGCTTGTAAATGTGACACTTTGAAATGGGAGAAAATTAAAATGAAGAGTTAATCATGAAGTTAACTTCATTTTAATTTTCTCCCATTGAAAAGCATTCTGAAACATATTGAGTCAACAAGAATTTTAAGGGTTAAATACATCAGTTCTTCACCTCTGTTCCCCAGCCTGGCCCATAAATCTGACTGAGCATAGCTTGGTATCGGGCTCTGCTATCTACAGCCTGGTGATGATAATGTGAAATAAACACAGCCTTCCTTCAACTTTAAAAGACAAGCATTTGGAATGCAATAGGTCTCACATTACTGATAGTTTGAGGTATTGGCGTTGCAAATAAAACTTGCAACGCCAATAGCTCATACTTTCAGTAATGCGAGACCTAGTGCACTGCAAAAGCTTGCGTAGTGAGCCAGGAACCAGCATTGTATGTCTCGGTGCAGTACTGCAAGCTGCTCCTACAGGTCCCTAGTGAGCAAGGTACCAGCACTGCATGTCTAGGTGTAGTACCGCAAGCTGTTCCTAGAGGTCCATAGTGAGCAAGGCACCAGCACTGCATGTCTCGGTGCAGTACCGCAAGCTGCTCCTAGAGGTCCATAGTGAGCAAGGCACCAACACTGCATGTCTCGGTGCAGTACCGCAAGCTGCCCCTAGAGGTCCATAGTGAGCAAGGCACCAGCACTGCATGTCTCAGTACAGTACCGCAAGCTGCTTCTAGAGGTCCCTAGTGAGCAAGGCACCAGCACTGCAAGTCTACAAAGTTGGAGTTATTGGCATTATACATGGCAATGTTTTTCACCTAGCCATGTTGCAGGACCATATGTGGCCAAAAGGAGACCTCTTCTGGTCACATATGGTACTGCACCCTGCAGAAGATATGGTTAACCCCACCCATAATGCATTGCATGCAGGACAGTACTATGAGTACATTCAAATAGCTATGTCCATATATACAAATTAGTAGCTTTGAAATGTGACAAAAGAATTATTACATTAATTTCGGATTAGGTTGTACTCTGTGGAGCTGATCAAGGGAAATGTATAGACTGTCTCATATAAATGTGAGATGTTCTAGTGAGTGAAGTAACCACTGTCAGCCTAGCTTAAGACCAAGTGTGTGTCCTGCCTGAAGCCTTTTAAGAAAATAGTGCCTTGAGGCTGTAATTAAAACCTAGGGAGTAGCAACACGTAACAGGGTGGCCTCATGGGAGGTTACAAGAAGAGACAAGGGGGTACTAAGGAGGGACTACTAAGCCTATTGACCAATGAAAAGCCACCATTTACAAAGGACAGGAGCCAACTAAAAAGATGGGTGGAAAGTGGGAGGAGCTTTATGCCCATATCCTGAATAATGCAAAAAGAACAGTTGATGGACAGAATGCAGATCAATGTCATACATTCACCCCAGTACAGAGATCTGGGCCTAAATCCATCGTTTTTTTGCTCACCATGCCAAAAAGTGTTACAGCAAACAAATGATGGACGGAATGCTGACAATGCAAACATTCTCCCCCAGTCAAAAGATCTGGGTTAAATCTATCGTTCTTTTGCCCACTACGCCACCCCAGTTTGGACCCAGCCATATGCATGTATGACATTGATCTGCATTCTGTCCATCAACTGTTCTTTTTGCATTTGGCACCCCGAGTGGGACGGGTATGCCCAGACGTGGGTCCCGTGCTCACCATGCCACTGGAGTCAAGCTATCCTGGCTGATGAGGACTGAAAGCCCGAAACCGGTCCTAGGATGCTTGTTTCCGGTCCAGGTAGGACCTGGCCTGGCAGTTCGGTCTGGACTGTTCCCATGGGTCACAGGGTCAAGACTGATTTGCATCTGGCAGGGTCCAAACTGGGGTGGCGTAGTAGGCAAAAGAACGATGGATTTAACTCAGATCTTTTGACTGGGGGAGAATGTTTGCATTGTCAGCATTCCGTCCATCATTTGTTTGCTGTAACACATATCCTGAATAAAGCATGACTCGAAGAGACCGCGCAAGCGCTGCCTAGGCGAGACCAAAAACATGTCTCAGTGCTTATTTAAAAATGAACTCAAGGCTGTGAGCTTTTCTAAAGGTGTCTAGAAGCGACTGGAAGCTCGCAATCGAGTGGTTGGAGACAGCTGCTCTACACATACATAAGAGTCCTTTTATGAACTTGTTCTGCTTACATAAACACAGTGCTAGATTATTTTTTTATTTGCAAAGTTTTATATAGCGCTGGCTAGACCCGGAGGTATTAGAGTGCTTTACATGAGGATCAGTGAGTTACAGGTTCCATAATTACATAGACAAGTATAGCCATAGGAGAAAAGAAGAAACATGCGATTACACAATAATGTGAGATTATTAGCGCATACACACGTCTTATGGGGAGTGAAGAGGTAGAGGGGGAATGGTAAACGGCGGTAGGGAATGCAGGTAGGAAAACACAACTGGGAGGCGAGGAAAACAATGTCCGGCTCAGTATGTACCGGCCGAGGGGTGAACCAGAGCCAAACTCCTCTATAGCTGCATATGACAGCTCCACCGGGCATCAGCCAAAGTTGCTCGGGCACTGCTGCTTTACATGAGGATAAGCGAGTTACAGGTTACAAAATTACATCAGTTGCAGGAGCCAAGAATAAACGTAAAGAGAAAAACAGTGATTACACAGTAACAAGAGATATTAACGTATCCGCTGGAAAGGGGAGGTAGCCACAGGATCACGGAGGGAGGAGGTGGTAAAGGGAAGGAAACACAACGGGGAGACGAAGAAAAACTATGTCCGGCTGGGTAGGTGATGGCCGAAGGGGTGAACCAGAGCCAAACTCCTCTATAGCTGCCTAAACAGCTCCACCGGGCTCAGTCTCCACGGTAAGTACAATATTCATGGTTTCCGCCCGGGGGGCCTCGTCATAGCTCCATCTGCCGCACCAGTCCTGTTGTTATGGGAAACCCTGAGCGTAATTCAAACATCAAGCGGTGCTTGCTCTGTGGCGCTTGTCCAGCTAGTTCCTCAGACCGTGCTGCAGCGCGTTCCATGCCTCCCTCAATAGTTCCTGTATTCCAGTGCGATCAAACATTGAGGTGGGGAGATGTTTGGCAGGCTGACTCTTTCAAGGCAGGCTATTTCTGGCAGAATATGGTAGGATCTGAGTCTCAATGACCTGAGCCTCTCCAATCCGTTAAAGCTGTGCGCTCTTCATTAAGGCTAGGCATGCAGCAACATCAGGAAATGCGGGGGTCCGGGGCCTTTCATCAGCAGGCAATAGTAGATCACTGTTCTCGGGGCTCTGTCCCAGGCAGCTGCCATCTTAGAGTCAGGCAGCCCCGATCTCCGGTGTTCACGGCTCGCCCGCTCTCAAGATCATCAGTGTAATCCCCGTGAGTTTCTCCTTCTCTTCCCCTTTTACAAAGGCTCACCGGTACGGCAACTGTTCCTCCTGAATTGGACTTGGGCTGCTCCGTTCGGTCCCACATGGGCTTCAGGAATTGCGGCTGAGTAACGACCTCAAACTTCTCCGATCTCTGCCGAGGGCATCTTCTCCGATTCCAGTGCTGTGGCCTCACGTCCTGCTGCGTCTTAGAACCGCTCCTGGGCTTGGGCTCGCGTTCGTTAAACAGCAAGCGCCGCCGAGGAGCACTCCGCCATCTTGTCTCTCCATGGAAGCCCACCAGACAGGAAAAGAGTCGGAAAGGCTCCGCCAGTTGCCGAAGCGGAACAACCGGCACAACGAGCTCTGCCTTCACTCCGCCCACAGGACTCACAAAAATGCAGCGAACGCGGTCTGTGATACGCGCACAGTCTCAGGCTTGCAAACCCTCAGGCAGACCGGGGGGCAGCGGATGTAAAACGACGAAACGCGTGCAGCCTCTGGACCGCGTACACTCCAGTATACCGGGAGGCAGCGGGTGTAGATAGCGAAGTGGTCAGCCCTCTCCCGCGCCAGTAAAGCGGAAGGGAGCGAGCGGCAACTCACATGGAACCCCTGCAATGCCAATCGGAGGAAATGGACGCTCGCGTGTCCACCAGCAAGCACCAGGAACTCCCTTGCCGATATCTCGATCCGCCGTCCCTCGAAGAGCGCAGACAAGCCTCCCCTAGCACTCCTGCCGGCAGCCAGCTCCGATTCGCACCCTCAAATCCGGACCGCACCAGCGAGGCAGATTCCGGGCAAACTCTGGGCGCATCGACCGAATCCGTCCTGTAAGACTTTCCCAATGGCCCTAGGTCAGGCCTCTGAGAAGGGGGATCCACGTCTTGTGATCCCCATAAGGGTAGATGGGGCTTCGAAACGGCATCCGCTGTACACCCAAGCCTCCCTCTCCGAAATGAGACAGGAGTAAAGGGTGGATGGGGGGGCAAAACAGGGATATTCACTTACAAGTGATCCCGAGCCACGGAGCCTCAGCAGGGAGCTCCAGCTCGTCGGCCATCTTGGCGCCCAAGTGGCTAGTGTCTCTAAAAAGTACAAAAGGTAAACAACTCTTGCAACAAATGAAAATCTTAACATAGGTAGAGTTTACAGCATTAATTTGATGTCATTAAACTGCATAAGACTTTTTACCTCATATAGACAGTAATTCACGTATCCTCTTGAGTAGAAGTAATGGTACCTCAAAAAAAGAACACCTTCCAAGTAAGTAGTTCACCTCGACCGTGGCTCAGTGATTTTGCAGCGGACAACCATATTTAAGTGTCATTCAGTTTGATGTTTTTTAACCGGTCGAGGCACCCTGAGAAACACTTGTGTGTGTCTTTTGGCCCCTTTCAACAGTAATTTTTAGTCTGCTACAGAGTGTTCGCACAGTCCCTAATACTTATCGCCAAACGTTGAACAATCTACCAAAGTGTCTGAATTAACTGATGTTCAAGTAAGACATAATTGAGTTTGCAGGCGGGTTCAACCTTTTCCAATGCTCAGTAGGCAAAGTTCATCTACATGCTATGAATTTTCAAAGTTTCTCTAGGAAGATTCATATGGGTACAAGGTATTCTTTCAGCGTTGAGGCAGTTGAGAGGAGCAGTTGAAAAATGTCCCCACCTGTAAGAGGAGGCCCGTCCAGGTAGAAGTGTCAGAGACTATCAAATTGCGATCCATATCAATTTTGATTTGTCATGTATAGGGCTATCAGACTTGTACAATGGGCTGCGCTGCTATTACACAACATAACCACTACTTTATGCAGCTGTTGAATTAGTAAAAAGCAGCTGAGACGAAGACCTAGGCAAGTGACATTATACATATATGTGCAGGCAAAAATATCTGTACGACAGGTAATGCAATTACATATATGTCAATAACTTACAAGGTTGCCTGTGTTATTTTTATCAAATTATTTATTGTTAAAATTTGTCACATTTGAGAAAATATATATAAATACCTGATCATTTTCTACATAAAAAATTCCTTGATTTTATCCAGTGTCCACATTTACAATAAATACATTAATGAATACACTTTTTGTGATGCAGTGATTAACATTTTTCTCTTTTTTTCTATACATTACATGAATTAATCAAACATTATTACCACTTAAAAGCAATACATAATGCAGATAGATAAATTGATGAAGAAAGCTGGTGGTATGTTGTAGTAAAAAGCAAAATGCTAAAATCCTTCCCGAAATTTAGAAGGGTGGAATCTTCTCTGGTTTTTTTTTTTTCTTCTTTCTCCCTGTTCCTTTGCCGGGAAGCATAATTTGTGTGTTTGGGGATTTATTTGGTGGCAAGGAGTTTTCATCAGTCATCTCCAACCACTAGAAATATTGCTTTATTACCTCCTTGTATAGTGACCAGTTGTTGGATAGTGAGGTGTTTGACGACAGGCAGTCTACCCTTGGAGTGGCTGGTTGTACTGTTCTACAGTCAGCTCATGATGATCCTTGACGTATGCCTCCCTGTGCGTAAAATCAAATTCTTGTATTATCTCTGTGAACACATATTTAACAGAAGAATCCTGAAGGCTTTCAGTACCAGAAAGGTTCCTTTTGAACTCCAAAATGTTTGTTGTAATAATGGGAATCTTCAAAGCACCAAAGATGGTGAACTTTGTGCACAACTGGTGTTGTTAAAGAAGGAAGTGACCCGAATCGGGTCACCCAGGTCACTCGCGACCACCTCTCAGCCGTCCAAACAAATGAAGAGTGGTCAGACAGTAGAGAATACAAACCAAGGTGATTTATTAGTCATATACTCGAGCGGAGTCCAGTCTGACCAGCCTCCTTGGATTGCTGCAGAGGGACTGACCCCCGCTAACATGGTAATACATTATATACATTTCCAGTACCCCTAAGGACACGCTCAGCTGGAATTTTCCAGTTAGTATCTGGTGAACAAAGGAGACACAGAAGAATGAGCTGCAATCCTGAGACCGGGTACATGCTATCTCAGTTTCAAGGTTACTCTGCCCGTGCCCGCCACTCTAAGGGTGGGAGCAGGCCTATCTAATGGGAAAGGTATGTAATGACAAAACAGTCTATTCATTAGTGCAGCGAAGTTCAACCTTGAAGAAATAGGGAGCAAAAGAAAATATCGAGACTGCTTTCTGCTGAGGCAAACAGAATGAGACAGAAGTTTCGTTTCGATTATGGTGCAGCAAATGCTAACTTAAATCGTACAATGTAAGAGAAGTCGACCAAAAACATTTTCCATTCCAATAGACCCTCCTTTTAACATTTGCTACTGTCTAAAAGCAAATAACTCCTTGCATATCATGAAAACTGCTGCTACATGTTAATACACGCATTATCAATATTCAAAAATGCCTTTGTCTACTGTCATTAGGTCTTGGATACCCTGCATCATCATGGCCGTTGTCTTAGGGTCATGTACTCGAACCTTCGGTTTTGGTGTCAGTGTTTTTACACAGTAAGCACCGCAAGCAGGAAGACGGTGTATGCACAAGCAACAGGTGAAAATTATACCAGCAATTGCAACTAGGAAGATTAGATTCTTCCAACCCCAGGGCGCGAATAGACCCCAGAACCATCCAGAGAGAGTCCATGTACCATTTTCTTAGTGGATGTCAGATGCGAGCCTATGCAACTTCTGAATGGCAGCATATACATTAGGGGCGTGGTCTGGGGTGTATACACAACAGCTGCTGCCAATGACGCGACCGGCCCCTCCCCGGTCAGCAAGGATGACATCTAACATCATCCTGTTTTTGTAAAGCAACGAGCCTTGTAGCCTAGCTGTAATATTTGTCAAAATCCCTGCTGTGGTATTAATGACCCTTTCCACAATTCTAGCGAGTCGAGAAATGTTAAGGCTATTGGACGTAGGGCCCCAGAACGGTATGATACCCTTCATGGCATCCGTAAACTGCTGCAGAGGGGCACTGCCGCATTTAGTACCTCATCGTTCTCTGCTTCAGTTTGGGTCCAAGTGAGTTGGGCATCTGAAAAGGGGACAAACCGTGGGACCTGCTCCCACTCAGAGTCCCCTATTCCTACAGTGACCCATTGATCGTAGGGTAGGGGTAGAGGCACTCTCCGGCAGTGTTGGGTATGAATCCAGTTCTTTCGGCCGGTGACCTTCATGGCAGTGCAGGTGGCAAGGAGCACCTGGACCGGCGCCTTCCACCTCGGCTCCAAACTTCCTTTCCTCTGAAAGTGGCGCACAAGGTCAAAATCTCCCGGCCGAATATCATGCCCTGCGCCTCGGGTACTTGTGGAAGTGCGTCTTGGATCTGTTGGTGAATAGAACGCAGACTTTTAGTTAACTCATACAGATAGTCCACTAACCGAGGATATTCAATTTCCGAAAATCGACGGGTTTGCGGGACGCCCCAAAAATTTGCTGGGTGCCCAAACACGACCTCGTACGGTGACAGTCCTGTCCTAAAGTGAGCCGTGGCTCTCGTAGACAAAAGGGCTAATGGTACAGCATCTGGCCACTGTAACCCTGTGCTCTCCTGAATCTTTGCTAATTTCAGTTTGAGAGTACCATTGTACTTCTCAACCAAGCCGGCTGACTGAGGGTGATGTGCGGCATGAAACTTCTGTCGGCTATGCAGTCCCTCACACACTAGTTGGATAACTTTCGCATTGAAGTGACTTCCATTGTCACTCCAAATCAAACGGGGCTGGCCGAAGCGAGGAAAGAACTCGAGGAGCACCTTTGAAGTCACTACTGTGTTTTCTTTGGTGGGGGTAAGCCTCAACCCATTTACTGAATCACAAACTACCAGTAATACATATTTCAAATTGACTCTATCCATCTTGATGTACTGCATTTGGAGGACCACAAAAAGGAAAGTGGGAGGTGCAAAATTACCAAGTGGTGTAGCGGTACCTTTCCCAGGATTATGCATCATGCACACCATACAATATTTGACCAAATGGGCGGCCGTCTTTGGGATATTGTCATTGTGCCATAAAGGATCTAACAATTTACAGGTACCTTTTGCACTGATATGAGCTGGCCCGTGCGCCATAGTGACTACGGGGAGAACGTATGCATCTGGTAACATCCATCTGTTTCCCTGACTTATCCGTCCAACACCCTTCCTCATCCAAACGTGCTGTGCTTTCCTGCCATACTGCTAACTCCTCGATCGTTGCCTCACTCTGAATCTCCTTGACATTTGCCAACGTATCCTCAAACATAGTAACCTCGGGCACCTACCTAGCTGGATCTGCTACAAACATCTTTTTCATCTTCGTTCGGGCTGTCTCCTTAGCTGTCTGGTCTGCAAATGCATTCCCTCTACCCATATCATCAGTTATTGCCTTGTGGGTGCTACATTTTATTATCGCTAATTTCTTGGGGAGTGTCAGGGCCGACAAAAGCCTATGTATAAGGGCCATTTTGTATCTTCATCCCATGGGAATTGAGAAACCCCCTCTCTGCCCAGAGTCGCCCAAAATTATGGGCCACTCCAAAGGCGTAGTGGCTGTCATAAATATTAACAGCCAGTCCCTCAGTCAACTCGCAAGCTCGGATAAGGGCAACGAACTCTGCAGCTTGGGCCGACTGGTAGGGAACTCGTGACGTCTCAACTACCGTGTGTAGTGTTGTGATTGCATATGCAGCTGTTGTAGTGCTGTCTGGTAGCTTAAAACAAGAGCCATCGACATAGTTCCCCTTGGGGGTCAGATAAGGGAACATCAATCAGGTCTACCCGTCCCTTCGTCTCTTCCTCCGTCTGAAAAATACAATCATGTATATCAATTTCTTCACTCTCAGACGGGAGGGGTAGCAACGTGGCTGGGTTTAGAGTGGCACATCTTTTAATCGTGACATGTGGTGCAAAGAGGGTCAATTCATAACCGGCCAGACGTGCACTGGCGAGGTGCTGTGTCTTGGCTTTATTCAGAAGTGTATCCACAGCATGGGGTACCATGACTGTGAGGTCGGTATCAAGTACGAGCCCAGCCGATTGCCTTATGGAGATGGCCACTGCCGTGACCGCTCTTAGACAGCTCGGGAGGGCTCTTGCGACAGGGTCAAGAAGAGCAGAAAAATAAGCACATGGCCGTTGCTTACCTCCAAAGGCCTGTGTTAAGACGGAAAGCGCACAACCGGCCGTCTTGTGTACGCACAGCACGAACGGCTTCATATAGTCAGGCGTACCAAGCACAGGTGCAGAGCAAAGCGCAACTTTTAATTGGTCAAAAGACTGCTGACATTCAGGCGTCCAAGGCAAGGGTTCATGCACATCTTTAGTGGTTAGTGCGAGCAGGGGTTTTGTTAACAATGAATAATTAGGGATCCATTGACGACAGTAGGAAGTAATGCCAATAAAAGTACTCGCACATCCCTCTGAGTTTTAGGGATAGGCATTTTAACAATGGTGCTGATGCGCTCAGGGGTCAATCTCCTACCCTCCTTTGACAGTAGATGACCTCCTGTCGACAATATTGAAATTTGGAAAGGGACACTTTATGTCCGTGGTGAGCCAAATGCAGCAACAACTTAACCGTACTGTCTTTGCATCCCTTTTCAGTGTCAGAAGCAATGAGAATATCATCCACATATTGTAGCAATACATTACCTGAGGGAAGCGTGAGGGAGTCCAATTGGGCTTTCAAGGCATGGCTATATATACTAGGGCTCTCAGTATAGCCCTGAGGAGCTCGACAGAATCTAAAACTTCTGCCAGCTAGGGTAAAACTGAACAAGTGCCTGCTGTCGGGATGGATCGGGATACCAAAGAATGCATTCTTCAAATCAATGACAGAAAAGAATTTAGCAGAGGAAGGAATCATCATCATCAGAAAGGCTGTAATGTCAGGGACCACTGGGAACTGAGGAACTACTATCTTATTAACTTCGCGCAAGTCAATTACAAAACGATAAACATCTGGATGATCATCAGAGGAGCCTGAAGGTGCCCTCTTAAAATAGGAATAATAGGGCTATTGCACAC
This sequence comes from Calotriton arnoldi, assembly GCA_963921515.1. NCBI lineage: Eukaryota > Metazoa > Chordata > Amphibia > Caudata > Salamandridae > Calotriton > Calotriton arnoldi. Next base: position 1,878,548 of record CAWUFW010000257.1, on the reverse strand, counting down.
ATTAGCAGTCGTCTCTTCGACAAACCCTGACTGAATCAGGTCTTGTATCATCTGCACCAAGGTTCGCTCCCCTGCTTGTGGTATTTTGTACTGCGGAATACCAGGCAAAACGGCATTGCCTTTAACTTTAATGGAAACTGCGGGGATCTGCAATAGTCCTACGTTCGTGTCACCTGTTGCCCACAACGTGGGCGGCACATCCTTAAATTCAGCAGGGAAGGGCGCATCTTTGGACAGACACTGCTTAGTGCAGACCCCATTCGGACTCATCGTCATGTAAACACCGTCCTGGGAACAGTAAATGGTTGCATGCAACTTCTTTAATAAATCTAAGCCCATCAAATTCTCTCCGCAATTAGAGGTCAACAAAAAGGGCGAATCCACAGTAAAAGGACCTATAGTCAATATGAGAGGTTTGGAAATGGGGCTTACAACCGGTACACCAGAAAATCCTACCGAAACATTATTATGGCCAGACAGAGCTGCCCCGGGGACCAGTGAACGGGAAATAGAGCTATTCATAGCATCTGTATCCACCAAAAATTCCTTAGCTGAGCCATGCAAATCTGCAGTAACGTAAGGACCGCGCTGATCTACAGGTATCTGGACTGGTCCCTCACTCTGACCCTGGCTGTCCTAGCTGTGAGACATTCCTGTCACCTCGTCCAGATCATAGTCATCGTGATAGTACTGTTTACCCCTAGGGTCGTCAAAGTAATTCTGGTCAGTGCGACCCTTCAATGTCCCAACAGCCTGAACCCTGTCCTGGCCACCGTCTCCACGACCCGTCCACGAGACCCTCGTCCCCTCGGGACCGCCACCTTTTGCAAAAGCACAGGACACTCGCGCCAGTGTCCCTCCTCTTTACAGTACGCACACTGATTCGGTCCTACAGGCATAGTGTTCCTGCTAGCACGCGGAAGCTGTCGGTCCGGACCACCACGTCCTCTACCATTCCCTCGAGAAGCCTGTTGCAATAACACCTTCGTCTTCAATTCATTGTACTTTTTCTCCACCTTCTCCTTATTTTCCCTATGTTCATAATACTGTGCCATACTCAATATTACAGAAGGGGAGGAGGTAGTTCAGGTGCTCTCCGAAGCCTGCAACCGAGTCGCAATCTCAGGAAGCAGGTTCCTAACAAATCTGTTAACGAACAATCGGACACCTCCCTCCACCGACAAATCCTGCCTGCTAAAATCCAGAAACACACCCTCAAATCGAGTGAAAAAATCAGACACACCTTCATCTTTCTTCTGACGACATGCCATTAACTTGTCCCAATCTACCCTTCTTGGTGGAATGAGAGAATGCATATAGGTAATAATTCGGCCAGGCAAGGCTAGTATCTCGGCCTTAGGCTTCTCACCAGGCTTCCTCTCCTGGTCCCTTGCCTTAATCTGATCCCAGGTACCACCCATTTCTGCAGCGTGGTCCTGTGTGTGTACCTGCCTCCAAATATCAACGGGCACCAATAAACCAAAGAACATTTCGATATCCGCAAGCGTCATCACTGTTGAGGAAGCGGCCTCTGTCAATTCCTTATAAAATGCAGTGGGATTTTTCCTAGGGTCAGGTAACGAGTCTTAAGGGACAAAACCTCACTCCTCTTCCATGGAGTATAAACCCATTGTTCCTGGAACCGGGCCTCTACCCGGCGTCTAGTAACAATGTTATGCTGATCCCGTAGCTCTGATCTTTCAGGATGATATATGGGGGGGACTTCCCTCATCGGGAATTGGGACACTGTCTTCGGGCTCTTCTCAAGCAGCCTACCGAGCTCGATAAGAGACCAGTGTTGCGACATTACCAAAGACCTTACCAGGTGCCATATCAGCAGCATACACATTGTCCCTAATATCATAAATAATCTGGGGTGCGGCATGATGAAAACACTGTTCCCACAGTCCAATCAAAGTAGCCGACATGTGCTTAAGGGCATGCTGCTGCACAAACGGCTCATAATCTTTCATCACACTCCACACATCCTCCACACTGTAAATGGGGTGACGAGCCCACTGAGTGGCCTGATTGGCTACCACCTTCTTCTTTTCATCGCCCACATCAGATCGTATCAATATCCGCCCCAGTCGCTCCCTAGCAGTCGCCCAGGCTCCGTCCCATAATCCACGTACAGGGGTTCCGCTACTCAGTACCGTCGGGGAATGAAGGAAAAGGGAAGGAGTAGTAACAGAGGGAACGGGCACCAGTGTCGCTATTGGCTGTGGCGTAGGGGTAAGAGCTGGAGAGAGGGATGCCGAAACCATAGGCGTAGCAGGAAGACTAGCAGTCATTGCAGGCGCAGAAGGCAAAGCTAAAGAAAGGACAGGAGGCGCGGTGGCCAAGGCAGCTGGATCAATAACAGAAGAAACAGAAACGGCGGAGGCAGAAGAGACGGACGACTGAGGCTGTGGGATGGCAGGATATATTTTCTGCGGGGCGTATGGGGATGGAGCTCGAGCATCTAACAATTCCTCCACAAATGTATCCTGTTCTTCTCGAGCAACAAGACTTTTCACATTGCAATCGAAATTTCCTATTGGCACACTCTATCCCCGTCTCTGTTTTCTCTCTATCATACGCTACAGCTTTCTGAGTCACTGTCTGCATTTTTCCCTTCGGGGCCTCCTTCTCTGCTTTCATTCGTCTCTGTTTAGCTTCCTTTTGCCATGTTCTGAGGGAATCAAACATCGACTGCCTACTTCTTTTCGCAAACAATTTATCCTTTAGAAAATTAATTTTCTGTTCATCAAAAGTGCCTGTCAACGGCCACTCCAACTCGGCATTGTCCCTCGTATATTTGTGCCATAATGTACTAAACATAATAGGGCCAAGGCCATGTTTCACATACATGTCAAAATTTGGGGGGCCTTCTGGTGGCGCTGGCTGACTTCCAATCGAGCATCAGTAGAACAACGACGACAGCCCAAATAAAACACTTTGCTAAAGCACGGCATTTTTCAAAAGGAAACAATTTCACTATTTATGCCAAGCAGATATTTGCAAATATCTTACCAAAATGGGTCCTCAGGCCTCATCAAATACAAACCAAGGTGGTACCATGTTCACAAGAAACTCAAACAAATTCAAGCGCTTGTCCAAAAACAATCCTCTGACCGTACCAAACACAAACCAAAATGGCGGCATAGCCACAAAGAACCAAAGCAAACTCACCTGGTGCACACAGGCCTAACGAATTTATTCTCCACTGCCGACTCTTCAGAACAAACTGTCGGATCCAAGGGTTTCGCCGTTCAGGACCCCAGCCGGGATGACCACTGGGCGAGGCACCGCCCGGTCAGACAGACGGGGCAGCTGCGAGTACCAGACTCTCTCGTGCAGGGATCCCCAGTCCGCCCGTCTGACCCGACGCGGCCCCGACCACCCCACACGTCTGTGGGCGAGGAAGGGGCGCACCCAATGGGGTCCCTGTTCGGGCGCCAACTGAAGGAAGTGACCCGAATTGGGTCACCCGGGTCACTCGCGACCACCTCTCAGCCTTCCAAACAAATGAAGAGCCGGTCAGACAGTAGAGAATACAAACCAAAGTGATTTATTAGTCATACACTCGAGCGTAGTCCAGTCTGGCCAGCCTCCTTGGATTGCTGCAGAGGGACTGACCCCTGCTAACATGGTAATACATAATATACATTTCCAGTACCCCTAAGGACACGCCCAGACTGGAATTTTCCAGTTAGTTGCTGGTGAACAAAGGAGACAGAAGGATGAGCTGCAATCCTGAGACCGGGTACATGCTATCTCAGTTTCAAGGTTACTCTGCCCGTGCCCGCCACTCACAGGGTGGGAGCAGGCCTATCTAATGGGAAAGGTATGTAATTACAAAACAGTCTAATCATTAGTGCAGCGAAGCTCAACCTTGAAAAAATAGGGAAAAAAGAAAATATCGAGACAGCTTTCTGCTGAGGCAAACAGAATGAGACGGAAGTTTAGTTTCGATCATGGTACAAAATTGCGGCTGAATACAAAATGGTGCCGCAAATGCTAACTTAAATCGTACAATGTAAAGAGAAGTCGAGCAAAAACATTTTCCATTCCAACATTAATTGGATTTAAATTGGATGTATTTCTGAAATTCTGAATACAACCCATGGGGCCCCCTGCTGTCCTGGAACCACCATGCCAACAGGTATTTTGGGTGCAACTTGCTATTGCTTCCACATCTGATTTGAAGACTAACGCTCTATCACACATGGATGGTAAAATGAACAGGTCTTGTATGGAAATATGCCTCTACCTGTTTGAGTGCCTTTTAATCTCTCAGCATTGACAACTACAGTATCTTAGTAACTGTCACCATCTAATGGTGTAGGAAAAAGATTTTTATGTTGGAGAACATTTGAGTCATTTGTAACCCTCCGTCTTCTCCACTGCATCAAATGTGTACTGATAACCTTACTCTTTTCTTCTGAAAGTTGCTATATGACTTTCATTTCCATAAATGACCACCTTCCTGACTCGGCAATAGCAAGGAAATGTGGTAGTATCCAGTGGAGACAACACACGGATCCAATTGGTTCGGTCAATGTCTGTATTCATGAGCATATGATGTCATCTTTCCCCACTTCCTTCACCATGGAGAAGTTTTAGATTCAGCAGTCAGTTTGGATGCTTTCTGGGAGTGGCACAAAAAAAATCTTTTAATTGAACTTATTTTTGTTTTTTCTTTGTTTTCTCTTCTCATCTTTTGTTGAAGTTTTGGAAATGTTGTTTTTGACGGTACTTTGAGACGATGTAGGACTTTGGTTTGGCTCATCCGAAGAAGGGTTGAAGAGCACCTTGCCATAAAAGGCCAAATCTAAATTCCCATTTTGTTCCTACTGAGTAATTTTGAATATTTTAAACTTTAGGATTTCCTGCAAGTTTATGAAGCTGCCAGCTTGTTTCAGGCCTCAGCAGACCTACTCCAACTCTCCTCATTTGCAAGCTCTCCTTATCCCTTCAAGCAAACTTCAATAGAAAACCTGTGTTTGCGCGCTAGAAAGTAGAGAGTAGACTGGAGTGCCCATTACCTATACCTGGCACAGCTAGAGCCACATCTGTTTCCTTTTCGCCTGCTTTCACCTTTCTTAATATTGATAGTTTGATAGGAAGCTGGATCTGGTGGCTCAGTGGAGTAATGCGTCTTCTGCAGAGTCCTGTGTTCGACCTCATGGTCACAGGTTCAAATCCCAGCGGGTCCACTCCGCCTTTCATCCATCTGAGGTCGATAAAAGGAGTACCATTTAGTTGGGTAACAATAAACATCTGTTATTCAGTGCCAAGATACCTACGGGTGAACGTGCGCTTTACAAATACACATGTTATGTTATAGTTTAATCTGCACTTAAGGGCGGGATTTACACATTTGCTAGAATAAAATGTGCACATAATTCAGGTTAACTGGACTGGAAAATACTGTGAGAGACCAGGACCCCACAATTGTAGATCACTTTACCACCTGGAGCAGTTTCTTACCTGTTCAACACTTGCATTCTGAAGTGATTTAATGTGACACTGTGCACTGTCTTCAACAACTAATTAGTGGGCATTATCATTATTAAAAAATAAATATGTACATCTAGGGCCATGAAGGTTTGCAACATAAGTAGTGTCAACATTAAAATCTAGTAGAAAAGGGCACTCTTGGTTAGTTTCTGTGAGGAAGGTTGTTGTTTAATTGCGTCACCAGTAAGTACATTTTACTCACTTGAGGAGATGGATGCCTTTAAATTTGACTCTGTGTACGCTATCAACTTACAGAACGCCAAACTCAACCCCTCCTTTAGCCTGCAAAGAAGCACAATGCACTGATTAACCAATTAGGTTTTGGAAGTTCCCTATGTAAAAAAAAAAAAAAGGTCTAACAATGTTAATGAAGAGTTTCTGGGGTGAAATAATCTTGTGTGATTCTGTCTTCATCTGGGCACTCTGTTTATGTTGTCCTGTTATCAGATGTCTCATCAAACACCTCACTCAGTCACTCCATCTTCCAAGTGATGCCCTCTTCTCCGAGACACGAGTTAACCATTTCCCAATTTCTCAGAGTCTTCAACCACAGGGCTCAGCACAGTCTAGTCTATTGTTAAGCAGATCTAAAGGCACTCTGTGCCCTTGCGAATGTACGCAAGGGCACAGAGTGCTTTTAGTGGTACTGGACAACTATAGCATAAAGGGAGTGGAGGGTGAACAGAACTGACCCATGCAAGCAGTGTCCATAGGAGCATCACTCCTGCCAGCCCGGAAATGAAACTTCCACAGTGAGGCAGCCTTGAGGTCTCCAGCCAGTTCAATTTGTGAACCCCTTAACTCTATGCAGTAAGCCTCTACAGTTCCTGGAAGGATAATTGGAAAGGAGACATGGACGTCTGTCTCTTGCATTTGGGCACTGCATAGCATCATTCCAGCCCCCTTTTTCACGCACTAGTCGGGCATGATTCAGCAAGTAAGTAGGATAGGTATGTAAGTTGGCAAATATTTTCAGCTGTTACAAAAACTTTTCACTTTATTAGTGGAAACTGGATGTTAGCAAAGCACATCTTTCTCCCCAGCGTGGCCAATAATAGCAGATGTTGCTATACTAGTGGATTTGGAAACAACAAAGCTGCTCATCAGTTGACTCTTACAGTTCATCATCCACAGCATGTAGTAGCACAATTGATGAATTTGTCATCCCCCACCCACTGAGCAACACGCACCCTGAAGTGCTCATTTTGTATCTAATTTCTGACCAAGACCAGAGGACTGATTCAACTCCAGCTTAACTACTTGCTGTTTTAGGAATGGATGTAGTTCTGTTGGATATTTCTTTGCACAAATTCCTCTCTTTAAGAATATCCCCAGAGACGGACTTGACATAACTTTTGTCCTAGCACTAGTTCTAAAGTGCGACCAGGTGGTGCCACACAGCTCCAGTCACAGCTCCTACCACCCCGGACATACATCAGTGTATTTATAGCAACAAGTGGCGTTCTTGTGAGTTCTTATTTTTCCAAGCCTTATTGCAACGTTAAGAGCTCTCCTTCAGTTTTTACCATCATTTCAAAATTGTAGAAGATGCTTTTTTCAGTGTCTATTTTTTCAACTGTCAGCTACTGAGATGTCTGAGTTTAAACCCTGTCAGCCTTATTGTAAATCTGTCCCTGTTTGAACTGCATGTGATGCCTGGGCAGGGCCACGATCCTCCAACCTATGTTCCTGCACTTCCATATGTCATCATGGAGTAGGAATCCAAGCTGTTCTGTCTGTATCCTCTAAGGAAGCTTCCAAACGATCCCTGTTTTCCCTCAGATATGTCTCGTGACAGGGAATGACTTACCAAAGGGCTCTCTCATACATATATATATTTTTTTAAACGCCATGGGAAGCAAAAGTCCTCTTCCTCTCCTCCCTCTGGGTCCGATTCAACTCTTATGGGTAGGCCTGTTCTTTAGACCCAGCAGATCCGGCCCTGATGCCGCCTGTCTCAGCACTGCTTCTTGGGAAGGGACATCCATGTCCTGAATGCCAGTTCGCCTGGTACTGGCAATGCTTTCATCATCCTCTTCTATGCCGCTCTCGGGGCCATGTCCCATGCCATCTGAGCAACAAAAATAGAGGAAATGCCAAGAGTGGCTTGAGAGAGTGTAAAAGCATCCTTAAAGAAATAGCCTCTTGCAGTTTCTCTACCCAGAGCATAGGGGTTCACCATCATTGGAGAAATCTTTCGCTCCGATTAAGAGGCGCAATCTGTGTTGAATTTGGAGTTTAAGTTCCTTGAGGAGGGTTATTTGAGGGCTGATAACCTCCTTTCCCTGTATCATATTGATGCTGGGCCTTTCCTTGATCTTCATAACTCCAGTGCCCTTCATACGTCTCTAGAAGGGGATAGTTCCTGTGCTTTGGGCCCTCTCTCAAAGGAAGTTGGTTTCTTCACAGATGTTGTAGGCAAAACTGCAGAGGTGTTTGAATTATCCTCTATATCCTACATCCTTACATAAATTCTGCAGCTTTCTTTTGTGTTTTCTGAGTCTCATCCTTTTCTGGCCCAGCATAAACAGAATAAATGCCGCCACTGGCCTGCGTCGTCTGACAGAATGTTTTTTGTTCGCTCATTCTTCTCTGATAAGCCTGGTAGTTTGGACATCATCTGTGAAGCTAAACTGTACCTTACCTACTGGCCTTTTGACTATGAATCCAGCTATTTTAGTTTTATGTGGTGAAAAGTGTTTGTGTTGGGTAGCCTCGCCATACCCACTCCGAGTGCCATGTGACTCCTTGGGCCTTCGCACAGCTGTTGCAACTTTCAGCAGAACTCACCACAATTCTTCTGCTTTCATCAGAGAGGAGGGTCAAAGGGTCGCCACTAGCACCAGGAGTTCTCTGCCCATAACTTCCGGTCTCCTACTTTCTGATTCAATGGGAGACCAGCTCCATGGACTGGCGGGTGCTTAATTTGTTCTGTAAGAGTTTTACTCTCACCCTTCTGGTCACTCCTCTGGAAGATGCTGAAGTTTCCCAGAAGCGTTCCCTAGCCTATGCTTCAATTTTAGTGTCAGAAGTCGTGGCTTTTTTGAAAAATGGGGCCATCAAAGTGTTGCATTTGGAGGATAGGGCACAAGTTTCTACTTTTTTACCCTATGGTTCTGAAGAAATATGCTGATCTCAGACCAGTTCTTGGTTTACAGCTCCTGACCTCTTTATCTGCCTGGACAGGTATGAAATGCTTTTTGTCAGGTCTTCTTGGCCTGCCATGGACAGGAGTGGATGGCCTCCCTGTACTTCCAAGGTGCCTCTTTTCACATCCTAGTCCTTCCAACTCACAGGTGTTATCTTTATTTCACAGTGTGATCTCAGCATTATCAATTTGTGCTGCTGCCCTCTGGGACTTAAAACCACTCTGCGAGTTCTCACCTAAGTTTTAGCGGTACTAACTTACTCCTTCAAAAGGTGAGGAGGTTGTGTATTAGCATACTTCGATGACTGGCTGGTGCAGGAGAGTTTCCCCTATTTGTTTTCGGATCACTGAATCTGTACTTTTGTACTTGCTTTAGTGCCCATGATTTCGTATCAGTCAGTAGAAGCCTCACCTCATTCTGACTTCCTGTCTAGTAATCATGATCCTGGGTCAGGTACTTATGAGGGCTTTTTCTCATCAGAGGATCTCACACATTCAGGATATGATCTGTGTGTTTCAGACTGCAGTAGCAATTCAGCTTCTAAATTCCTCCTTCTATTGGTCTTGTGTACCCTTCTGGTGCCTCATTGCTGGTGGAGGACAAGGTTTCCTCCATGGTCTCTCAGACCCCAGTGGTCCCAGCATCAGGGCAGTGTCTGCACAGGTGATCTTAACCTTGGTCCTTCCAGCCCTTATTTAGTGGATTGGTTCCTTCAATCTCTAGGTGGGATGTCCACTATGACATCCTCTGGCACAGGTTGCTATGATGCGACGCCTCTTTAGATTGGGGTAACACCTGGCGGAGATGATTGTGTGTAAGGCCTTTGGTCCCTGGCAGAGCGATGACTGCACATAAACATGTTGAATGTTTAGGCCATCCACCTGGCTCTGAAAGCATTTTTCTCCTCCATCTCGTACTGCGCAGAGCATGTCTTCTCGGGAACACTGGTTTACTATGATGATGCACCTGGTGCTGGGAGGCTCTGCTTTTGTGTCGGTGATCCCTAAAGCATAGCATGTTTCGAGTGGCAGCACACCTGGAAGGTAGGTTGAACATGAGGGCTGATGCTTTCAGTTGCCTGTCCCTGGAAGGCCATAACTCCACCCTGATATGAAAAATGTGAGCTTTAAGTGTAGGCATTCTAGCAGCGCTCTTTTTGCTTTGTCCCTAAGCAGGAAGTGCCCTATCTTCGACAAACTATTCTTGACAATACATGGCTTTCTGGAGGATGCCTTATGCTTGCATTGGACAAAGGGTCAACCTTATCAATTCCTTCGGATCCCACTGATTTCACAGGTGCTGCATGATATACACTTTGATGACATTCAACCGATTTTCTTTGCTCCAGAGTGGGCGAGAAGGATTTGGTGCACTGATCTGTTGAAACTTTGTTTCTGATAGACACTTCTAGCCTCCGATTCCTCACCATATTAATATTCCCCAGGTATCAAACTGGATCGGGATAATTTTTCCAACAGTACCTGTTGCACGCCGGTAGGTGGTGCCGTTTGGCTCCACATTGACGCTGTTCTGCTCCAGAAACAACGTGCAAAGCCTAACTAGCTGCCATTCCCATGTGGGTATGTTACTTTGCTTTTGAAACTGTCCGCATCCCCAGACACAGATACCTAAAAGCAAATTGGTTGTGATCAGCGTGCAGATTCCTAGACGTGGGAACTTAGTGTACAGAGCCTGATTCTCAGAACAGGGAGTTTGGGAGCGTCGGTGAAGAATCTGCGGTTAGAGTCTCCAATCGAAAGAGCGTTACCGAAAGTAATTAACTTGTTTGTCTGATAGAGACTTTTCTGTACTGATGGCATTCTGCTCTGGAAATGACTTGCAGAGCCTAAATAGGCGCCACTTCCACACCCTGATGTCAGTTCTTTCTGCATCATCAGCTGTGAATCCGAAGCTAGCTCTGGTCTCTCACTTTACGCCAAAGATTTTCTATGTGCAAGGGAAATCTCACCTCCCAAAACAATAGGTTGTAAGCCCAGTTAGGGCTGGTCGCAAACAAATGTCTGTGACAGATCCTCATCAACTTTGCCTGGGGTCGAACCATAACTCCAAGACCTACAGTAACTGCGGGTTTATGAAACCACGGGTCATACTATACAGCGAGGTGAAATTCTGTCGCCAAGCACCCAAATACTCCACAACTAAACCATTCAAAGTGTCAATCCTGATCTTGTTCCCAGACTAGAAGTCTCAGGAGTCATTCCCGAGGTCAGTCATCGCTGTGCTCCAAGTATTTGGGTAAGTCGAATAAAAAAATCCAAGCGGAAGTCAGTCCCTTCCCGCTACTCACATTCACCTGAGAAGGGGCAAGAGTGTCACCATGCTTCTTGTCCTCGCACCTGAAGTTTGGTAACCTCAGAGCCCATTCCACAACTTGTCCTGGCTCAATAGGAGTTTCCAGGGCCATCTGCGATACAGAGGTAGATCAAAGAGGTCTATGAGGCCATGCGCTCCCTCTTTGGATTCCTACTGACTCCCTCTGGCATGCCTACAGGCCTCAAGGAGCAGAGAGGCCCTTGACTTGAGATACCACTGACAGGTTCACCCTAGGCGCCAGTTGGACCCTCCGAATCCACCACTGGGTCTCCCCAGGATCCTGTACTGACTGGTGCCACGTTCCATGCCAATTCCTGGAGCCAATATTCGCATTGAATGTGTGGCTCAAGTTCTCTTGTCTTCCTTAGTCCTAAGGAGATCTTAAATGGTTATGGCTGAAACACATCAACCTTTTGTTGGGAGGGGTCCGGCTACATATATCGTTCTGTGATTTGACTAATCATACAAGACAGTTATGGGGTGTTCCTCCAGGGCTCATTTTAATTCTATAACCACCCAATATCTTTAAAGAGCAATAAAGAAGTAACAAGGACCAGATGGACAATGAGCTTCTGTGCCCCTATGGGAATTTCTAATGCATTAAAATTCTTTGACATGTTTCCGTGTTTTGATATTTGTGATTGTCTGTCCTCAGACTTTATCTCCAGGGATCTATAAATGTGTTTTATTTTGGAATGTTTTCTGATGTACAGGCAGTCCATGTAATGAATTTATACAAGTAATCTTATGATTGATTAAATCTACTTCCTAGTGTAAATTAAGTTGTTTCTTTGTAGTAGAAGTACTTTTTGGTTGCATTTATCCCTACAGTAATCTGCTTTGCTTGTTTTCAGTAGTAGCTGCCCAGGTTACGTGGGGTTAGATAGGCAAACACCTTAGTTTTGATATATGTATTGTCCAAGAAGCTGCCTCTGGAAAGGCTGTTTTCTCATTCCACCAGAGCCAAAGCTGCCACTACTGAGTTCCTGTCCTGGGCATCTGCCAGGCAGGTACGTGGGTGTCACTTCATGCATTCACAAAGTATTAAAGCCTGGACAGCCAGGTTCGCTGAGGGGCATTTTACCTGTTTGTTCCTACAGGTTTCAGCCACATTCACAGACCCACCTCCTGATGGGTACTGCTTTGGTATCTGTTCAAAGGGTGAGGAATCTGCGGTTAGAAGTCTCTATCAGAATTCTAAGTTACTTACCTTCTGTAACACTTTAGTGATTGTATCTAGCTGGAGATTCCTCACAGACCGTACCACACTCTGGTTCTGTAATTCAGGCTCTCTCCATTAAAAAGATCTCAAGCCTAAGAATCTAAACACTAGTCACAACCAATTTGCTTTTGGGGCTATGCGTCTGTGGGCAGCTTCAGAAGCAGTTGATGTCAGCATGCGGGAATGGCACTTACATAGGGTTTGCACCTCATGTTCAGAGCGGGACGGTGTCAGTGCGAAGTCGCACAGTGCCACCTACCGGCAAGCAGAGGTACTATGGAAAAAAAGTTTCCTGATCCAGCCTGATGCCTCACAATTCAGACAGCGAGGAATATGCAATTAGATAGTCTCTACTAGAACAAGCATTGGCATAGCCAATAGGTCTCGCCTTTGGGACCTTATAAGTGTTTAGCCATGCAACTCTTGATGTTGCACCAAGGATATTGTACTGGATAACTAAACACTTATAAGGTCCCAAAGGGGAGACCTATTGGCTATGCCAATGCTTGTTTTTTTTTTGTAAAGGACAAGCAGTGCTATCAGGCTCCGGCTGCCACTTAGTCCACCGCATCACACGTAGACGCTGCAGCCATCTTTGAATGGTTTTAAAGCCAATTCAAAAGCGGTCGCCAGTGTATGTGAATCCCTATCTCAACTGTGAGACTTCTCCTGCTTCCCAAATCTATTAAATACAAATTATGTAAAAAAGAACATCCCTTTCTGAGCTGCACGGCTCATCCTACCCACGTTTCACGCACAGATTTGAAATACTGATGGTTTGGGCTTCCCGGAATTCAACTGGTTGAGAGGTAGAGAGAGGTAGAGAGAGGTAGAGAGAGAGGTAGAGAGAGAGGTAGAGAGAGGTAGAGAGGTGTAGAGGTAGAGAGAGGTAGAGAGGTGTAGAGAGGTAGAGAGAGAGAGGTAGAGAGGTAGAGAGAGAGGGAGAGGTAGAGAGAGGTAGAGAGAGAGGTAGAGAGGTAGAGAAAGGTAGAGTGGTAGAGTGGTAGAGAGGTAGAAGGCGAGAGAGAGAGGTAGAGAGAGGTAGAGAGGTAGAGAGGGAGAGGTAGAGAGAGAGGTAGAGAGAGAGAGGTAGAGAGAGAGGTAGAGAGAGAGAGGTAGAAAGGTAGAGAGAGAGAGGTAGAGAAGTAGAGAGAGGTACAGAGAGAGAGGTAGAGAGAGAGAGAGATAGAGGTGTAGAGAGGTAGAGAGAGAGGTAGAGAGAGAGAGAGGTAGAGAGAGAGAGGTAGAGAGAGAGTGGTAGAGAGAGAGTGGTAGAGAGAGGTAGAGAGAGAGAGGTAGAGAGAGGTAGAGAGAGAGAGGTAGAGAGGTAGAGAGAGTTAGAGAGAGGTAGAAAGGTAGAGAGAGGTAGAGGGAGAGGTAGAGAGAGGTAGAGAGAGAGAGATAGAAAGAGGTAGAGAGGTGTAGATAGGTAGAGAAAGAGAGGTAGAGAGGTACAGAGGTAGAGATGTAAAGAGGTAGAGAGAGGTAGAGAGAGAGAGAGAGAGAGGTAGAGGTAGAGAGGTAGAGAGAGGGGTAGAGAGAGGTAGAGAGAAGTAGAGAGAGGTAGAGAGAGAGGTAGGGAGAGGTAGAGAGAGAGGTAGGGAGAGGTAGAGCGAGGTAGAGAGGTGGAGATAGAGAGAGAGAGGCAGAGAGAGAGAGGTAGAGAGGTAAAGAGGTAGAGAGAGAGGGAGAGGTAGAGAGAGGTAGAGAGGGAGAGGTAGAGAGAGGTAGAGAGAGGTAGAGGGAGAGGTAGAGAGAGAGGTAGAGAGAGGTAGAGGGAGAGAGAGAGAGAGAGAGAGAGGGAGAGAGAGAGAGAGAGAGGAGAGAGAGAGAGAGAGAGGTGAGAGAGAGAGAGGTAGAGAGAGAGGTAGAGAGAGGTAGAGAGAGAGGTAGGGAGAGGTAGAGAGGTGGAGGTGAGAGAGGTGAGAGAGAGGTAGAGAGAGGTAAAGAGGTAGAGAGAGAGGTAGAGAGGGTAGAGAGGGAGAGGTAGTGAGAGGTAGAGAGAGAGAGGTAGAGAGAGGGAGAGAGAGAGAGGTAGAGAGAGAGAGGTAGAGGTAGAGAGAGAGAGGTAGAGAGAGAGGTAGAGAGAGGTAGAGAGGTAGAGAGAGGTAGAGGTAGAGAGAGGTAGAGGTAGAGAGCGGTAGAGAGAGAGCGGTAGAGAGAGAGAGGTAGAGAGAGGTAGAGAGAGGTAGAGAGGTAGAGAGAGAGGTAAAGAGGTAGAGAGAGAGAGGGCGAGAGAGAGAGAGGTAGAGAGAGGTAGAGAGAGAGGTAGACAGAGGTAGAGCGGTAGACAGAGGTAGAGAGGTAGAGAGAGGTAGAGAGAGGTAGAGAGAGAGAGAGAGAGAGAGAGAGAGAGAGAGAGAGGTAGAGAGAGGTAGAGAGAGGTAGAGAGGTAGAGAGAGAGAGGTAGAGAGAGAGGTAGAGAGAGGTAGAGAGAGGTGTAGAGAGGTGTATAGAGGTAGAGAGAGGTGGAGAGGTGTTGAGAGGTAGAGGTAGAGAGGTAGAGAGAGGTAGAGAGAGAGGTAGAGAGGGAGAGGTAGAGAGAGAGGTAGAGAGGGATAGGTAGAGAGAGAGATAGAGGTGTAGAGAGGTAGAGAGAGAGAGAGGTAGAGAGAGAGAGGAAGAGAGAGAGGTAGAGAGGGAGAGAGAGAGGGGGAGAGAGAGAGGTAGAGAGAGGTAGAGAGGGAGGGAGAGAGAGAGAGGTAGAGAGAGAGAGGTAGAGAGAGGTAGAGAGGGAGAGGTAGAGACAGAGGTAGAGAGAGCTAGAGAGGTAGAGAGAGAGGTAGAGAGAGAGAGGTAGAGAGAGAGGTAGAGAGAGGTACAGAGAGAGAGGTAGAGAGAGAGAGAGATAGAGGTGTAGAGAGGTAGAGAGAGAGGTAGAGAGAGAGAGAGAGAGAGAGAGAGAGAGAGTGGTAGAGAGAGTGGTAGAGAGAGGAGGGTAGAGGAGAGAGAGAGAGGTAGAGAGGTAGAGAGAGTTAGAGAGAGGTAGAAAGGTAGAGAGAGGTAGAGGGAGAGGTAGAGAGAGGTAGAGAGAGAGAGATAGAAAGAGGTAGAGAGGTGTAGATAGGTAGAGAAAGAGGTAGAGATGTTACAGAGGTAGAGATGTAAAGAGGTAGAGAGAGAGAGAGAGGTAGAGGTAGAGAGGTAGAGAGAGGGGTAGAGAGAGGTAGAGAGAAGTAGAGAGAGGTAGAGAGAGAGGTAGGGAGAGGTAGAGAGAGAGGTAGGGAGAGGTAGAGCGAGGTAGAGAGGTGGAGATAGAGAGAGAGAGGCAGAGAGAGAGAGGTAAAGAGGTAGAGAGAGAGGGAGAGGTAGAGAGAGGTAGAGAGGGAGAGGTAGAGAGAGGTAGAGAGAGGTAGAGGGAGAGGTAGAGAGAGAGGTAGAGAGAGGTAGAGGGAGGTAGAGGGAGAGAGAGAGAGAGGTAGAGAGAGGTAGAGAGAGAGAGGTAGAGAGAGAGAGGTAGAGAGAGAGGTAGAGAGAGAGAGGTAGAGAGAGAGGTAGAGAGAGGTAGAGAGAGAGGTAGGGAGAGGTAGAGAGGTGGAGGTAGAGAGAGGTAGAGAGAGAGGTAGAGAGAGGTAAAGAGGTAGAGAGAGAGGTAGAGAGAGGTAGAGAGGGAGAGGTAGTGAGAGGTAGAGAGAGAGAGGTAGAGAGAGGGAGAGAGAGAGAGGTAGAGAGAGAGAGGTAGAGAGGTAGAGGTAGAGAGGTAGAGGTAGAGAGAGAGAGGTAGAGAGAGCGGTAGAGAGAGGTAGAGAGGTAGAGAGAGGTAGAGGTAGAGAGAGGTAGAGGTAGAGAGCGGTAGAGAGAGAGCGGTAGAGAGAGAGAGGTAGAGAGAGAGGTAGAGAGAGGTAGAGAGAGGTAGAGAGAGAGGTAGAGAGAGAGAGGTAGAGGGAGAGAGAGAGAGGGCGAGAGAGAGAGAGGTAGAGAGAGGTAGAGAGAGAGGTAGACAGAGGTAGAGCGGTAGACAGAGGTAGAGAGGTAGAGAGAGGTAGAGAGAGAGAGAGAGAGAGGTAGAGAGAGGTAGAGAGAGGTAGAGAGAGAGAGGTAGAGAGAGAGGTAGAGAGAGGTAGAGGTAGAGAGAGGTAGAGAGAGGTGTAGAGAGGTGTATAGAGGTAGAGAGAGGTGGAGAGGTGTTGAGAGGTAGAGGTAGAGAGGTAGAGAGAGGTAGAGAGAGAGGTAGAGAGGGAGAGGTAGAGAGGAGAGGTAGAGAGAGAGATAGAGAGGGTAGAGAGAGAGATAGAGGTGTAGAGAGGTAGAGAGAGAGAGGGTAGAGAGAGAGAGGTAGAGAGAGAGGTAGAGAGAGAGGTAGAGAGGGAGAGAGAGAGGGGGAGAGAGAGAGAGGTAGAGAGAGGTAGAGAGGGAGGGAGAGAGAGAGAGGTAGAGAGAGAGAGGTAGAGAGAGGTAGAGAGGGAGAGGTAGAGACAGAGGTAGAGAGAGCTAGAGAGGTAGAGAGAGAGGTAGAGAGAGAGAGAGAGAGAGAGGTAGAGAGGTAGAGGTAGAGAGAGGGAGAGAGGTAGAGGTTGAGAGAGAGGTAGAGAGAGAGAGAGAGGTAAAGAGGTAGAGGGGTAGAGAGAGGTAAAGGTAGAGAGAGAGAGGTAGAGAGAGGTAGAGGTAGAGAGAGAGGTAGAGAGAGAGGTAGAGAGAGAGAGAGGTAGAGATAGAGGTAGAGAGAGGTAGAGAGAGAGAGAGAGGTAGAGAGAGAGGTAGAGAGAGAGGTAGAGAGAGAGGTAGAGGGAGGTAGAGAGAGGTAGAGGGAGGTAGAGAGAGGTAGAGGGAGGTAGAGAGAGGTAGAGAGAGGTAGAGAGGTGTAGAGAGGTGTAGAGAGGTAGAGAAGTGTAGAGAGGTAGAGAGGGAGAGGTAGAGAGAGAGAGGTAGAGAGAGAGGTAGAGAGAGGTAGATAGAGATAGATAGAGAGAGGTAGAGAGAGAGGTACAGAGAGAGGTAGAGATGTAGAGAGAGAGGTAGAGAGAGAGGTAGAGAGAGATGTAGAGAGGTAGAGAGAGATGTAGAGAGGTAGAGAGAGGTAGATAGAGAGAGGTAGATAGAGAGAGGTAGAGAGAGAGGTAGAGAGAGAGAGGTACAGAGAGAGGTACAGAGAGAGGTAGAGATGTAGAGAGAGAGGTAGAGAGAGAGGTAGAGAGAGAGAGAGAGAGAGGTAGAGAGAGGTAGAGAGAGAGGGAGGTACAGAGAGAGGGAGGTACAGAGAGAGGTACAGAGAGAGGTAGAGATGTAGAGAGAGGTAGAGAAGTAGAGAGAGAGAGGTAGAGAGAGATGTAGGAGAGGTAGAGAGAGGTAGAAGAGAGGTAGAGAGAGATGTAGAGGTAGAGAGGTAGAGAGAGATGTAGAGGTAGAGAGGTAGAGAGAGAGAGGTAGAGAGGAAGAGAGGTAGAGAGGTAGAGAGAGACGGGTAGAGAGAGGTAGAGAGGTAGAGAGAGAGGTAGAGAGAGGTAGAGAGGTAGAGGTAGAGAGAGAAAGGTAGAGAGAGAGAGAGGTAGAGAGAGAGGTAGAGAGAGAGGTAGAGAGAGGGATAGAGAGAGGTAGAGAGAGGTAGAGAGAGGTAGCGGTAGAGAGGTAGAGAGAGAGGTAGAGAGAGAGGTAGAGAGAGAGGTAGAGAGAGGTAGGGAAAGGTAGAGAGAGAGAGGTAGAGAGAGGTAAAGAGGTAGAGAGAGAGAGGTAGAGAGAGGTAGAGAGGTAGAGGTAGAGGTAGAGAGAGAGGTAGAGAGGTGGAGAGGTAGAAAGAGGTAGAGAGAGAGGTAGGGAGGTGTAGAGAGAGGTAGGGAGGTGTAGAGAGGTAGAGAGGTAGAGAGGTAGAGAGGTGTAGAGAGGTGTAGAGGTGTAGAGAGGTAGAGAGGTAGAGGGAGAGGTAGCAGGAGAGGTAGAGAGGTAGAGAGGTAGAGGGAGAGGTAGCAGGAGAGGTAGCAGGAGAGGTAGAGAGGTAGAGAGGGAGAGGTAGAGAGAGAGAGGTAGAGAGAGAGAGGGAGAGAGAGAGAGGGAGAGAGAGAGAGAGAGGTAGAGAGAGAGAGAGAGGTAGAGAGAGAGAGGTAGAGAGAGGTTGAGAGGTAGAGAGAGGTAGAGAGAGGTAGAGAGGTGTAGAGAGAGCGAGAGAGCGAGAGAGGTAGAGAGGTAGAGAGAGGTAGAGAGGTAAAGAGAGGTAGAGGTAGAGAGAGAGAGAGAGAGAGAGAGAGAGAGGTAGAGAGAGAGAGAGAGAGAGAGAGAGAGAGGTAGAGAGGTAGAGAGAGAGAGGTAGAGAGAGAGAGAGAGGTAGAGAGAGAGGTAGAGAGGTAGAGAGGTAGAGAGATAGAGAGAGGTAGGGAGATGGAGAGAGGTAGAGAGGTAGAGAGGTAGAGAGAGGTAGAGAGAGGTAGAGAGGTAGAGCTAGAGAGAGAGAGGTAGAGAGAGGTAGAGAGAGAGAGGTAGAGAGAGGGAGAGAGAGAGGTAGAGAGAGGGAGGTAGAGAGAGGGAGGTAGAGAGAGGTAGAGAGAGAGTTAGAGGTAGAGAGAGTTAGAGGTAGAGAGAGGTAGAGGTAGAGAGAGGTAGAGGTAGAGAGAGGTAGAGAGAGAGGTAGAGGTAGAGAGAGAGGTAGAAAGAGGTAGAGAGTTAGAGAGAGGTAGAGAGAGAGGTAGAGAGAGAGGTAGAGAGAGAGGTGGAGAGGTAGAGAGAGGTAGAGGTAGAGAGAGAGGTGGAGAGGTAGAGAGGTAGAGAGAGAGAGGTAGAGGTAGAGAGAGAGAGGTAGAGGTAGAGAGAGAGAGGTAGAGGTAGAGAGAGAGAGGTAGAGAGAGAGAGAGAGAGAGAGAGAGAGAGAGAGAGAGAGAGAGAGAGAGAGAGGTAGAGAGAGGTAGAGAGAGGTAGAGAGAGAGAGAGGTAGAGAGAGAGAGAGAGAGAGAGAGAGAGAGTAGAGAGATAGAGAGAGAGAGGTGAGAGAGAGAGAGAGGTAGAGAGAGAGAGAGAGAGAGAGAGAGAGAGAGAGAGAGAGAGAGAGGTAGAGGTAGAGAGAGAGAGAGGTAGAGAGAGATAGAGATAGAGAGAGATAGAGAGAGGTAGAGAGAGGTAGAGAGGGTAGAGGTAGAGAGAGAGGTAGAGAGAGAGAGGTAGAGAGAGAGAGGTAGAGAGAGAGGTAGAGAGGTAGAGAGGTAGAGAGAGAGGTAGAGAGGTAGAGAGGTAGAGAGAGAGGTAGAGAGGTAGAGAGGTAGAGAGGTAGAGAGAGAGGTGTTGTGAATCACTATGTTTATGTGAATCAGGTGTGGTAACTTCTGTACTTAATTTTTACTGAAAGGTATATTGATTAAAGGGGTAAAAGAAAGAGAAATAGAGAGAAGAAAGAATAAAAGCGTGAACGGAAGAGCAAAACAAGTGCAAGATAACGAGAAGCCACACAAAGAGATCCCGGACTGACAGTAACTTTCATCATTTGGATCCCAAATTATTCCCTTTTGAAAGTCAAGCTGATAACGGGATGTGTCTTGCAGATCAGAACAAAAGGCAGCAGGCGACCAGGCGGTAGCAAGAGCTGCGCGCGCGCGAGAGAGAGGGGGAGCAGGAGGTGAGCCCGGGAGTGGTGCGTGCGCAGTCTGCTCATTTTCAAGCACTGCACTCATGCTTGTGGCGCGCCCCTGCTCGCTCCCGCAAGGTGGATGCCGCCACAAGCACGAGTGTGTGCTTGAAAATGAGCAGGACGACGGCTAAAGGCCCTCCTATGCAGCGCATGCGCGCTGCATAGGCGAGACCTAAAAAGCATTACCAAAGGTAAATAACTTGTTCATTTGGCCTCCTCTTCCATGCAGACCAGTCTGCTTTTGTATTAGTGAATGGTCGTATCCTCGACCACAAAGTCCAGGTACTTTTTTTTCTGCGTGTGGAGATTGAGTGATACCATTTAGAGGTAGGCATTCTACCATCAGAGGTGGTGGATGTTATTCCAGCTGCCGGAAAACCAGCCACCAAATCTGTTCCTCCCAGTTGAAATCTTAGCCTTCGAGAAAGCAGTTCTAAAAGATGTGGGTGAGATTGACCACAGGACCATCAAGGTCTTTCATAAGACAACCAAGGGTGAACAAGCTGCTATCCTCGAACTATCTAATGAGGCAAACATGGTGATAAAACCAGCGGACAAAGGGGGCGCCATAGTCTTGCAAACAACTGACGCATACCGCAGAGAGTGTCTAAGACTATTGGATGATGAGAGGAACTTCAAACGCCTCAGAGAAGACCCAACGGAACGAATACGGATACAGATAACAAGCATGGTAGAGGAAGCAGTAACACACGACTCGATAACTAAAAAAGAAGGCAAATTTTTATGCAAAACCAAAGCCCAACACACCATATTTTTACACGATTCCCAAGATCCATAAGTCACTAACAAATCCCCTGGGACGACCCATTGTGTCAGGTATTGGCTCGATGTTAGAGCCCCTTTCTAAGTTTGCAGATGCCTTCCTAAGACCTCTTATTCAGAGTACCAATACATGCTTACAAGACACTAAGGCAGTCCTATGCCTTCTTCGGAATTTTCAATTTGATCCTAATACCAGCATTCTGATTGGACTGGATGTCGAGAGCTTGTACACAAGTCTCCCACATAAAGAAACCCTGGATATTATCGAGGAAGTCCTGTTTGAGGCCAACTGGACCTACCACACACCTAGGCATCTGGTTTTGGAATGCTGCAAATGGGCCTTAACAGAAAACTTCTTTCGTTTCAAGGATTTGCTATTCCTCCAACAACACGGGACCAGCATGGGAAGTACTTTTGCCCCTAGTGTGGCGGGGTTGTACGTGCACCCCTTGGAGTCACACAGAATTCTTATTGACACCAACCCCTTCCTTTGTCACATAAAACAATGGAAAAGATACATCAACAACATCCTGGTAATCTGGGAAGGTGATGAGTCAACAGCCGCAGAGTTTATAACATGGCTCAACACACAGAACACTTTCTTAAAGTTCACCCACACTATGAGCAGGATGGAACTAGTTTTCCGAGATCTCAACATCATTTCCGAAAAAGGGATCCTAAAGATCAATACCCACGAAAAACCAACAGCAAAGAACTGCTTACTACTTTATGACAGTTTCCACCCCAGACACCTAAAAGAAAATCAACCTTTCGGGCAATTTCTAAGATTAAGGAGAAACTGTACAGAACTCAACGATTACAGAACACAGGCGGAAAAACTGACAAAGAAACTGATAGCAAGGAACTACCCCAGACGAATAGTGTCACAAGCAAAGAAACGCGCCTGTAACAACCACAAGGATAGCCTCTTGGACCCCTGCCCAAAACCAGACAAAGAAGAAGAAACAAGGCCAATCTGCATAACCACATACAACAGACCGGGTCTCTAAAATCATAGGAAAACACTGGCGGATCCTGAACAGCAGAAATTTGAACATACCAAAACCTATGTTCTCTCACAGGAAAGGGAAAAGCCTGAGGGATATGCTAGTACATACCCGCCCCAAACTCAATAACATTAGATCAGTGAACCAAACTATCTCTGGAACACCACCAAATGGGCCACTATCCCTGCGGTAATTGCATCTCACCAGGATCACTAAGACTATGACTTTCAATAATGGTATGAGTTGGGAACTGCGAAACCTGACAAATTGCAACACCGCAGGGGTGGTCTATCTCATCACATGCCCGTGCAACCTACATTATGTGGGCATGACCACTCGCAAAGTGAGCACCAGAATTTGTGAACACCGCAGCAATGTCCGATGCTAACGCATTACAACAAAGATGTCATCACATTTCGTTGAACTGAAACATACACCCCAAGATTTGAAATGGGTGATTCTGGAACATATCAAAAGCACAGATAACTGGGAACAACGACTTCTGGAGAAAGAGCAGAGATGGGTTTTTAAACTCAGAACAGATACCCAGGGTCTTAATGACAATATCCCGTGGGGCCTGTTCGTTTGACTTTCCAATTTATACCTAAATGAATAACTTTGGGTCACCCTTTAGTAGTATGGGATATCGTACTGCACTAAAAACGTTCTTTGTGCAGCAATCTTTCTGTAGATACTCCCATAGG
This sequence comes from Calotriton arnoldi, assembly GCA_963921515.1. NCBI lineage: Eukaryota > Metazoa > Chordata > Amphibia > Caudata > Salamandridae > Calotriton > Calotriton arnoldi. The sequence goes on along the minus strand of CAWUFW010000257.1, from coordinate 1,856,298 downwards.
ATCCTACATCCACTTTTTTGTTCTTAGCCTATATGATAAAACCCCACGTAGCGATCTAATCACTGGGGTCTTTTTTACCCATCCATGTCATACTCCTCACAGTGAACGTGATAATGACAGTAATACCAAAAAATTGGAATCTTGTGAGTCACATAATAGTTATGAAATTCCTTCCAACAACAATTCCCTTTTAGAGCCTTTTCACGCACATCAGTGATCCACAAGATATTACCATCTCCGTTTTCTCTCCTAACTGAGGTAAAACAGATATCACTACTTCGGTCTTTGAATTTGACATTAAGGGCCTAAATTAAGATCTTTTAGTATTTTTGAAACGACAATTCCTTGTACGTGTATTCTCACTGCCACCCTTCTGTTTCCAGCATTAATCAATGCGATTTAGACATTCCGATATGGCCCTGATGGGGACCCATGGTGAGCCGCCATTTTGAAAAACAGCAAGCATTCTAGTCTTCCTCCACCTACGCGCACGTACGCGCACATACGCGCCAGCACTGCTTTGCTTCAGTTTAAATCAGGAACCGGAGACACACATCGCTAAGATGCGGTCTCCAGGGAATCGATTAGGCAAGTAAGCCAAGGACTGCATTGACGAAGTAAGTAACAAGGAGTGCATTATGGGGCACACCTCGCGATGGCCGTGAGCGGCGGTACAATACTTTGCCTCATTTCCACACGGGTATCTTGACGATCCTGTGTCCCATTTTTCTCCGCAAAATAGGGTTTGACTACAGGCCCCTCCTCCCTGGCAAAGACCATGATGCAATATCATGGCATCCAAAATGTATGTAATCTGATATATTTTTATATGTTTATGTGTTGTCTTGTCTTGTTTTGTTTCACAATGCCTCCCTATCACGGTGGAGACATTTTCACAGCCACTGAGTGTAAACTACGATTTTTCACATATGGAGTGATCACTGGTTTTCAGTTTAACTGAGCACCCGCACTACAGGGTGTTGCATATTTATGTCCTTTGACAGCATTTGGGTTTGTCAGCCAAGGCTGATGAGCTGAAGTTTTTAAATTTTCTTCTTCTTTTCATTACAGATACGGAACGACTCAATTGTAACCGTATGTATATTAGGTGCATGCGCATGAGGAGTGGTACCATTGGGAGTAGATTCCCTATAGGTCCTGAAGAAGAGCCAATAGAGGAACGGCTTGAAACATGTTGACTGATCATTTCTGAACAGAACGGACTCATTACAGTCCATGCCTTCAGTCACAACCCCTGATTTTAACCTTACCGGCTAGGGGCGGGAATAAAAGAATTGTCCTACTAGTCAGGTATTTTTAACTTTATTTTCCACTCCCTCCCACCTCACTATCTTTATCATTTACTACATCAATAAGTGCTCCTGCGTAACCGTTAAGTCGTAGCACGCCTCAATCCGTAGAGGATTTGGATGAACCCCAATGATGAAGCATGCCTCCAAGGGGCAACCCTGGTGGGTGAGGGGTCTCTAGGAAAAAAGGTTTTTTCCTACTGAACGATCATAGTGGAATTTTGCTGTATCCCACACACCATTCCCCGGGCAGGTTTTCTTCGAATCTTTCGATATTTGTGGTAAACGTATCTGCAAGAAAGATAAACCTAGCCTTTACCTCCCCCCTATTTTTTGTTGCGTCCAGTATGTGGGACAAGGTTCTTTATTTGAACAGAGAAAATTAGTGTCAGTGGTGTAAGGATATTCTACACCTCCCAGAGAAAGGATACACAGGGTATATAAAGACAAAGAGACATCAGGTGTGCTCAATGAGCTAAAAACACTATGCCGCCATAGTAGTGTACAATATAAATGAGGAGAAACCTCCTTCATATAATAAGACAATATAAGTACACCCAAAGAACTGCAAAGTCTTTTAAGGTCTTCTCATGGAAGCAGGTCTGTTTTTATTGGTGAGAGTTCAATGATCAAACTAAGCTTGCATTTTGAACATTGGAAGACAGCTGACACCTCGGCCATTTTGGAGTCAATAGAGGCAGAAGCAATAGCTTATAACATTTTTAATGGGGATTGGGGGGTCTGTGTATTAAAACTGTTTTAATTGACTTCTTAGTGTTAATTAAAATATTTAGAGGAAGGTATTCTACGTCTGATAGGGAGCTGATTGTCCATGGAGTTTGTTGTCCATGAAGCGACTACAAACTTCTTTTTATATACAAAAGGAATACCTCCCCCAGGACACAGCAGGCGGTTAACTGATTTCAAAAGATTGCCAGGAGGAACAGCCAGCGTGAGATCAGGAGTTGGCTCTTCTGTTAGCCATGTTTCAGTTAAAAATTCAAATTCCACCTTGAAATCTTCCGAGAGGCTTCTCACTTTAATTGCATGCTTGACCACAAAATGATGAATACACGTTAGCTTAGCATTCCTAGTAGTCTGGCAAGTGACTACCTTGGAAGTTCTATGCAAAGGTAGAACAGGTATTGGAGATGACACAATGGGAGTGCACCTTAAACAGTCAATATTACCAGGAATTGACTTTAACTTCCAACTATTGGGTTCCACGCTATATAGTGGTGAATCGCTTAAGGCTAAAATGAAGTCCCTACTTACCGACTGGGGAGTAAATTGAGCATACTCCTGGCCACAGTCTCTGCGCAGACTGGCATGCCTTTGGAGCTCTTTCGGCGCGCAAGCAGGCGCCTGCTGCTTGTCCGTGCTTCTGCCTGCTCTAAATAGGGTGAGAACAGGCGGCACATTCCGGTTTCAAAGAAAGGGAAATAGCTAGAACACGCACTCCCAATGTGGTGTCTTTAGCATGGAACACTAGAAACAGCAGAAAATAGCAGACACTCTCTCCATGAGTAAAACATTTTCTAACTATTGCGAAACGAATTTTCAGTTCTATTAAGGACTTAGAGGCGAGGTTTTTTCTTCTCAATCTTCACTGCAAAAATGACAGCAGCCAATGAAAACAGTTAAACACAATAAATGACATTTTCCATGTAAAAGATTCCTCTAATCATGTCCAACCTAGCCCTTTATCTGCTAGAGGGACTAAAAACCCTCCTCTTTCTTTTCAAGACCAGACAACAATGAAGGAAAGAAAAGGAACAAGACTGAAGCGAGACTAACAGTCGTGGGCGACATGCACAACACATAGATGGCTTTTAAAGGACTCTGGGAACAGTACGGTGTTGATGGGGCAATTCCTGACATATAATGCCCATAGCAATGTGATTAGAACGATATGGGGCCCAGATCATAAGGAAACCACCATCAGACACGCTACATTTATTACCCATGGCTTTGGCAGAAGAGCTGTCATCCTGCTGTATGAGGTGTCCCAAATGTAGTCCAAGCACTTCCCGAAGCTGATCCAGGGGACTAGAAACTAAATTGATCCGAAGGGGCTCCTCTGTAGAATCCACTTCCGTTGTCCCAGTACCAGTCAAACAACATCTCTAGCTTACAGTAATCGCATCCTTGCCATCATCTGACCCAGGAACAGAACTAAACCGCCTATAGGGAAAGCCACTACTCCTGTTTCTGATCATTTCCTGAAAAGAAAAAGATGTACAGTAGCTACTTCCCCATAATAGCAGGCATAAACAACTGGGGGTGTGTGACAATCATTCATGGCATATGGAGCACATAAGAATTGCTTCATCTCGATCTCGTTAGACAGTACATTTCGTAAGCTTGCAATGTTTCAGTAGCATCACAAAACAACTCTGGTGGAATAATCCTCGCATCCTTAATAGAGTTGTAAATTCTTGATGCGATAGCTAGAAAATGTTTTGTTCAATGTCAGGACAGGAGACTCAGATTATGCTGGTTTAAAGCTGTTCCACCACCACCACCACAGAGGCCACATTAACAACTGGTTTATAATAGATTGTTCTAAACGTGGAGTCTGAGGACAAGTCCACTGCCTCATAATATCCTCCAGTCTGGAACCTAACACAAAGGTTCTCGATGCCATTGCATCCCTAACTGAATATGCACCAAATTGACTTACATCGATGCCAGCCTTGGCCACAACCCAGCTCGCCAGCGTAGGTGACGTGATGGGTCAAAATGTTTTTGTAAAATAATCAAAAGTTGGAGAGCCTTTACGCTCCCTCATGCAGTCCTCATAGGCCTTCAGACATTGTAGGACACACAGTTTGGGGTTGTTCGTATAACACAGATAAGATAAACTTTTAGAGAAAGCCTTTGTGTGCCTAGAAATCTGAAGGGAGACACCCTCAGGAGAAAAAACTCTTACCAGCCAGCTGAAGAGCACGTACATCTGACACTCGAGTGCATGAAATCGAGTGCAAAAGCATTGGCAGCTCCTCAGACAGCTGTTCCAGAGAAACGTCAAAATTATTAGGCTAGTTTTGTGAGAAATTTAACACCACATTCACGTTCCATAAACAAGAATACTGTGGTTTAGGAGGGTTGGGCAAGCGAATACCTCTCATAAGTTTACTTCTCACAGGTACACTAGCTACACACAAGAATTGACTTCTCTGCAATGCGGGAATGGCCTCCCCATCCTAGACACTGAATACCTAGGCCGCACCCTATCCAACCACAACCCGCTTAAGATGGTGGTGGCATCGAGCACAAGCGCACACAGATACCAACCTGGAAATTACACGTTGAGGCACCTCAAGTCCCGGTGTTCAGGGACAAAATCGGCTTACACATTGATCAGTACTTCGAAGACAACCAAAACACTGCAACCAGTAGGAGGGTGGAATGGGAAGCGTTCAAAATTGTGATCCAGGGCATGTGCATCAAAACAACACATTGGGTGAAAACTGCAATACGTTTCCGGCTGTTGCAGCTGGAATGCACAATTCGTGAAAGAGAGATACGAGCAGGGGCTGCAGCGTGTGCGGTACATGACATTGAGGATGCCAGTAAGGAACAGACAGGCAGACTAGGGGGATTGGACTTACAGAGAATACATAGCCAAACAACGCTCAGAGGAAGGGGGGCAAAGCTAGGCATTTACTAGCTTAGCTTTTACGGACCTATTTATCTAGGTCATGGATGGGATGTAACAAAACACCTGGATCGGATGGTCTTCTGGTTTTGTCATATGGCACGTACAAGGCTAAGTTGGCCCCAAAACCCCTTCATATATGCCAAGGAGGCAGGAATACTTCCTGCGTTCATGAACAAGGCGCTGATAGAGGTCCTCCCCAAGCCAGATTGAGATCCTCCTTGAGGTACGATCATATAGAATCCTATCCCTCCTAAATTCGGACTATAACATTCTCTGGAAAATTATTGCGAACAGACTGACTCTGTGCCTTGCCACCCTCATCCACCCGGATCAAAATGGCTTTATACTGGGCGGGAATACATCCCTAAACCTGAGGTGCCTATCCTGCCTAATGGCCAAGGTCCCACAAGGGGGCAACCCGTACATGCCTTTGTCCCTCAACATTGAGAAAGCTTTTAATACCCTAGGTGACCCTACTTGATGAAGGTGCTCAAAACTATGGGGTTGGGAACTGAATTTATGAAGTGGATATGGATAATTTATAACAGCTCAACGGCCCGAGTATGCACTGGGCACAAGATCACAGGCGTTTTTCCCATAGACAGGTGCACCAAGCAAGGGTGCCCTCAGCCACCAATTATCTTCGCCCCAGCCATGGAACCCGTAGCGGGCATGTTCTGGCAAAAAGGACCGGAGTGGGGGTGCTACTCAGTGGTAACTCATGGGTAATATTCTCTCTATACACAGATGGTGCGCTTACCTGTGCGATCCACAGAAAGACCTCCGGCAGGTAATGGAGACACCTAACATTTGGCAAGGTATTGGTATGAAACTTAACTGGGCAATGCCTGTTCCTACTCCGGCAGCTCACGAAGGCTGAGAGACAACCTGTTCCGGATACAGGCCTCGAGTGGAGGCTAGACACCTTCCACTACTGGGAGTCAAGGTATATCACATGGAAGAGGTCCTTCGCCATGGGAACCTGGGCTCAATACTACCAAACATGCGTTACTTCCTGACTTTTTGGAGATCTCTAACTGTCTCTCAAATGGGAAGAGTGGTTTTCACCAAAATGCTGGTGCTCCCTAGATTATTATACTACTTTGTTGCACTCCTAGTGATCTTGCCTAAGGTGTTTTTCTCAGACTTAAACAGCATATTATCAGACTGGGCCGGGCAGGAAGAGGGTGCCCTTGTGTAAATTATACACCCCCAGAAAGGGGAGGGTTGGGTGCTCCACACAACCAGCTGTACTACTCTGCTACATAGGTGCAGTGGCTGTCCAGGTGGCTCGCACCCACCCCCAACCTGGAGAAGGCGAGTATGCAGAGCGAACTTTGGGGACAAGCAATCACGGAGTGGCTGCTCGCCCCTTCCAAACAAACCACCTGTTATGTTTCATATAGGTACCCCAATATAGGCTCAGGTAGTCACCTAACCTTTCACCTATATTCTCCCCTACCATTGCACTACATAACGGTTCTTAGGATTGACCTTTTACCTAGTTACGGTACTGCAAACAGGACATGGGGTTTTCCCTGAAAACTACCCTCATCCATTATGCATGAGGATTCTTGGAAACTCAGCAGGACTACCATCTACTGCATAATAACTATGTATAAGGGTCATTCCTTCCATCATCCTAAGTCCAACATGACACAGCAAGGTAGAACCCCTGAGGGTACCACTTTGGGTATATAAACACCATATCTTGCTGAGGTAGTCAGAGGAGAAAAGGACTTCCATGCCGACACACTGACGCGAGACACTGAGGTTCCTGCACTCAGACACTCCAGCTCGCAGTGGTCTGACATCCCTTGCGGGGTCTTCATCTCGAGACCAAGACGGGGTCCCACAGTCTCTCACTTTAGGTAATGGGGTTGACTTTATCCTAGAGGGATTCTTGACTTTACACCTACATACAACCTAGGTACACTTAGTACATCTAGTTAGGGCCGCATCGTAGGAGTACGCATTCTACTGTCCTGTATTTTATATACTTGCCTGTATTCATTGTTTTAGCACGATGGTAGAAATCTACCATCCTTTTACTCTGTTAGTGCTTCTAATCATTTATATCTGTTTCTGTCTAATGGTTGTTTCAGCACACCTATTTTACACTAGAATGATGCTGGTTCAATAAATGCTTATTGAAAAACGTCCCCACCGTTTATTCTGTGTATCTCTCTGAGACAAAGTGAGCACAAGTGACTGAGCGAAAAGTATCGCACTGTTTCCACGATCCTGAAGGATCAGGGTTGTCATATTCGATAGTTGCCAAGACCTATTCTCTCCTTGGTAAGAGGGGTTTCTAGTGGCACTGTGAGCTAGCTGGTATATATACTTATGTGCCTGTTTGGCATATCGACACGCACCATGAAGAATAAATGCGTGCTGTATTTTAAAGACTTAGCGTACGTCCTGGCCAAGAGATGGATAGCAATGACACGAAGTCCCCCTCTGCGCCATTAATGAAACATTGGATACGTGATCTTGTCAAATAGGTGAATACAGAGATCATGGTACGGAACTCCTTGAACATGAGGGGCCTTAAGGGCCCCCACTCAGTCGCCTAGGACACATACATTGACGCACTAATGAAAAAGTCAGATGAGAGGCCACCTAAAACCCTTCCCCTACCCGACAGGCCACAGCCCACTGGCAACAAAGAGGGATAGACACACTGGACGGAGGGGGAGAGGACACACTACACCGAACCAAGCCACAGCCGGGGACCCAACCCACCAAGCCAGTTGGATGGCACACCTCAGATTCTGGACATATACACCAGAATCCAGAATACGTACTCTCCCTAGAAAAGAACCCACCTTCATGCTTAAACCAGAAAATACACTTAATAGACTTGAATACTGATACTTGGTTCCATTGTCTTTGAATCTTTCTTCCCTTCCTATACATTGCACATTTTATATTCTGTTTTCTGGTGCTCAAGCCTGGTTAGGATCTGTAAACAAAGTTTAAAGAGTTACCAATGTTTTGGAGAGTGGATCGCAATTCTCCGCGCTCTCAATGTATTGAAAACAGCACAGGCTTCGCAATGAATTAGCAATTGCAGCAGTGTACACTTTGTGTAACCTGGGTGCCCAGTGGTGCAACTCAAGTTGTGTGTGGTATTTTGTGTGATTATCATTATTTGTATAGTATTTTTAATATTCATATGCATACATTTTGTATAGCTGATGAAGAGTAAATCTTGGAAAATATGCAATCAATCAATCAATCAATCAGGGAATTGTAAGCGCGCTACTCACCCGTGAGGGTCTCAAGGCGCTGAGGGAGGGGGGGGGGGCCTCAGATCTGTTTAGCCGAAGAGCCAGGTCTTGAGGGTCTTCCTGAAGGTGTTCAGGGAGGGGGCGCATCTGATGTCTGCCGGTAGCTCGTTCCAGGTCTTGGCTGCAAAGTGAGCAAAGGATCTTCCGCCTGCTCTGGCTCTGTGGATGCGCGGGGTTTCGGCCAGTGCGAGGTTGGAAGATCGGAGGTTTCTTTTGGGTTAGTGGAAGTTGATTCTGTCGTTGAGGTATTTGGGTCCGTTGTTGTGTAGGCATTTGTATGCGTGAGTGAGGATTTTGAAAGTGACTCTTTTCTCCACGGGGCGCCAGTGGAGACTTCGTAGGTGTTGGCTGATGTGTTTGTGTCGGGGGATGCCGAGGACGAGTCTGGCGGCGGTGTTCTGTATTGTCTGGAGTTTGCGGAGTAGGGACTTGTTGATGCCGGCGTAGAGTGCGTTTCCATAGTCCAGTCTGCTGGTGATGAGTGCGTGGGTGACTGTCTTCCTTGACTCAGGGAGGGATCCACTTGAAGGTCTTGCGGATGATGGGGAGGGTGTTGAAGCAGCTGGAGGTGACGGCGTTGACCTGTCGGTTCATAGTGAGTGATGAGTCGAGTACGATGCCGAGGTTCTTGGCGTGGTCTGAGAGGGTAGGTGGGCTTCCGAGGGCAGTCGGCCGCCAGGTGCTGTCCCATGCAGAAGGGGTGGTACCGAGGACTTCTGTCTTCTCGGCGTTGAGCTTCAGGCAGCTGTTGGTCATCCAGACAGCGACGTCTTGCATTCCTTTCTGGAAGTTGAGTTTGGCAGTGGTGGGGTCCTTGGTGAGGGAGAGGATGAGCTGGGTGTCGTCGGCGTAGGATACGATGTTGAGGCCGTGTTGTCGGACGATGGCTGCGAGGGGGGCCATGTAGATGTTGAAGAGGGTGGGGCTCAGTGATGAACCCTGTGGGACTCCGCAGGTGATTTTCGTGGGGTTGGAGAGGAAGGGTGGGAGTCTGATCCTTTGGCTTCTTCCGGTGAGGAATGATCGGATCAAGTCCAGGCCTGTTCCTTGTATGCCTGCATCGTGTAGTCTGGCGACTAGTGTGCGGTGGGAGAAAGTGTCGAAGGCCGCTGATAAGTCGAGTAGGATGAGGGCTGCAGAGTGGCCTTCGTCCAGGAGGGTGCGGAGGTCGTCTGTGGCGGCGAGTAGGGCGGTCTCTGTGCTGTGGTTGCTTCGGAATCCCGATTGGGACGGGTCAAGGACGGCGTTCTCTTCAATGAATCGTGTCAGTTTCCTGTTGACTGTTTTCTCTGCAACTTTGGCTGCGAAGGGGAGGAGCGAGATGGGCCGATAGTTCTTGAGGTCGGTGGGGTCAGCTGTGGGCTTCTTGAGCAGGGGTCTGACTTCTGCACGCTTCCAGTCATCTGGGAAGGTGCCTGTTTTGAAGGTGGTGTTGATGGTGCGTTGTAGTTCGGGTGCGATGGCGGCCGCGGCTCTGTGGTAGATGTGAGGGGGCAGGGGTCGGTGGGGGCCCCCGAGTGGATGCTTTTCATGGTCGAGGCGGTGTCTTCGGCCGTGATCGGTGTCCAGTTGGAGATAGTGGGCTGGCTGGTGTTTCTGGGGGCCGTCTGTGGCGCCTGGTGGATGGTCGATGAAGTTGTCGTAGAGGTTTTTGATCTTGAGGTGGAAATAGGTTCCAAGCTTGTCGCAGAGGTCTTGGGCTGGGGTGATGTCTGTGGCTTCGATGCGTGGGTTGGTGAATTCCTGAATGACACTGAAAAGTTCCTTGGAGTTGGTGGAGTTGGCCAGGATTTTGTTGTGGATGAAGTTCCTCTTGGTGGCTCTGATCTGGTTGTGGTAGTCCGTCATGGCGTCCTTGTAGGTGGTGTGGTTTTCGGTTGTCTTGGTGTTTCTCTAGTTCTTATCCAGGCGTCTGCAGGTGCATCTGGCTTCTTGGAGAGCGGTGGTGAACCAGGCGGCTTTCCTGGGGCGTTGTCTGTCGGGGTTGCGTAGCGGGGCGAGCTCGTCTGCGCAGTTGAAGATCCAGGTGTGGAGTTCTCTGGCTGCGTCGTTTGCGTCGGGTGCCCAGGTGTGGTTGTCTCGGGTGAGGGTGGAGTTAAGTTGCACGTCGGTAACCCTGCTCCAGTTCCTTCGAGGTGGGCGTGGGGCTGGTTTGGGTGCCTTGGGTTTGTTGATGGCGAAGTGTACGCAGTGGTGGTCGGTCCATGGCGGCTGCGTTGTGTGGCTGAATTGGACGCTGTTTCCTGCCGCGAAGATGGGGTCGAGGGTGTGTCCTGCTCTGTGGGTCGGTGTGTTGACGAGTTGTTTAAGTCCGATGCTGGCGAGATTGTCACGAAGGATAGTGGAGTTGGGGTCGCTGGGGTTGTCGAGGTGGAAGTTCAGGTCTCCAATGAGTATGTAGTTTGCTGAGGCGATGGCGTGGGGTGCGATGAAGTCGTGATGGTGGTGGCGAAGGGTATTCGGGGGCCGGGGGGTCTGTAGATGAGGGTTCCTCGGAGTGTGGCTTTGGGGGTGGTCTGGATCTGGAAGTGCAGGTGTTCGGCGGAGGGGAAGGTTTTGCTGGAGGTGGTGAGGCGGAGGGTGCTCTTGTGGGCGATGGCGAGGCCCCCTCCTGGGTGGTTGGGGCGGTCTTTCCTCTGGATCTTGTATCCGTCTGGGATGGCGGTGCTGATGTCGGGGGCGGAGGATGCGTTGGTCCAGGTCTCTGTGAAGAAGGCAATGTCGGGCGAGAGAGAGTCGAGTAGGTTCCAGATTTCCATGGCGTGTTTGTGTACGGAGCGTACGTTGAGGAGGATGCATTTTAGTTTGTCGCCGGTGCTGGCGTCGGCGGTGTTGGAGGCCGGGGTGGCGGTGAGGGTCTGGCGGCAGTGGAGGCAGGAGAACTGGCCGTGGGTCATGTTCGGCGAGGCCTGTTGGCATTCTCTAAGTCTTCCAGGGTTGAGTGCGAGGAGGGTGGTGGTGTCGTAGCGATGGGTAGTGGGAGGTCCAGGGTTCCTGGCGCTGGCCGCGGTCGGGTCACGGACGGGTGCAGATGGGTTTGCCTTAGGCGCGCTGGCGGCGCAACCGCGCAGCGGCCGCCATTAAGTAGGGGAGGTGGGAGCGGGGGAATACCGGAGGGGAATTCCGGGGGGGGGGAATTCTGGCGGGGATGGGCCGCAGGGGCAGCAGCGGCGAAAGGAACAGGGAGGCACGAGAAAATAAAAACAGTGGTGGAATTAGAGCAAGACACAGATGGGCACAATAACAGTGGCACAACAGGGAAAAATTTAAAAAAAAAATGGCTGAGAAAGGTTACGGTGGTTGCAGGCAGTCTGGTCCCAGTTGGAGCGGGCAGTAGGCGCAGGAGCGGGCAGCAGCCTCGAACCTCCCAAGGAGGAGGTCGGGGTCTGGAGGCAAGAGATGGCACAGCGGAGCTGCGGGGAGAGAGTGGACCTAGACCGAGGGTCGGAGGTCCATGCAAGATTCAAAAGCCTGTACACAGCGTGTCGGTTTCATGGAATTTTAATGGTAACGCGTTTCAACCCTGCTGGGTCTTCGTCACGGCCTAATTACAAAAACACTGTGCTCAATCTACCAGTTATCTCTAATAAAATGGGCTCTGTTCCCCATAACGTTGATCACAAGATCCGCCCAATGTGTGTGCTGTGTGCATGTGGCATTTTAAACACATGTTGTGTGATTGGGAGGCCATGTGTGGAGAGAATGGTATCCAATGGAGGCCACCATCAATATTGTCAGTTCTCCCCCAGATTGTCCTAGTATTTTGGGTAGGCAATGAAACATACATTTTTAGCCTCTGGAACATCAATTCAAGTAGATCTTTCATGCAAGGATCAAGTCAGTTGCCCCGGCAACCCATCCTCTTTTGTGTGCTGGGCATTGCCTAGCAATGGAGAGTCTTGGCCACAATTGGCTGCCTAGCATCTACCTGGAATCCACAAACTGACCATTTGGAGCTTGCCTGCTTCCCTGCCCTGCAATACCCTGCAAGGAAGCCAAAGAAGATGCACTTTGCTGAAATTATCTTAGAGTTCAAAATACAAAGGTATCTTGGAATGTGGCTAGGGTTGTGTTTAGTGTTGATTTCCTGCAACTGTCCCTAGGAGAGTCTACTGTAGGTTTTGGCTACCTAAAGCCAGTAATTTGTACTTTGTTTGAATATCACAAAGAAGCTCTGTTGTTCTGGCATAGAGGGACCTCTTCCATAGAAAGGACTCTTTTTCACTAATATCTGGAGAAGTCCCACTGCCCTGGTAGAAGAGGAAGGTGAACTGTCTAGTGTAGAACAGAGCAGGCCCAGCCCAGAAGGGTAAATAGTGTAGCACAGAGGAATAGAGACTCCCAGAGGCCTTTTGAAGAAACTGAGTCACCCAGGACTAATGATACCCTAGTAACCCACATGTCCCAAGATCTTTCGTAACAGCAAGAGGGTAAAGGACCTGCTGGAAACAGTCTGAGAAGGCAAGCATGGTAAGTCTCATAGTCCATGCCTCTTCCATCCCTTGTGTGGTAGCAGGCTGTATAACTCCATTTACAGCTCAAGAATGCGAGAGAGGCTTATCCTCTTCTCTCTAGCACTCAGGGTACCAATCTGTTGATTGATCGATGTGTCATGGAGCAACGTGTATAGTCCTTATCAATCAGAAGCAATTAAAGTTGTGGTTGAGCTGTAAATCCCAGTTTCCCTGTTCCAAAGAGTGAGCCACTGAGTTCATTGTGTGCATAGATTGCTCCTGGCCAATTCACAACTCCGATGTTCAAGATATGGCTGTGAAGTTTGGTACTCTTTGGGGACGTTCCTTAGTCACTAGCCCAAATCCAGCACTGGTAGTCACTCTACAGAAAGATTGACTTAAGAGACCATTTGGGACAGGAACTTTTGTTTTCCCTAAGCTGTGCCCTGTGACCAAAACGCTGATCAACAGCACCCAGACAGCACTATCAACCAGACATCAGGAGTTTTGGAAACCCTTCCTTTGACATCTTAAATCCATCACTTTTACCTGGGAAGAAAAGCCTACTCAAGTCATGGTTTATTTCATTCAGCCCCACTGTCTTTGCCGGAAATGTGGGAGGAGCTCTGAAAACTTAGGGAAGGGCAGGGACTGTACTTGTGGGATTTTAGACGAGACCCATAATGGGGAGCAAAGAATAGACAACAAAAAGCAAAATCACATTTATACAGTTCTTCATGGACTTGAGAAGGGAAGTATTTGCACTACCTGCAAGATGGTAGGAAACTTGAAAGAAAGCCTCACTCACTGTCTTGTGAGGGTAACGGAGAAGTGCGGGCTGCACACTGGCGCGTATTATGGTGCCAATTCGAGGGTTGATATGCCCTTGGTCTCCTTAATTGGGACTCACCTACAAAACTGACCTTACCGGATGGATTTTATTAAAATTAGACCTTTAGTTGGATTATTCTTTTCTATTATTTGACTTGGATTTACTATACGAAAAAACGATACAGGTTTCTCCCCGCAATTGAATGGGAGAATTGGTGGCCTTGAAACCATTCGTATAATACTAAGCTTATGCCCTGAAGAAGCCCAATGTATTGGACGAAAAGCGTTGGTAGTTCTTCCCTGCACACACATGTCACGTCTGAATCTGAATAAAAAAGATGATTTGGAAATACATCTCTGAAATTGAATCTGAGTTTTTTGACTATCATTAAATGTTTAAGTACTATTTGGTGCACCGGTTGATCTTTGTTTAGAATTGTATAGTCCTGTTAGGCCCGCACCTTGACAGTGGGTGCTTGAACTGTGTGCACATTGACATATATAGGGAGATTGCCTTTATTATAAAAACTGTGGGGATAGCGGGATAGGTGTGATTCTCAGTATGGGTTCCACTATCGTGCTTAGTTTCTGCTAGAGAAGGAAAGTTTTGCACTACCTGCTAGATGGTAGGGAACTTGAAAGAAAGCCATCTGTTTCCCTAGTTCTTGTTTCTTTCTTATGCTTTGCTTGGTCATTGATGTTTAATTCTTTGATGTTGTAGCCTTATTTCCCACAAATGTCTTTTGTTTGCCAATGCAAGTGCCGAAGTGCAGGAGTCTCATCGAAATTGTATATATATATATTTTTTTAACCTTGGTAGGAGTTGTAAATCCACGTTTTGAGGTCCTTCTCAGGAGGAAAGGATAAAGTACAAACAAATGAGAGTGGACAGCTTGGCGAGCCAGGATCAGACAGTTTCTGTAATCACGGGGCATTAGAGACAAAATGTACTCGTCGAAAGGAGAGGAGACTAGCAGCTCAAAAGAGACAATTCAAAACCAGTACTAACAAGGCATGAGGGACAGGCATGTCTGACATCAATATCCAGAATGAGATCTGAAGTGATCACGAATGGCCTGAGTATAAGAATGGTAAACAAGAATCAGAAGGGGCCAGAAGTTCATTAGGACAGTACACACATCTCACAAAATGGCTTCCGGACTCATTATGGACACATACAGAGCATCCATTAGTATCACTTTTTTACTAAAGAGGCCAGTACCCAAATTGCAATAGCCCTCATTCTATCTAATATTGACTATGGTAATGCCCTTTACTTAGGCCTCCCACAATACCAGAGACATCGTCTTCAGATGATCCAGAATCAGGCAGCTAGAATCATCTGCCTTAAGGACAGACGCTGCCACATTACCCCCTTGCTTAAAGATCTCCACTGGCTCCCAGTGGAGCAGCGAGCTATGTTTAAAAATGGCTGTATTCTTTTTAAAGCTACTCAAGAAACTGGGCCTAGATTCACTGCCTCGCTAATCAGTAAGCACTCACCCCAGCGCACTCTGAGATCTATGCATCAGAACTTTCTGATGGTGCCCAGAATCAGACGTAAACGCATTGGTGGGACCCGGTTCTCTTTTCTGGGACCGAAGCTCTGGAACGCACATCCTACCTCCCTCAGGCTTGAGGTTGATTACCTACGGTTCAGGAAACAACTTAAGACCTGGTTGTTCACCCTGGCCTACAATTAGATGTTACACTGCCTAACTCTTCCCCACTCAGACTCCCCAGCGCCAAGAGACCTGTCGGTGTACGTGCGCTATATAAATACCCACGTAACATAACATAACATAACTTAGACGCCACTGGGACGCTGACCTACACAGACAAAGCACGGACATATCGCATAACCCACATAAAGGCGTGATGGCGGCGTGGTTACTGGTGGACGACAACACTGAGCTGGGCGAATGTTATTACTCCACATACCTGTTCATCACTTCCCTCACCCTACCCCTTAACTCCCTTCCGTTAATCCCTATCACACCCTGCATCTCGCATGTATCATATGAACAGCCTATTAACGATTGCTGTGACTGTGTGACAACGCTCAATGTGTATTTATTTCCTGAAATTTATTTAGGTACATGCTTGTTTAAGATGCTTTTCAAGTATTAAAAATCAATAAACAAATTTAAACAAAAACATGAGGACAGTATACACAACGTCAGTGGTGCAAACCATACTTAACTCTAGACGCAACACCATTGCGTTAAGATTATAGAATCATATGAGGCTATTTTTGTTAAGATCTAGAATCATATCAGCCATTAGAACTTTTCAAGAATGGAGACACATGGAAATCCGAAAAGAGAAAAAATGCAACAACAATACCACGATTTAATCAACATTGTGGGCAAAGCCACTTACTGGTCAGAATGGATCTAGAATAAAAGTTAGAGAAGAAGTGTAGCAAATAAGGCCATATACAGGACAGGTCATGAAAGGTTTCATTATAGTATATCATCAATGCACCAGAACATCTTCGGAGCCGGTCATACGCTCTCACAGCAACAAATGTTGGCAGCATGTGTTTCCCCACAAACGTTCTATCAGGAAATCAATCGTTCACCGTGATAGCAACACAATGTAGAAATTAAAGAGATCCCTATGAAAACCTATAATCGCAACTTAAAACTAACCTAAAACAAGAAAGCAAAGCAAATGAAGCATAAGGGAAAAAGCCATGAGTCCATCTTGTTGGAGGCTCACATTCACACAAGCGGGCCTTTGGCATTTACTGCCCCACCTTCTGTGGGACTGTGGTTGTGCACCTCACTGCATTGAGGCTCCTGGTGTGTGCCCACAGAGGCCTCTTCTCCAGTTAGGTTTCCTGTGTCCAAATACACCAGACTCTGCTGTCATCTCGAACAATGCAGTCCTAGCCCCCTTTCTTTCTAAAGGGACTTTAACCTTGAAAACGCTACCTTTATATTTGTGTCTTGCTGCACCCTAGATCCATGGCCGGCCCAAACGCTCCTCGGTGGTCGATAGATACTTTACCCCCCTCCCCGCCCCCCCATGATGGTGGGTACTTTGTAATTTCACTGTCACAGTGTTCCCCACTTTAGTCTCAATGAGTTTACTTCTTCCTTTAGTTGTAAACTTCCATGTCTCTCCCTCCAGGCCCTTTTTGATGTCCTTCCTGGCACTCTTTGTACGGTCATTATGTTTTTTTACAAGTACTCACTCATCGTAGATCCAGTTTATTTCTTTGCTTTGTGTGCCCTCAGTTTGAAAGGCAAGATATTTTTAGTGTCTTTGATGGTGCACCTATTAGAATTCAGGATGATCGGCACTGCTGCATCCACATACATCTTGTAACATACCATTATCTATATCGTGCCTTTCGTCAGCATATTCATTATTTGTCTGTGTATTGCTTTTGGTAAAGTATTTCTCCTGTGTCGAATTTTGTCATTTCCTAAGAAGTCTCTGACCCCTTTAAGTGAATTGAACCTTTTTGTCCATTATCAATCCTGGGGCAAGCCATATCTCACCAAGACGTCACTCTAAAATGCTATCATATTGTGCATTATGATCTCAGGGGAGAACGTCATCTCCTGTAGTCCACCATGAACACAGCTTACCCCCTTTCCTCCCATCACATTGAATATTGGTGATATAAATTCCAAATATAATTTTCTCCGTTCTTCTTCTGTGAACGATACCTGGGTTATTGGAGTGCTTATTGTGGTCAGCCTCTTAATATATACTTCAAATACCAATACATTCACTTTTCAATTTTTGAATCAATTCCAGACCACCAGCAATTTTTCTTTAAGAGACTTTAATGTCTTGCCCAAATGACGTGTGTGCTAAAGCCAATAACTTTGTTGTATTCTCATACGGTTTATATTGTTGTATGTGCTGCTTTAAATAATACGTTCCACTGTGTGTTCTAGCGTTGCTATGCACCTTGACATAGCTGTGTTCCTAGCCTGCCAGTTGTTTGCTGGCTGGACAGGGAACACCAACGTTTCTCTGGCGCTCCTAATAAAGCACTTATTTACATCGATCAAGATCTCTGCTTCATTTGAATAGAACAGATGGCGACGATCAGCTGGCAAGAGTAGAGGAGCGCAGAGTGAAGACTATCTTCTGTTGGTGCAACGAGAATTCATGCGTGCTGTGAAGCATACTGAAGAAAACGCGTAAAGTAAGGAATTGACCTTAAACCTATGCGTGACCGATATAATTGACCATTGCGGTCGTTATGGACTGTACAGTCTTCGTATGCTGATGTTTTCTGCGCTTGGAATAAGATACGTAAGCACACTTATTTGATACTCATGAGAAAGAAAGAGAAGAGAGAGGACGAACGTGAATCACAACGAGTAACGGCGTGAACCCCGTGTGAACCCCGTGTAAGTGGAGTCGCAATGGTGTTGCAGTGCACATTAAGAATTTAACAGCTTGGTAAATATTTCCAACAAAGGCTGTTATCCATACCTTGACAGTTATCTTTTGAAAGTACATGGCTGTGTGGGAGTTCCATTGTTCTGTTCTCTCGAGCTTATTGTGTCTCCAAGTCGGACGCGCAGTGACGCCCACAGACTTGTTTACGTGATAGACGTTGTGACGTACTTGCGCACTGACATCAACGACGTAGTGACGTTTTGGCGGCCATTTTAGATGTTTTCTCGGAATCAAATTTAAAGAATACAGTTACGTGCACTTTACCTCGTCCTGTTTTGTGTTTTCAAAAAAAAAAAAGGGGAGTACAACGGAAAAGAAATAAGAACATAAAGTCCACGTAAAGTTTCCACATTCTTGAGGTACTTCGATATAATTAATGACTTGGTTCATTTCGTAAAGAAAAGTGTTGAGCAGATTTATCGTTTTGATGCTACTGTTGGTGACACAAGCTGCGGGTCAAACAGATTAAGTGCGAATACTTATTCCACTAACTATTTTTATTTCATCTTTTATGATAAGCACATCAAACAGCATCGTTTATCTGCTAATTATTTATTGTACCAAGTGTTATGCAAGTACTTACCTCAGTGACTTTCTAATTTTATCGTTGGTGATAAGTATACCATACAGTGTAATTTAGTTGCTAATTATTTATTGTACCAAGAGTGAGTAAAAGATATAAGTATGGATGTTGCTGTAATTCCCCCACCTCTATTTCTACAGCAACCTGGTGAACCTCCTATTGAGTGGGATGAATGGATAGAGATATTCGAAAATTATATTGAGGCTCTAGATGGGGAAGATTTTAGTGCAGCTAGGAAAAAAGCATTACTCTTAAGTACTCTAGGTAAGGAGGGGCAGCATGCATTTAAATACTTACCTGTTTCTACAGACGGTGAAGGTAGAGCTATTACCAATGTATATTTAGAAGCAAAAGCGAGGTTAAGAAAACAATTTGCAAAAGAAGTGCATAGACATAAGTTTTACACTCAGCCTCAAAGAAGTGATGAAACGGTAGATCAGTTTGTAACACGTCTACGCGAATTATCCATCAAATGTCAATTTGGTGGGATGAGAGATGAAATGATCAGGGATCAGCTCATTGTTCAGTGTGGTAATAAAAAAATGCAGGAAAGGTTATGGTCTGCGAAAAACCCAACTTTGAGCAACGCTATAGAAATAGCCAAAGTTGTTGAGCAGTCAGATGCATGTATGAAGGAAATGGAAAAAAAAGACAGTGCAACCGGAGTCTCAAGTGTTGAGCAAGAAGATGTCAATGCTGTAAATTCAAATAAATGTGGAGATACTGTCGGAAAGAAAAGTATACTTGGTAAAAGGTACAATAACGATGTGATGAAGAATATAGATTATAATAAATCGGATGAGAGGATGTGTACCAGATGTGGTAGCATGTATCACACTGCTGAGTATAAAAAATGTTATGCTATTGACAAAGTGTGTAAAAAATGTGGCCGTAAGGGACATTTCTTTAAGATGTGTAGAACATATAACAGGTCTAAGGTAACTGTAGTACAGAGTGAGGGGAATACAATAGATATGAATGATGTAGAAGGTGCAGACAAAATTCTATGTGTTGATGAAGATGATATTACATCCACACCTGGAAGGAGATTTAGGCCTAAGGCAGTTTTTAAGATACAAGGAAAAGAAATTGAGTCAGGCTCATTTTATACCATCATTCCTCAAGAATTATTTAACTGTAATTGGCCAGATACTGTCTTACTTCCCAAAGATATCAATCCTGGAAGGTATCAGGGTGAGAAGATTGATATTATTGGTTATATGTTAACTGAAATTTTGTTCCAAAATAGGAGTGTGAAGGGGAAGGTCTATGTAGCGAAAAAGGACCACCAATTTGAGGTTGGGCACACCAATATGATTTACATATTATCATAAATCCCAGAGCCACACATCAGGTTATGATTGTTGATGAGATCACCACTGATACCAGTGTTGAAAGTGTAAGTAATCTATTTTCTGAAGAGATTGGCGAGCTCAAAGGTTATGTGCACAAAATTGTACTCAAACCGGATGCAGTTCCCATGCAGCATAAGGTAAGAAAGGTTCCCATTATTGCCAGACAAGAGGTAAAATGTATGCTAGAGGAGATGGTAAAACAAGGTATAATAGAACAAATTGAAACTTCCAGATGGATTTCACCAGTGGTGATCACAGGCAAACCTGACGGTAGTTATAGGTTCTGTGTGGACTTGCGCACCTTGAACCAAAATATTGTGGTTGACAATTTCCCTTTGCCAAACATAAATGAACTTATCTTGTCACTAAAAGGAGGAAGATTTTTCTCGAAGTTGGACCTTTGTAGCGCATACCACCAGATTAAACTACATAAGGAGTCTAGATCATTAACAGCATTCATTACTACAGAGGGAGTATTCCAGTTTAACAGGATGCCATTCGGTTTAGCGTCCGCTGCTGGAGACTTCCAAAGGATGATGGGTTCAGTCCTAAAAGGTACAAAAAATGTTGTGCATTTCCAAGATGATGTTTTGGTATTTGGAGACATAAAAGAACATCATAACTTAGCTTTAAAAGAAGTTCTGAATAAAATGAATGATGCTGGATTAACTCTGAAAAAGGAAATATGCAAATTTTGTGTTGAGGAAGTAGAATACCTCGGCTATACGTTGTCTGCGGGAGGAATTAAACCAAAGCGTGATCTTCTAGAGGCTATAAGAAAAGCTCCTGCACCTGTAGACAAAGACCAACTCAGGTCTTTTCTTGGACTTATAGAGTATTATGCTAAATTTGTGTATAATTTTGCAGAAAAAACAGAACATATTAAGAAATTGCTGAGGAAAGTGTACAAATTTGTGTGGTCTGATGATCAACAGAATGTCTTTGAAAAAATCAAAAAAGAAATATGCGGAGCGAAGGTATTGACCCCGTTTGATACTAAGTTAAAGTCCATCCTCACGGTCGATGCAAGTGCTGTAGGTCTGGGGGCTGTTTAAGCACAATTACACACATCAGGTGTAGAGACAGTAGCTTTTGCTTCCAGATCGCTCACTAATTCTGAGAGGAACTACTCAGTGATTGAGAGGGAAGCTTTAGCTGCAGCATGGGCGGCAGAATATTTTCGCATGTATTTGTGGGGTTTTCAATTTACTCTACGTACTGACCATAAGCCCCTAATCAAGATTCTATCTCCTGGGGGTGCGGTAAAAGGGTCAGCAAGAGTTGCTAGGTTGGCTGCTCGTTTGCAAGAATATTCATACAGTGTTGAATATATTGCAGGCTGGAAAAATTGTCAAGCTGATGGGTTGTCAAGATTACCCCAGCTTGGTATGAGGTTGATAAAATACAAGTGGAATCCTATGAAAGTGAGGGTGCAGTCGCTGTAATTGAGGAATTAGTGGAAGCATGCAATGGAGCGATTGACAAAAGTAAGTGGATAGAATGTATGTCCAAAGATGTAGCTCTACAAATAGTCAAAGATTTAGGGGCCGATTCCGATTCGGGCCGGAAAACGTACCGACCGACTCGGAGCCGGAATTTATTCCGACCGACACGTACCGGTGCAGCCTGACCCGGAAAGTACGATGAAAAGCGTGCAAAATCCGACCGACTCGTACGGAACACAATACGAACGACCGAACCGCGCGGAAAACAGCTATCCGGCCGGAAAAGCACGCGAATCGAACCGACCGACACGCACCAAGAAGAATCCCGAACAAAACGTACCCGCGAACTCCGACCCGCCAAGTACGATGCAACGCGTGGAAAACACGACCGAGTCGCACGGAGCTCAAGCCGTACGACCGACACGCATACAAAACAGCGAGCCGAAGCAACCCAATACACTGCGACCGACGCGTACGCAGCACATAAAACAGCACAAACACAGCGTGAACGACTCGGAGAAGCTCGCACGAGACAACTGCAGGGTCCGACTCGGTCAGAAGAACGTCTCCTACATGCACAAAAAGTACAAAGGGAAAAACACACAAAAAAAGGCCAAACAAGCAATTACAAAGCCAATAAATACTGGGGGAAACAGGAACAAAGACACACCCACAGCTCCACCCATATAAAGGACACAAATCTCTACCATGATCCTTTGCAAATTCAAATTACCTGCCAGCACAGAACACCAACAGACAGCAACCACACACACACTCACAGCTTATCCATCACACAGGCCACACACCATCAGCACCTCAACAAATAGCACCCTCACATACACCCAGCAAAACACACACTCACACACCCTCACTTGCATACCAACACACATCACTCACCACCACCACCCATCACCATGCCCCCAAGAAGAATCCAAAGTTCCTAGATAGTGAATTGGAAGTCCTGGTAGATGAGATCCTCAGGGTAGAGCCACAGCTGTTTGGTACACTGGTCCAACAGACCCCAATGTCGCAGAAAACCAAGATGTGGGCGAGGATCGTCGACAGGGTGAACGCACAATCACCATGTTTGCGCACAAAGGAAGACATCCAGAACAGGTGGTATGATGTGCGCAGGAGGGTCAGGGACCTACTGAAGAAGGATTACATCTTGAGCCAACACACCGGCAGTGGCCCTCCTGCCAAACCACTATACCTCAGGCCCTGGGAGGAGAAGGTGCGGGCCATCCTACCACCAGTGAGCGTATATGGACTAGAAAACATCCCAGAGCCTGGTGAGTACACAACCAATACACCCAATATTGTGTGACAATACACACACATCACTGTCAAGGGGATAGTCAAACCATGCACCCTTAGCAAATACACAGCAACAAAAACAGAATCATCCCAAGATGTGTATGTCAGTCAGATAAACACAATACATGCCATCTCATAGGGATATGTAACTGTGTCATGACATGTACAAACCCTACAACAAATAAAGCTAGGCAGTGGCACAAATATAACCAACAAACACTGTCATATATGTAGCCACCACTACAAAACCACCACACAGGGAATCCCACAGAAAGGAAGGAATTCTGTGTATGCTGGTCAAGTCAGTGTAGCCAATAGCATCATGGGAGTTGTAGTCACAGATATTGCCCACCCTCACAATACGCCCATCAACACCACTCTGAACCATGCTCACATCACAGGGAGTGGAAAACAACTGACAAGATGGCTGACACTGGCTACTGCTGTGGGGAGCACAAGGCCCTGCTGGGAACTGGGCACCAACCAACAGCAGGACACCACTGACTGACATCCTGAAAGACAACTTGCTCTCCCTGCAATGGAAGCACGTTCCATGGTGGGATATCTGGCTGGGTGGGAAGGAGGACTGACAGCTATGACCATAGTTACCAGCAGCTCTTCCCATACACACCCCTAACACAAACTACACACAACACACCTGGGAAAATGCATTGCCTCACACTAAAATCAATTATCCCACAAAGAACCACCACCCTGGGTCATGCTGTGGGAAGCACAGTGACACACATGGGACTTGTAGCCAAACAAACGCCAGGACAACACTGTCAGCCATCCATTCAGCACAGGCACACTACCCCACAGGGAAGCAGAGTCAGAAGGAAGGAAGTATGGGCAAGCTGGGAAGGGGGTGGAGGCAATAGCATGATGGGAGTGGTAGTCACAGATATTGCTCACCCTCACAATTGGCCCATCAACACCACTCTGAATCATGCTCACATCACAGGGAGTGGAAAACAACTGACAAGATGGCTGACACTGGGTACTGCTGTGGGGAGCACAAGGCCCTGCTGGGAACTGGGCACCAACAAACAGCAGGACACCACTGTCAGCCACCTTGCCATTGCTGTCACACCCACACACAGTGAAGTACACTCAAAAGGAAGGAACTATGGGCATGCTGGGAAGGGGGGTGGAGGCAATAGCATGATGGGAGTGGTAGTCACAGCTCAACATTCCCAAACCACATGGCCCAGCAAGCTCACACTGAAGCATGCACACCTCACAGAGAGTGGAAAGCCCCATCAAAGATGTCTGACACCGGTGCTCTGTTGTGGGGAGCACAAGGCCCTGCTGGGAACTGGCCACCAACCAACAGCAGGACACCACTGTCAGCCATCTTGCCATTGCTGTCATACCCACACACAGTGAAGTACACTCAAAAGGAAGGAAGTATGGGCATGCTGAGAAGGGGGGTGGAGGCAATAGCATGATGGGAGTGGTAGTCACAGCTCAACATCCCAAAACCACATGGCCCAGCAAGCTCACACTGAAGCATGCACACCTCACAGAGAGTGGAAAGCCGCCCCATCAAAGATGTCTGACACCGGTGCTCTGTTGTGGGGAGCACAAGGCCCTGCTGGGAACTGGCCACCAACCAACAGCAGGACACGACTGTCAGCCATCTTGCCATTGCTGTCACACCCACACACAGTGAAGTACACTCAAAAGGAAGGAAGTATGGGCATGCTGGGAAGGGGGGTGGAGGCAATAGCATGATGGGAGTGGTAGTCACAGCTCAACATCCCCAAACCACATGGCCCAGCAAGCTCACACTGAAGCATGCACACCTCACAGAGAGTGGAAAGCCCCATCAAAGATGTCTGACACTGGTGCTCCGTTGTGGGGAGCACAAGGCCCTGCTGGGAACTGGCCACCAACCAACAGCAGGACACCACTGTCAGCCATCTTGCCATTGCTGTCACACCCACACACAGTGAAGTACACTCAAAAGGAAGGAAGTATGGGCATGCTGGGAAGGGGGTGGAGGCAATAGCATGATGGGAGTGGTAGTCACAGCTCAACATCCCCAAACCACATGGCCCAGCAAGCTCACACTGAAGCATGCACACCTCACAGAGAGTGGAAAGCCCCATCAAAGATGTCTGACACCGGTGCTCTGTTGTGGGGAGCACAAGGCCCTGCTGGGAACTGGCCACCAACCAACAGCAGGACACCACTGTCAGCCATCTTGCCATTGCTGTCACACCCACACACAGTGAAGTACACTCAAAAGGAAGGAAGTATGGGCATGCTGGGAAGGGGGTGGAGGCAATAGCATGATGGGAGTGGTAGTCACAGCTCAACATCCCCAAACCACATGGCCCAGCAAGCTCACACTGAAGCATGCACACCTCACAGAGAGTGGAAAGCCCCATCAAAGATGTCTGACACCGGTGCTCTGTTGTGGGGAGCACAAGGCCCTGCTGGGAACTGGCCACCAACCAACAGCAGGACACGACTGTCAGCCATCTTGCCATTGCTGTCACACCCACACACAGTGAAGTACACTCAAAAGGAAGGAAGTATGGGCATGCTGGGAAGGGGGTGGAGGCAATAGCATGATGGGAGTGGTAGTCACAGCTCAACATCCCCAAACCACATGGCCCAGCAAGCTCACACTGAAGCATGCACACCTCACAGAGAGTGGAAAGCCCCATCAAAGATGTCTGACACCGGTGCTCTGTTGTGGGGAGAACAAAATTGCCCTGCTGGGAACTGGCCACCAACCAACAGCAGGACACCACTGTCAGCCATCTTGCCATTGCTGTCACACCCACACACAGTGAAGTACACTCAAAAGGAAGGAAGTATGGGCATGCTGGGAAGGGGGTGGAGGCAATAGCATGATGGGAGTGGTAGTCACAGCTCAACATCCCCAAACCACATGGCCCAGCAAGCTCACACTGAAGCATGCACACCTCACAGAGAGTGGAAAGCCCCATCAAAGATGTCTGACACCGGTGCTCTGTTGTGGGGAGCACAAGGCCCTGCTGGGAACTGGCCACCAACCAACAGCAGGACACGACTGTCAGCCATCTTGCCATTGCTGTCACACCCACACACAGTGAAGTACACTCAAAAGGAAGGAAGTATGGGCATGCTGGGAAGGGGGTGGAGGCAATAGCATGATGGGAGTGGTAGTCACAGCTCAACATCCCCAAACCACATGGCCCAGCAAGCTCACACTGAAGCATGCACACCTCACAGAGAGTGGAAAGCCCCATCAAAGATGTCTGACACCGGTGCTCTGTTGTGGGGAGCACAAGGCCCTGCTGGGAACTGGCCACCAACCAACAGCAGGACACCACTGTCAGCCATCTTGCCATTGCTGCCACACCCACACACAGTGAAGTACACTCAAAAGGAAGGAAGTATGGGCATGCTGGGAAGGGGGTTGGAGGCAATAGCATGATGGGAGTGGTAGTCACAGCTCAACATCCCCAAACCACATGGCCCAGCAAGCTCACACTGAAGCATGCACACCTCACAGAGAGTGGAAAGCCCCATCAAAGATGTCTGACACCGGTGCTCTGTTGTGGGGAGCACAAGGCCCTGCTGGGAACTGGCCACCAACCAACAGCAGGACACCACTGTCAGCCATCTTGCCATTGCTGTCACACCCACACACAGTGAAGTACACTCAAAAGGAAGGAAGTATGGGCATGCTGGGAAGGGGGGTGGAGGCAATAGCATGATGGGAGTGGTAGTCACAGCTCAACATCCCCAAACCACATGGCCCAGCAAGCTCACACTGAAGCATGCACACCTCACAGAGAGTGGAAAGCCCCATCAAAGATGTCTGACACCGGTGCTCTGTTGTGGGAGCACAAGGCCCTGCTGGGAACTGGCCACCAACCAACAGCAGGACACCACTGTCAGCCATCTTGCCATTGCTGTCACACCCACACACAGTGAAGTACACTCAAAAGGAAGGAAGTATGGGCATGCTGGGAAGGGGGGTGCAGGCAATAGCATGGTGGGAGTGGTAGTCACAGATATTGCTCACCCTCACAATTGGCCCATCAACACCACTCTGAACCATGCTCACATCACAGGGAGTGGAAAACAACTGACAAGATGGCTGACACTGGGTACTGCTGTGGGGAGCACAAGGCCCTGCTGGGAACTGGCCACCAACCAACAGCAGGACACCACTGTCAGCCATCTTGCCATTGCTGTCACACCCACACACAGTGAAGTACACTCAAAAGGAAGGAAGTATGGGCATGCTGGGAAGGGGGTGCAGGCAATAGCATGATGGGAGTGGTAGTCACAGATATTGCTCACCCTCACAATTGGCCCATCAACACCACTCTGAACCATGCTCACATCACAGGGAGTGGAAAACAACTGACAAGATGGCTGACACTGGGTACTGCTGTGGGGAGCACAAGGCCCTGCTGGGAACTGGGCACCAACAAACAGCAGGACACCACTGACTGACATCCTGAGAGTCAACCTGCACCCACTGCAAGGGTGGCATGCTTCATGGTGGGATAACTGGGCTGGAGGGAGAAGGATGTCCGGATGTCAACCAAATACCACCAATGCTGGCCATGCACACACCTCAACATTCACATTGAAATGCTTCATGTTGTCAGGACAATGCGCTACACCAATATCAACAGCTGACTGTGACAACTTAGGACAATGCAATGTACAGGCCCGCATCCAGAGGTACAGTCACAACTGTCAGGTGTTTGAACCATTGATGCCTGTAGAAACATTACATACATTGTGTGTCTCTTCCAAATACAGGTGATGATGGGGACACAGCAGCAGACGCTGAGGAGTCCCTGTCCCAGGCTCCGGGGACACTGAGCTCACTGGTGTTTAACAGCCTCTGCCCACCTCGGATGACGAAGACCTACCTGGCACCTCCGCAGTGAGTCATCATGCAGCACCAGCAGGACCACCAGCTGCACCCCTGCACCCACCCCTCCAACAACTGCCAACACACAGACCACCCCTGCCGACACGGACAGACCAAGGACCACCACCACCAACAGCACACGGACCCCGGCCCAACGTGGAGCTATGGACAACAACACCAGCAACAACCCCCAAGGGGGCCCAGGGTCACCTGTGCGTGCCACCGCAGGTCCTTCACGTGTCGCCTGGGGTGGTGGGAGGGGTGGTAGACATAGGTCGCTGCTTGCAGAGGGGTCTGGACTGCATGATGACCCACAACTGGTACGCATAGCTGATGCGTACCAGACTAGCACCGGAGAGTTCAGCCAGGTAGTGGGGATCCTCAGGGACATTCAACAGCAGCAGGCTGTCCATCATGCCCGCTTGGACTTACACATGTCCCGCATGGAGTCCAAGTGGGACACAGTGCAAGAACAGACGGCGGTGCATAGGGACATATTGCATTGCCTCCGCCAGATTTGCACCAACATGTCAACACCTCCCTGTGTGCCCACAACATCTGGTGCTGCAACAACTGCAACTGCCACAGGGAGGGAGGATGTCTCTGGCGGAGAGTCCCCTGCACTGCAGCAGCCTGCACTTGAGGGTGTCCCCCCCCAAAGAAGCGGGGTCGTCCGAGGAAGGACAACTGAGAGGCTGATGGCCATGCACAACCCCCAGGAAGCCAACACCTGTTCTGGAAAATCACCTTTGTGCCCAAACTCTTCACCCTGTCGAATGCAACACAACTCTCCCACATGACATGGGGAGCTCAAGTTGGACCAATGTATCAGATGACTGTGGACTTTACTCTGGACATTTCTGCTACCAGGACTTCCAAATCATCTAGGAACTTTGGATTACAATCACAATGTACAGCACCCACCATCCTGTGCACTATACTCACACATGTATGTCAATAAACTCACTAATACACCATACTTGCCTCTGTTGTGATTCCAACGTTGTTTCTGAAGTGGAGATGATGATCTGTGAAATGACACTGTGCATGCTAACTGCTACAGCAAGTACAACACCGGCATGTGAGTCATGGCG
This sequence comes from Calotriton arnoldi, assembly GCA_963921515.1. Lineage (NCBI taxonomy): Eukaryota > Metazoa > Chordata > Amphibia > Caudata > Salamandridae > Calotriton > Calotriton arnoldi. Next base: position 1,827,627 of record CAWUFW010000257.1, on the reverse strand, counting down.
ACGTGACACATATGAGGGAGACACACCACCAGGGCTACACAACACATACACACCAGGGCCATCTGACTCATCGCCTACACTGATGTTGCCAGGAAATACGGTGCAATGCACAGACCCAACACCTATTCACAGTCTGTGTTAACTAACCCACTGGTGCAGTAAGCAAATGTCAGTCAGATGTGTGACCACAGACAACGCACATCACAAAGTGAAGCACAGGTTTATTACACATTTGCAACATGTTGTAACCACTACAGATGCAAGGTAATCCCACCTGGCAGTGAGCACACAGTCAACAAGTATAGAAGAAAGGAAGTCCATGGGTGTGGCGCACATCACCTGTAGGGAAACGACAGCTACCACCCTGGAAGTTGATTCACGGTGTCGGGGGATCACAGTTGACCAAACAACTCTGAAAGTACCCTGTGAAGGACAGAAATGACACACAGTCAAAAGCACTGAAGAACAGGACAGAACTGCAATACTCATGCCCAATACATGTCACAAGAAACCCACCCAGAACCAAGTTAGCATGCCAACACTGTTGGGGAGTACAGACTACCTGTAAGGACACATCGCTGCACGCATCCAGTCAAGTAGCACATGGACACACTCAAACAGCACCAGAGCACCACCAACACATATCATGCAAACTCACATCATTGACATAACATCCCTGGATACTCACATTCAGCTGAAGAAGTTGGTGATGAGCTGTGTGCGGACATCACCCTCATCATCATCATCATCACTGGCATCGTGGTCCAGCCCAGGATCCTCCACAGGTGGCGGATGTTGGTCATCGTCATCCAGGATGAGAGGCAACTCCTTCCGCACTGCCAGGTTGTGTAGCATGCAGCAGACGATGACAATCTTGCACACCTTTGCTGGGGCATATGGGAGGGCCCCTCCTGTCTTATCTAGGCAGCGGAAGCGGCTCTTCAGGAGACCAAATGTCCGCTCAATCACTCTCCTGGTCCGACCATGTGCCTCATTGTAGCGCTTCTGGGCTGGTGTCACAGGGTTCCTGAGGGGCGTCAGCAACCACGGCATGTTGGGGTATCCGGAGTCACCTACATACAGACAATTGCACATTAGCTGAGTTGGAAAAGAGGGTGGAACACTACATTGCAGAACACACACAATGGTACAAAGTCAGTACACACCATCAAGCCAGGCACGCTGGTTCCGCATCTGTGACATCATCCTCGGGATGCGACTACTCCTCATCACGTAGGCATCGTGTGCAGAACCGGGGAAACGGGCACACACGTGTGAGATGCTCATATCTGCAAGACATACCACCAGTGCATTGACCGAATGGTAGTGTTTGCGGTTCCTGTATGCCTGCTCTTGGGCCTGTGGTGGTACCAAAGCCATATGTGTCCCATCAATGGAGCCAATGACATGCGGCATCCTCCCCAGGGCATAGAAGTCACTCTTCACGTCAGTGAGTTGTTGAAGTCTAGGGAAATAGATGTACTGGTTCAGGTATCTCAACATAGCCTCCAAAACATCGCGGAGCACACGGCTGAACATGGTCTGTGACATCCCACCAGCAGACGCCACAGTGTGTTGCAAGGTACCGGTGGCAAAGAAGTGTAGGGCTGCCATCACCTTCACCTTGGGGGTCAGCACTGTAGGGTATGTCCGGCCAGGATGCAAATGTGGGGCCAACCGCACCGTCAATTCCTCAATCAGTGGCCTGGTGAAGCGGTACCGTCGGATGCAGTCCCGTTCAACCACTGTTGCAAGGTCAGGGAATGGCCGATGGACAGCTGGTGCCCTGCAGTGCATAGGTGAAGAAAGAAAGATTGTCAGTCACCCCACATATGTGGCATAGACAAGACTCAATATCACATGATACATCATTACGAGACACAAGTACATGATGCGTGTGCCGTTCCGTAAGGACATGTATGGCACCTAGATGGCTAACATCTAACATCACAGTTCAACATGTGCCCTCAACAAGTCCCAGGTTGTGCTATGGGATATCATTAGGCTGTGTCACAGTACCCATGTACTGCTGTCACGTTCCAAACACACACCACAGTGACATGTGAGGACAGATGTGCCCCAGGCATCACAGCTCATCGACAGGTAGATTCCCAGGGACCCTGTATTGCCACATGGACACTGGCATGACATGGTGCATCATGAATACACCACAGCTAAACAACCATGACCCCCACAGGTAGTGGTCCCTGTTGCCTCGGCAGGACAGACATGGACGTCTGTGACACACACACGCACAACATCAAAGTCCATGCACAAACAACGTGGATGTGGAGACTGTCTCCCATTGTGCACATGGATTCAGAGACATTGTAAACACAACATGCACACAGACTGTGGAGGGCCATCACAATTGTGGCAATGGGTCACCCTGGGACGTACATACCGTCCCACATGGGACTCAGGGGGTATGTGACATGACATACACATACACAACCGTGAAATGTGACCATGCCACATGCCCTGAAATGAACAGTTGCACACCACAGTGTTCATGTGCACAACACACCAAGGATTCTGTCCCCATGAACACGTGCACAGCCTGGGAGTGGCTGCCCCCAAGTGCCACCCAAAAAACAACATGTTGACCCCCATACACGGAACAGGTAATGCAGCCTTACATGCCTTAGGATACAGTGTGGACAGGCTGTGGTGTTGTAGGTGTGCCCCTCACTCCCTGGGAAGTATATGTGGCTGGCATATGTTCACCTGTGACAGGCATGGTGACATATGCCAGTGACTTGTACAGGGACGCGTTGAACAGCAATGGACCGATCGGTGTGCCCGGCCGGCCCATTGCATTCAATGTGAGCGGGTACGCGTTGTATCCCGGGTACGCGTTGTAGAGCAATCGACCGATCGGTGTGCCCGGCCGGCCCATTGCATTCAATGTGAGCGGGTACGCGTTGTATCCCGGGTACGCGTTGTAGAGCAATGGACCGATCGGTGTGCCCGGCTGGCCCATTGCATTCAATGTGAGCGGGTACGCGTTGAACAGCAATGGACCGATCGGTGTGCCCGGCCGGCCCATTGCATTCAATGTGAGCGGGTACGCGTTGTACAGCAATGGACCGAACGGTGCGCACACATTGGCTGGGGCCTGGCATGGCAACGGACGCGTTTTCGAAGCGCCAACGAGTCTGATGCAGTAAATTCAGTTGGCCAGCCACAACAATGTTGCAAAATCATGGGTGTCATGAAGTTGAAGATTTGAAGGATGCTGTGGGCGTGTATTAGTGCTGCTATTCCATGGATTGGTCAGATTCAGAAGATGCAAACGACTTGGACCTATCACTTTGGATACATGGGACAGTATCTGCCTCTGCAGCACACATATAATGCTGGCTGTTCCCCTGAGAGCTCACTTGCCTGCACTACATGCTCCAGGACGACATCTGCCACCAACACTGCTGCTGTTTATGCATCCTCTGGCTCCTGTAATGGCACGTCTTTGGAGAGAGCCCCATCGTTCAGCCTTGAGGAGAACCAGGCCCTGCTGGACAGCCTCCTTCCACAGTACAGCAAGCTGTATGGGAAACCAGGGGAGCAGGTGAGTGTGCTGTCCACTGCATCATTAATTGTGCATGTTGTCTGACTAGCAGGACTTTCACTGTGCACACCACTGGCTAGCATGCCCACTGAGTAGTTGTCACACCCCAAAGTGTGTAGTTACATGCACTGAACTGGTACAGTGCAGTAACAGTGCATTCCAACTAGGTTTACTTCCCATGCAATGATACCATGTAGTGACTGCTGGCAAACTGTTCATAGCCATTGTTGCACTGCCTGTGTACATCATATGCCCCTGTGATTGAGACATGTATATCCAACTGTGTGATGCACGTATATGTTGCATGTGTAGTAATGGCCTTTTCACTTTGTCATCCTCACAGGTTGATGCCCACCAGAAGCAGGACATCTGGCTGACCATCGCCCGGAAAGTAAGATCCGTGGGGGTCTACAGGCGCAGGATCCGCAACTGCCAAAAGAGGTGGCAGGACCTTCGTGGCTGGACCCGGAGGATCGCAAGGGTCCAGCTGAAGCTGTCGCCTCCTCGCAGGAGGGGCGGACACCGGACCCTGACCCCCCACATGCTCCGGATCCTGGCAGTGGTCTTCCCTGACCTGGATGGGCAGCTGAAGGACAGACAGCAGCAAGGAGGGGGTGAGTCCATGACTGCACTGTGCACTTTGTCTGACATGCTATGTGCCCTCCTCTGGCCTGGTTAAACTTCCACAGTACATCAGTCATGTGGTCCAGGACCCATGTCCCTCATTTGTGACATACCCACTTCTCCTCTGATACGCATATGTGTGGCCCTTATAGTCAGGAAATTGTGTCATTTGGGGACTGTGTCATTGCATTTTGCTTTGCTCAAGGTGGGGGACAGCATTTGTTCCCGTGACTATGTTGTGCGATTCATGGGTGGGTCAATTGCTTACACAATGCCTAAGTTCTAACATGTGATCTGGGTGTAACTTTGATATGTGGTCCGCTTGCTGCTCTGACTCACCACATGTCTCTGGGGAATTTGGCACACACCCATGCTGCTGGTGGGAACAATGTTTGGGCCTCAGGAGTATGTGTATCCAGTGTGTCACACATGCTTAGCCACCTGACTACTGTCCAGGACTCATCCCTCTTACAGGTGGAGCTGGACAGTCATGCCTACTCCAGGGCATACACTACACTCTGTACTCCCACTCCCGTGTATCATCTGGCATGTTGTGATCAGTGAAATGTACCCTCAGGTGTCTGCCTCTGTCTCATTGTGCTGTGTCTTCGTTGTCAGGACTATTGGTATGTTTATCGGTTAGGGCTCAGCATGCCATCTGAGATGTGACCATGATAGACGATACTTCTGTGACTTATAGGTGTCTGATCACTTGACTGTGCACACAGGTGTTTGCGACTGTGACTTTCAGGCAGCTGTATTTTCATTCACAGCACACTGTGAGGTGCTCATGTTCAGAGAGTTGTGTTTCATGTCCCCCATATGTCCAGTTGGTATGACGTGGACAAATAGTAGTACAGATGATGTGGTTTTGGGGGATGGACATGTGCACTTGTCAGTCACATAACTTGCATTCCCCATGCCCTCGGATTGTGACACAGTGCAGACTGTTGTTGGGTGGCTGCCATGGCCATGTGACTTGAGACAGTAATGTATGACTTTGCACGCATTCCTGTGTCATGGCATTAAACTTTCTGGGACTGATCCTGCAGGGGAGTGACATGTGCAACATGCACCCCATTGTGGCATTGACTATCCGGACATGGGTGCATCATGGTGTCTGGTGCTGGTATGCATCACATGCATTTCTAATTAGACTCTGGCCATCCCTTTATCCGGACACCTGCACTGACTCAGTGGCAAGAGATGTGATGTGTGCATGTTCACATACTTCACCGTGTTCCCTGCAATGTCCAACAACTGTGTAGGTGGTGCATGTGTCCACACTGGGGTCTTACCATCAGACAGGCACCAGACAGATGGGTGCAAGGGCAGGAGGGGTGTGAGTCCCATGGTTGACCATCAGACTGACAATTGGCTTCCCGAATCTGTGTGAGGACTTTAGGCAATGTTCAACTAAGGATGCCAGGGCTTGCTCTGTAATGTGCTGTACTTACTGTGGTGTGTGCGGTCAGTGCAGGTGACTGATGTTTGTCTGTTTCCCTAATTGTTTGCAGATACATCCACGGCCACAGGAAGGGACAGCTCCATGGACCAGGAGGAGCAGCGGAGCCAGACTGGGTCAGCATCGGACGAGTGGTCAGAGGGACCCAGTGGCACGGAGGGCGATTGGAGCCACACCAAGGAGTCCTCAGCACCATCCACCTCAGCTGGGGACCACAGCAGCTCGGAGGATGACTCCATTGTGGAGGCGGGTCTCAGCAGCCACCAAAGGCCAGCTAGTCTGTCTGGCCCCGCCACCACCACCACCACCACCACCGCCCTCCCATTGGCTCCCATTCCTGAGGTCCGTGGAGGCTCCCGTGCTCGGGAGCATGTCTCCTTCATGCCAGGCACCGCAGCCCCTGCCCCTGTGTCCCCTGCTGCCCTGAGTGAGGAGTCTGTGTACCTCCTTCGGCAGCTCCATGTAGGGCAGACAGCAATGCTGAGTGTCCTCCATGCACACACCACTCTGTTGACACAGCTGGTGTCGTTCATGGAGGGCATCTCGACGGGTATGTCTGCCCTACAGAGGAGCAATAGGTCCATGGACTCCTCTCTGACGGCAGCAGTGTCCCTCCTCCAACAGTCCCTCACCCCTCCCACCTCTGCCCCATCCACACTTCCTGCCCCCCTACCTGTCCAAAGCACATGCACACCTGCACAGTCAACCAAACACACAGACACGAGCAGCACAGACACACCCAACAGTAAGGCAAGACGTGCACACAAGCATCCTCAGGGGACTGATACCACAGACACAGGGGATGGGGAACACACACACACACAGGCATCCACATTCACTCCGCAGTCCTCCAAATCCTCTCCCTCCAAGACCCCTTCCCTTGCCTCGCCTGCTACCCCACCTACACAGCAGATCTTCCTGTGTGACCTCGGCCTCTTCCCCTCCATTCCTGCTGATCCAGCATACCAGGGGAAGAGGAAGTCCACCCACACAGAGAGGAGTGCCCCTCGCCCCCGGACACCCTCCCCCAGGCGCAGGCAGACACAGGAGCCCATTAGGAAGTCCCCCGGAGCAGGAAGAGCAAGACCCCACCACCACCACCACGCAGCTCCAGCGCCCAGTCTCTCTCCTCCATCCCCCAGGCCACCACTGCACAGGTTCCCCCGCCACACCTTGCCCCAGGTTCCCCTACACACCGATACCGCATCCCCAGACTGCTTAGGCCCTCCCCCCCTGCCACTTGCTCTTCCACCCCCAACCCAGATGCTCTGCCAGTTAGTGGCACTGTTGTGGGGACCGGGTCCCCCCCTCTGTCCTGCCCACCTCATCTGCCCACCCTTCCACTCCCTTGGAGTCATGCACTGCAGTGGAGTCCACAACCACCACGTCTGACTCGGGCACTGCAGTGGGTACCCAGTCCACTACATCAGTCCAGCCCACTGCAGTGGTTGCAGCACCCACACCAACTGACTTGTGTACCACAGTGGTGCCGGCCCCCCCTGAGTCAGACACCTCCACTGCAGTTGCCGGTGACACTCCTGCACCCACCACCCCTTCACTGCCTCACTCTGCCATCCCCTGATCCTGTCCCTGCGGTGCCTGGCCTGCCCCTTGTATGCCCCTCCAAGGGAGATGTCCCCCAACCGTACCAGTGCAGGCAAGCAATGTGTGACCAGTTGTCACTTCTCACCCCGTTGGTACTGTGATTTTGGACTGGCCATTGGCCTTAGTTTCTTTTGGACTTCCGTGTTTACCCTGACATTTGCTGAATAAAGCCCCTTTTTGTTTACTTTTGGGTTTTCTTTTGATGTACATGATGTGGATGAGTAGCATCCTGCATTTGCAGTTGTAATAGTGTTCACATCAGGACGAAGAAGTGTTGCAGTGATGGACTCCATGTGGTCCATGGGATATGTGTCCTGTTGTAGTCTGGATCTATGGCATCCTTTGCTACAGTCTGAGGGTGTAATGTTCAGCATTTGACACAGGGATGTCCTTTTTGCATTTGTAAATGAACATCTTTGTCTTACACTGATGCACATCTGGTGGGCTTACCACTGTTCAATGTTCCGATTTCCCTGACTGTGTGCCCAGCTCCACTGGACATGCAGTTTTGCACATCAATGTCGAAGGACTCATCTGTGTATACAGTGCAACTTGCTTGACACGTGTTTGGTGTGTGTGAAGATGACTGACGTGACACTCCCGTACCCAGGCTGATGTGAGCAGAGCCTTCTGTGTGTTGTGGTTGTTGACTCACTGACGGAGTGTTCTGCTGACATGTTTGGGTCGTGCACAGACAAGGTTTGGCACAGCGGACCTTCCACAGGAGTGGAGTGCCCTCATGGCAGTGTGTAATCTGGTGACATTGCGTGGGCCTGTGTTGTGTAAGCTTGTCTGTGCGTGTTCCCTTCCCTTTTCCTACACAGGCTGTGTCCCTAGGGATGTTCCTGTTTGTGATGCTTGCTGAGTTGTTCTGTGTTCATCCAGCATCTTGGACCTGGTTTCTCTGTGATGTGGGTGCATGGCAAACTAATGTTCATGAGGTTGTCATCCCAGGTTGTCTTTGTTGTCAGTGCTGGGAATGTGGGCAAACGCAGATGGGACACATTCAGGATTCCCCTTGGCACTTGTTGTTTACACGAGTCATGTGATTTACAGTTTGTGTTAGCTTTCAGTGATTGTGACACGTTGTGTGTGTGACTGCTGCCACTGCTCAGGGTCAGAGCTGCAATGTTGGTAGTTGTGTACGTGTGTTCTTCGTGTGTCACCTTGGCTTCTTCATTGGTGTGTGACTATGGCCAGGATCCCATTGATTGTGGTGGATTTCACATCATGCCCATGTACGGCATACTGTGCTGTGTGTCAGACATTGACGAGTCTTGTTGACTGGCCATGTGTGATGGGTTTCTGCACCTTAGTTCCCACCACCACCCCTGGTATTGTCATGGGTGCATGTGCAATGTCACCAGTCCATGTGAGCTTCACTGCTGCACATTGGTGGAGATCAGGGTGTGTGGTGTTGAGTGTGTGCAAAAGTGAGTTGTTGCACGGCCAGACCCCTACCTCCATATTGGCCTTGGCTGGCAGGCCGTGCTGATTGATTGGAGCTTGTGTAGGTGTGATGGTAGTTAGTTGCTCAGGACACATGGCTGGGGTTCACAGTGTGAACGACATCTAACATTGTCATCACAGTGGGATTATCATGCAGGCTAGTGTCAGCACAATATGGGGTCCCTGGGGGTAGTGCTGTGGTGGGTCTGTCTCTTGCTGTGTTAGTTGCTGTTCCTACAAGCTTGTGTGACATGTGTAATTTGTGCTCCCTCTCATCTAACAATGCCTGATTGCCCACATAGAGGATTTGGATCCATGAGCTACTTTTGTGTGGCACTGTATGTGCATCTGTGTAATTGGTATTCAGGCCTCATCATGTGTTGTGTGGTTGCCTGGGGACACTGGCACCCCCCTCACCTGTTGTGTTTGATGTGCAGTGTGGGTCTGCCTGTTTGTGTTTGTGCATCTGCACCACTGCATTGGCATATCTTTAGTGTGCCATTGGCTGTATGTTGTTTGTTGGGTTTCACCTGCTGTCCCTGGGACTCCTAGGTCATCAGTCAGCACAATGATCATTGTTTGTGTGTCCCATTGCTGCCATGGTATGTTATTTGTTCACCTCACATCTACAGTCTCCACAGGGTATCTACATTTGTGTGCCCATTGGTGCAAATATGTGGGTCTGCATTATGATGGTCACTTCTGTCATTGTGACATTGATGGATGTTGACAGTGTCAGCCCCCATGGGTGATGTTTGTCTGCACATGGCCAAAGGTATGTCTTATTTGCACTGCACTGTTTGCCTCCCCCAATCTATGTTGCTATGGGACACAAGCACTACTTTGCCACTGATGTGTTTGTTGTTCTATGACCAGGAATCATCCATGCAGTTTGGCAGTTGCAGCTTTTTCAATGTCAACACTTACATTTTGGTCACTGTGATGATGGGGGTTTAGACCCCATTGCCACAATGTTCAAAATGTGCTTCAGCTATGGACCCCACACTTATCTTTTGGTCACTGTGATGATGGGGGTTTAGACCCCATTGCCACAATGTTCAAGATGTGCTTCAGCTATGGGCCCCACACTTACATTTTGGTCACTGTGATGATGGGGGTTTAGACCCCATTGCCACAATGTTCAAGATGTGCTTCAGCTATGGGCCCCACACTTACATTTTTGTCACTGTGATGATGGGGGTTTAGACCCCATTGCCACAATGTTCAAAATGTGCTTCAGCTATGGACCCCACACTTACCTTTTGGTCACTGTGATGATGGGGGTTGGACCCCATTGCCACAATGTTCAAAATGTGCTTCAGCTATGGACCCCACACTTACCTTTTGGTCACTGTGATGATGGGGGTTGGACCCCATTGCCACAGTGGTCATGGTCTGCTTGCATTGTGGGGGCCACACACATTTATGTGTGACACATGTGATAGGGGGTCACATTGTATGTTCAAAGTCATGTTCAGTGTTGTAGGCATTTGACACAGTCTACACACGCTTGTCATGGTGTTGGGGGATGTCTTTTTGTTGCATTCCTTATGTTGGTGTGTGCTTGTTGTGTCATGCATTACCCATCCTATGAGTGGGGGTGTTGTTGGTGGTAGGCATCCTGCCCCCATGGGTAGGGGTGGTGGTAGGGGTAGGCATCTAGCACCCCTGGGTAGGGGTGGTGGTAGTGGTAGGCATCTGGCACCCCATGGGTAGAGGTGGTAGTAGTGACAGGCATCCAGCACCCCCTGGGTAGAGGTAGTAGTAGTGACAGGCATCTGGCACCCCCTGGGTAGGGGTGGTGGTAGTGGTAGGCATCTGGCACCCCATGGGTAGAGGTGGTAGTAGTGACAGGCATCCAGCACCCCCTGGGTAGAGGTGGTAGTAGTGACAGGCATCTAGCACCCCCTGTGTAGGGATGATGGTAGGGGTAGGCATCTAGCACCCCTGGGTAGGGGTGGTGGTAGTGGTAGGCATCTGGCACCCCCTGGGTAGGGGTGGTGGTAGTGGTATGCATCTGGCACCCCTGAGTAGGGGTGGTAGTGGTGGTAGGCATCCAGCCCCCCATGGGTAGAGGTGGTAGTAGTGACAGGCATCCAGCACCCCTGGGTAGAGGTGGTAGTAGTGACAGGCATCTGGCACCCCTGGGTAGGGGTGGTGGTAGTGGTAGGCATCTGGCACCCCTGGGTAGGGGTGGTAGTGGTGGTAGGCATCCAGCCCCCATGGGCAGAGGTGGTAGTAGTGACAGGCATCCAGCAACCCCTGGGTAGAGGTGGTAGTAGTGACAGGCATCTAGCACCCCTGGGTAGGGGTGATGGTAGGGGTAGGCATCTAGCACCCCTGGGTAGGGGTGGTGGTAGTGGTAGGCATCTGGCACCCCCTGGGTAGGGCTGGTTGTAGTGGTAGGCATCTGGCACCCCCTGAGTAGGGGTGGTAGTGGTGGTAGGCATCCAGTCCCCCATGGGTAGAGGTGGTAGTAGTGACAGGCATCCAGCACCCCTGGGTAGAGGTGGTAGTAGTGACAGGCATCTGGCACCCCTGGGTAGGGGTGGTGGTAGTGGTAGGCATCTGGCACCCCCTGGGTAGGGGTGGTAGTGGTGGTAGGCATCCAGCCCCCATGGGTAGAGGTGGTAGTAGTGACAGGCATCCAGCAACCCCTGGGTGGAGGTGGTAGTAGTGACAGGCATCTAGCACCCCTGGGTAGGGGTGATGGTAGGGGTAGGCATCTAGCACCCCTGGGTAGGGGTGGTGGTAGTGGTAGGCATCTGGCACCCCTGAGTAGGGTGGTAGTGGTGGTAGGCATCCAGCCCCCCATGGGTAGAGGTGGTAGTAGTGACAGGCATCCTGCCCCCATGGGTAGGGGTGGTAGTAGTGGTAGGCATCTGGCACCCCTGGGTAGGGGTGGTGGTAGTGGTAGGCATCTGGCACCCCCTGAGTAGGGGTGGTAGTGGTGGTAGGCATCCAGCCCCCCATGGGTAGAGGTGGTAGTAGTGACAGGCATCTAGCACCCCTGGGTAGGGGTGGTGTTAGCGGTTGGCATCCAGGCCCCTATGTGTATATGTGGCATTGGTGATAGCCATCCCGCCCCTATGGTGCTGCTGTTGCTGGTGTAAGTAATTTCTGCATCCCTATGTGTGTGTGTGTGTGTGATATGTCGGGTACGTGTGGTTTGTTTGTGTGGTGGGTGTCTGACTTACCTTCTGCGTCGTACGCGTCCGTGCCAGTTCCGGTAATAGATGTAGAATATTGGTAGGATCCGCACGATGGGATTCATGGTTGGTTCGTCTCGTTCGTCTTTCTCTTTGCTTCGCCTCGTCCTTGTCGCTGGCGAGTTCGTCTCGTAGCCGTGGATCGTCTTGTGGCGCGAATCGGAGCTTATGTGCGCCTCTCCCGGATGCTTTGACGTGCCGTGCGTAGCGACGGGTTCGAAGCATACGGAGGGCGCATCGTACTTGTCCGGCCGGACGGGGCTGCATTTTGGCTTCCGTGCGACTCGCTTCTGCGTTTCCTCATCCGCCTCGGTCGGAGAACAGGACCTGTGTTGGGTGAGTACGACTGGGTCGGGATTTGGGCAGTTGTGCGCATCGTACTTGCTCGTTCGGACGTTTGTGCGAATCGGTCGGGAAACAGGCATTCGCCTGGCTTTTTTTCCGGCCGAATGGTATTAGGTGCGCCTCCGACCGGGATCGGAATCGACCCCTTAATTGTTAAAGGTGGTAGGCGTGAGAGCTCACTTCCTATTGCTGTAAGACCTTTTGGAAAAGTTCTGGAAGATTTGTCTATATCTGACAAGGCGGGAAATGTTATAATGAAGGAAGATAAGTTTATTCCTCCACAGGATTTGAAATTTGTTTTGTTTAAATTGGCTCATGAAGGTCATATGGGTCAATCACTCACAAAGAAAAGGTTAAGAGAGCACTTCTGGTGGCCTGGCATGGACCAATAAGTATCTGAATGGGTGGAAAGGTGTGTGGATTGTGTGGAAAGTGAAAAAAGATTGAAGGTTGGTAGTCAGTTGGAAATGGGTAAAATGGATGATCCAGGTTTACCCGGGCACACTGTATGTTTTGACTTTATTGGTCCCTTTGCTTCTTTAAGTTTGGATTTGAAGTTTGGAGTAGTTATGGTTGATGTGACATCCAAATGGTTAATTGTAAAATTTGTACGAGAAATTACCACAAAGAATACTATTCATGTGCTTAGTGAAATCTTCAGAGAAGAGGGTTACCCTGTTACGTTAATTAGAGACAATGGCACACAACTTATTGCAACAGAAATGACTACTTATTTAAAGTCTTGTGGGGTCATACATGCTAGGACATCTCTTTATAACCCACAGGGAAATGGAATTGTGGAAAGGGCCAACCGCATGGTTAAGGGTGTCATTCAGATGGCTGTTGCGAATAGAGGTGTTGTGAGAAAGATGGTAAATGATCTAGTGTGGGCTTATCGTACAACTGAAAATTCTGTTTCTGGGAAGGTTCCCTATGTGGTCATGAGGGGACGTTGTGCGAGTACCAAATTAATTCCGGCATGGATGAAAGACCTTATTGGTCTAGCAAATCTGGATTATGACAAAGCAGATCATGAGAAAATTTCAACATATGATGGTACTATAAAACCTAATGATTTAGTAAAAGTCAAACCTGGTCGTGTGAGTGGGGGTTTTACTAAATTTTGTGGTCCATACAAAGTTAGAACTGTGCATAAAGGGCAAGTTACTTTGTTCAACGGTGAAAATTGGAATTTGAGGAGAGTTGCTCTATATAAAAAAAACAATGATCACGAGAAGAGTTGTAGTAGTTCTAAGACTGTTAGCAATTTCAATCCTCACTTGTTCATGAGTGATGAAGAGGTTATTGGTAGACCACTTAGTGATCACTCAAGGGACAGAGGTGATGGCCTGGGAGATGTTAACAATAGATGTGTTTCACAAAGAACCAGATGTCCTCCTAGGTATCTTCAAGAATATGTATGTGGGGACTTTTAATGGCCAATTTACTTGTGTCACAAAGAATCTCATGTTTTTCAATGTATTTCCAAGACTATGTTTATGGGGAACTCGACATGTTGTGTATCCTCACATAGCAATATTTTTATTTATTTATTTATTTGTTATTCTATTGTGATTTAAAGGAGAGAGGATATGTTGTATTCTCATATGGTTTATATTGTTGTATGTGGTGCTTTAAATAATACGTTCCACTGTGTGTTCTAGCGTTGCCTATGCACCTTGACATAGCTGTGTTGCTAGCCTGCCAGTTGTTTGCTGGCTGACAGGGAACACCAACGTTTCTCTGGCGCTCCTAATAAAGCACTTATTTACATCGCTCAAGATCTCTGCTTCATTTGAATAGAACAAACTTCTTCCTCATGGAGACAGGACCTAGAGGTTTTTCGTCCCTCTTGAGGATTTCATTTCGCAACAGTAATGTGCCCTTAAATTTCTCATGACCAAATAACAGACCAGTGTTCCATGGTGTGAGCCATACCTGAATAACTAGGCATTTAAATGCAGAGACTGGTGATGGTATGAATGAGGGCCTTAAACGAATGGATTGTAAAGATAAACTGCAGGGGTGTATTGGACTTGTGGGAGCTCAGACATGACTCCACTGAATTGGTAGCAAAACATTTGCTGGTGTAGTTTCAGAAAACGGATGCATGTCATTGCCCTGATCCACTGCTTCCTCCACCAATAGAATTTACCTTCACCCACACAGGTCTGCTTTACCAGGCTCTTGATCTTACCTTTTGATGCGGGTAGGAGGCCTCCAAGTCTGAGCACCATCTTATCCTTAGATATCACCATAGTTGCTCTTGCCAGAAGACTCCCCAGAAGCTTTTGTGGGCCCTAAGTCATGGTCACAGTCTTCAGGTGTGCCCCCACCCTGGTTGTCCAGCAGCAGGAATACCTCATTCAAAACAGAATCAATGTCCAGAAACCTTCTGGAGGCAGTTCCATCATACTGTGCCACCTAGTCGTGGCTACCATTAACTGCGTTTTCGTGAATAAACCAAAAAGGTGACAAGGCCTACTTTTGTAATGTATATAAATTCACATTGCTGCAGCAAAGCAGGAACTGAAAAGGGATTATAGAGCATATAGTTTTAGAAGTCCCTCCCATGTGACAGCCCTAGATTGCGGTCTACATACTGACTACCCAATGCTGCGAGAAGTAAATACAGAAATGTTGGCATGGGTTGGTCCTTGTGTTCTCTGATTCTCCAGAGCTGTGTGCTGTCCGGACTCTAAAGCGGATCACAGCTCTCAGTCCTACACACTATCAAGATACTGCCACTCTGGTCCTACATGCAGCACTGAAGCCGTCAGCCCAGAAGGGCACTGCAAGCACATGCTTCTGGGCTGCCTTTGCCAACCTAGTAGATTTCTGTGTGACTTGGTCTTAATTTGTGGGACATTCTGTCAGTAACAGAGGCGAATAACCCACTCGTGGTCTCTCTTTGCAGCCATGGCCGGTGAGAAACAAGGGTGAAGAGCAGATGTAGCATATCAGACTTCATGCGTTGTAGTATTCTGTCTGGCACCTTGCCCCATTGGCTAGAACGTACAAAAAATGCCAGGGTAAAATCTTTTGTCCCATGGTTTAAGAAGGTGGCTGAGCACACATGAAGCTTTCTCCCTGGGATTACACTGACCAAAGGGCTTGTGTTATTTGTTTTTTAAACTCATCTTTATTGGTATTTTTGGAAAACCGCTTGAGTTATACATACACCGTAGGCACTAATAAAAATTCTGTAATCTGCATCTGAGAATATTATTACATGAAAAAATAGCGAGAAACATGGCACTTTACTCCCAGTTCGATTAAAAAACAGACCATATATGTTAGCTCACACAAAAAGCAAGAAACGAAAAGGGACAAGTGGTGAACAAAAACTATTCAGTTTTAAATGCAGGGGGGTGGGCAATATCAAAGTAATAACATGCAGCAGAACGAGTAGGACAACATTTGTTGATTCGGGCGGAGGGGTGTCCAAATCCCCTGTGCCGGCCATTAGGGTGTTACTTATGTTATATTATTATTTTTTATAAAGCGCTCGATTACCCATAGGGCGTCTTTGGGAAACAAACTGGAGAGAAACATGGATGGGCGAGGGAAGGAGAAAAGGAGCTTGGGGTCTAACTACAGAAAGGGTCGTGTCTGCAGGAGGTAGCTTCTGGTGGGGGGGGTTACAACCCCCCCAAACAAATGTATTTTCTGATAAATAGTTGGGTACAGATGCTTTCAGTTGAGTGTGGTGAGATGTCTGTCGGATTTCAGCAGGAGGTTTTACATACACATATACAAAAATACACACACAATCTCTCCCTTTCGGTTTTGAAAGTCCTTAAAAATGTTGGTTATTTTACAAAATATTGTGATTTTCTCTCTTAGTACGCCTACAAATCCGCATTCCTCTCCCTTTCCACTGCCCCTTAGGCCTGTCTCAAGCTCCCTGGTTGTCATACGATGTATTTTAAGATTATATGGCAGCCTGCTTGTTGGAAAATCTGAAGCTCTCACCCCCTCAATCTTACTGACCAGCTACGCCCCTGCGTGTCCGAAGTATTAATGGGCCATTTTAGTGCTCTACATGCCCTCAGAGGAGTGCTACACACTGATTTATTCTGAGCTGGGGTCTAAGAGCTTAAGGAGCCCAGAGCATCGTTCAAAGCACTTGGTAAGTCTATCCCTAGGTCTTTCCTTCAGAATGAGCACCAGGTCATCCTAGTCTCCTGTAATCAAGTGCTTCGGCAGACCTCTGCTCTCTTCCTTGTGCGGTGCTCTACTCTCAGCCTCTACCCACTTGAAGGTTGCTGACCCCATGTGTCAATCATGGGGGGGAGTCACTACAGCCGTCCATCTTGTCACGACTGCGCTTGGCGAGGAGAAAACCCATATTGAGAAAATGGGCTATGACTTCCTCCTTTTTGGGCGATTTATAGAACCCAAAGATACACGCCTCCCTATTGTTCAGGTTTGTTAAACCACTTTTGGCTATCATCTTGTCCACAACCGCGGACCAGTAGACCGTCAAAGGTGGGCAACTCCACATCATGTCATGAAAAAGTACCAAATTTGCTGCACAGTGGGGATGTGGCCTGTAGCCAATGAGAAGATTATATTGCCTTTATCAGGAGATAAGTAGACCCTGTGTAAAAGTTAAACTGTAAGTATGTGAACTTGCTATTTCACGAGGTGGTGTCTGGGTATGATATTGCCGTCTCCCATTCTTTGTTAAGCACACTACCTAGTTCGACTTCCAAAAGCCTCTCGCACTGGCTGGATCAATATTACGTTTGTAACTTAAGTGCTCTATAGAACCAGCGAATTCTCCTCTTAGCATTTCCCATTATGTGTAGTGTCTACACCAGTGAGTGTGTCGTGGACTCTGTGTCCGTAATGTCCCATTTCACCTTGAGGACCTTAACCAGGAGCTGATATCTCAGGAACTGCTCTTTGTGTAGAATTGTTCTCGAAGTGCCTCAGATGAGAGGGCCTGTCTGCTCATAAACAGGTCCTCTAATGACGTAATGCCTGCGTCCTTCCAACACATCAAATCACCAGATGTAAGGCAACTAAGGTGTTTGGGAAGACCAAGGAAAGGAATGGCAGGAGCATACGGTATAATTTGCTTGGTGAAAACATGGGTCCGTAGGAAGCAGCCCAGAGCCATGCATAACAACCAGGGCAATCACCACCCAGGCTTAGAGCACAGGAGAAGCAACTTGTGCAACTCCCCAAGATGCAGGGGGGCTCCAACGAAGCACATCTCTTCAAGTGAGTGTCCCAAGATTCATCAGTTCAACCTCTGGAGCTGCGACACTGGGTAACAATAGCCAAAGTTCGGAGTGCCCAACTCACCCTGCTCTACCGGGAGACACAGTTTAGCCAGCGCGATCCTGTGCTAGCCATTGCTCCAAATTAGTTCCCCAAGCTGAGCATGTAGATCCTGGAAGAACGTCCTTGTGAGGAAGAGGGGGAGGTTGGTGAAATAGTACAAGAGGCGGTGTAGCATCACCAATTTGGCCAAAATGATGTGTCCCATGATCCGATAGAGGAAGCATCCTCCAAAAAGCTATTTGCGCCCTAAGAGCAGATACTGCCCTGTAAGGTTACTGTCACAAAAATCCTGTTCAATGTGATAAATCCTTAACCCCAGATAGCGAAAGGAGACATCCTCCCACCCAATCAGGCCACCCAAGAGGTCGAGCAGGGAAGGAGAAGTGTTGAGGCACTGCGTGAAGAGACAGGATTTTTACCAACTAGCCTGCAGTTGGGAGAAAGAACCGAACTCCACAAGGGTATGAGCTGTGACCGTATAATCATCCTTGATGTGTGTTACATAGATTGTAATGTCTTCTGCGTACAGAGACACTACATGTATTCCATAATTTAGTGGAATGCCCAAGGCACGTCCCTACAAGCTCAGTCTGATGGCCAAGGCTTCCATGGTGAGCGCAAAGAGTGGAAGAGACATGGGACACCTCTGCCAGGCTCCCCTCAGAATCCCAAAGAGGGCAGAGATCAGCCAGCTATTCTGGACTCAAGCAGTGGGGTTAGTAAAGAGCAAACAAATGATCCACATGGTGCGCTCCCCAAAACCGAATCTGGCCAGCCCTCTGAACAAATACTCCCAATTTAGAGTATCAAATGCGTTTTCCAGTTGGAGGACCAGGCAGGCTGACTGAGGCAACACCAGAGGAGCCACCTCAATAAGTCTGTACAAACTCCTCATGTTCAAGAACGTGCTCCTCCGTGACACAAAGCTGTTTTGATCCAGATGGATCAAGTTGGGAGGTGCTTGCAAAATTCAGCTCACCAAAACCTTACTTAGAATTTTATAATCAGTGGTCTGGATAGCTATCGGTCTACAGGAGGAGGATTCTGATGGTGCGCGGCCTGGGTCAGGTATCAACACCATCCGGGCCTTCCTAACTTCCACTTCATATAGAAGGGCCAATCTGGGTGCCAACTCCCCAGCAAAGCTTTTTTTTAATTCCAGCAGCAGTCTGTTCCTGAAGTTGTGCCAGTGGCTAACTCCTAGATGGCCTCCCTAATGTTTTGGACCAAGATGAGAGCATCCAGTTTGTTCCTCAGCTCCAGAGGAGCCCTGGGCAAAGTCAGTCTCCCAAAAAAGTCCTCAGCTGTTGGCCCCCTGTCAACAGTCCCACCATTGTAGAGCGCCTAATAGTGCTCATAGAAAGCTGCATGGATGCCCTACTGTGTTCATAAAATAATTCACTGTACAGTCTGAAGTGATGGGATAAGTGTTCCTCTGTGCTCTTGATTTACAAGTCAAGCTAAAATCTACCCGACTTGACCACCTTGGTATGAGACCTGGCTCTATAGGTCTTGTAATCTAGGCAACGCAGTCGTTAGATGGAGTGGCCTGCTCTTCGGGCACAGCTCTTCGGGATTCCAAGAGATAGTTCAGCCATTTCCAGTTCAAGACAGCACTGAGAGTCCCCCGCCCTGCACAGTTTAATCTCTAGTGACTTACCGCACCAACCACAGCATGAATGCAGTGGCCCCATGTAACTACTTTGAAGACATACTTTGGAGAACTCGCTGTTAACTGAGATGAGGCAGTTCCTGTGTTTTCTTTTAATAATCTTGAATCTTTTCAACTCGTGTGCCAGGGAATGCTGCATCCTCCAATGTGGAGCCCTGCAGGCGCCATGAGGGAATGGGAGGATGGAACCAACCCCACACCTAATTCACTAGCAAAGGATTATGCTCTGAAATGGTTCTGCCCACATAATCTGCGGAAGAGACAAGCTCTGGCAGACTGCACCAATACCAGTACCAACAGAAGCAAAGAAAAGTTTGCCATTGCGAAAGATTTCACTTCACGAGCTGTCGCCTGCAACTCGATCCCTCCCTCACATGACCCCTGCAACAATCTCTGAATGCCTCAAACTCGTACGCGACCATCCCAGATGCTTGAAAAGAGGCAACAGTCCTCCCGTTGCTGAAGAAACCCTCTCCAGACCCTTCAACGCTCACCAACTTAAAACAGATCTCACTGCTACCATTCCTGGCCAAGTTCATTGAGAAAATCATCAACAGACACCTCACTGAATACCTCAATGATCACAAACTCCTCGACAACATTCAGTAAGTTTGAGACCCAACCACAGCATGGAAACTGGCCTCATCGCTGCCACAGATGACATCCGCATGACTCTGGACAGAGGAGACACGCAGCCCTTATCCTCCTGGACCTCTCCACAGCATTTGATACAGTAGCCCACCCCATCATCATCCAACACCTACATGACATCGGAATTGAAGGACACACACTCTGATGGATCTGCTTCTTCCTGACTGCTTCCTGAAAGCTGCAGACCATTCAGAACTCAGAGGCTAGAGTCACTGCCAACTCTCACGTTGCATTCACATCACACCACACCTGAAGGAGCTCCACTGACTCCCCATTCACAGACGATCACAATCCAAACTCCTCATCCACACTTTCAAGGCACTACACAACACTAGCCCAGCATACTTCAACAATCGCATCTGCTTTCACAAACCCTCCAGACGCCTCCGTTCATATGGACCTCTATATGCACAAATCCCACGCATACAGAAAACCAGATCCCATCGTCGAGCTTTCTCCTACATCGCTCCTAAAAAGTGGAACGACTTGCTGCTATACATAAGAGCTTTCTCACTTCTAGAATTCTGCAAGAAGCTGAAGACCTGGCTTTTCGAATAGTCCCACTAGGCCTTAGGTGTGCCTAGATTCACACTTGCTCAAGGCCAGGATACCCTCCCGGGTGATAGTGCGCTCTACACATCTGCATAACTTAACATAACATGTATATAAATAGCTCGTCCTATTCCTTGGGGCTGTCTTATGAATATTATATTGAGAACAACTTGAGCCAGAATATTTATCCTCAAGAGTACATAAATAACATGATTCACTCCTCAATTAATTGTTTAAAAACTCAATTTTCGGGGGCGTGGCCAAGATGGCGGAGTGAGCGGACGCGTGGTTCCTGAGCTCCGCTCCCGCCGGGCCTGCAAGCACTATCTACGGCATCCCCCAGCACCCAGCTCCCCCGTCGACAGCGCCTGGGGGTCGTTAGCAGAGGGGCATCTCGTCCCCCCAAGAGGCTGGATTGAGCGGACGCCGGCGGCCCTGGGGCTGTGGCGTGGAGGACGGGGCAGCGCAGAGCCTGGTGCACGGCCCGTCGGTGGGCCTCTGACTGCGGTGGGCCCCCGACGCATCTCCTAGCAGAACCTTCGAATGCCCCTGCAGGCCCGGATTGACTCCCCGCTCCCGATCCCCGCCCCGGAAGCCTATCGGAGGGCGGAGGCCTGGGTCTGGCCCGGGGGCTGGCGGTGCGGCCTCTCCTGGCCGGGACCATCACACGGACCCGCGGGCTCATCGGCGGTGCCTGACTAAGCCCACTGAAGTGTGCGGGGCCTCTCCGGCGGTGCGGCGGCAGTCGGTGGGTGCGCAGTGCAAGGTGTCCTGGGGCTGGTCGAGGCTCTCGGACCGCCCGATCGCCAGCGGCGGCCTACCGTGGGCCTGTGGAGTGGGGCCAGTGCACGGCACCACACTGTGCAGCGGAGGACGATCTGGTGATCCCCGGCGGCGGATCATAGTGGAGGAGGAGACTGTTTGCACGCACCTGGGCCAGGAGACTACATCGGGTCCTCTTGCGGGAAGGGCCTGCCACGAGGGGAGGGTGCCGGAACCTTCCCCCCTGCAAATCCCTCTTGGCCCCTTCTGACTTTGTTCCCGCTGTTCGAGGGCCTAGGCCAACACGCAGCACCCATCGGGGATTACCCAGCGCGGACTGGTGCAGCCTGGTGTCCTCCCGGCCCCCCCCCCCCAGGCGAGGCCTCGAGTGCGGGGCCCTCGTGGACAGCGGAAACGGAGAGCACAGGTACGGGGGTGCGCCTGGGGGGGCCCTTCTGCAGTGATCACCACATCGTGACTGTGGGGCCTGCTGTCCAGCTACCTAGGGCCGAATTGTGAGGGCCTCGGGGGGAGACGGCGACACCGTTGGGGACTCTCTGCGACTGCTTGGCATCCCCTGGGCGCCCAGCAGGTCCGGAGTGCGGGGCTTCTCCAGAGACTCTGAACCCGGTTGGGATTTGGTCCCCCACAAGTTCTGGTGGCTCGACGGTCCCTGGGGTCGCCCGTTACATAGCCCGCGATCTGGCCCGCCTTTGGGTCTGGATGCCCCTGGGAGCCTCGGGGGCCCTTTGCCTGCCACCTGACATTGAACTTACACCAGAGTCTTGCCAAGATTCAGCGGAGTGCTGATACCTCCAGCGGAGTACCTGAGGGTGAGCGACGCTTCTATTGGGGGCCTGCGTGCTTCCTTCATCATCAGACGGCCCCCCGGTGCGCACAGCTCCTTTCCTCTGGGTCCGTTCCCAGTTTGGGCCTCCACGATGGCTACCGCCAAAACCAAGAAAGAACGTCTGGGACCTCCTCCTAAAGTCTGCAGGGGACGCTCAGGATCTAACTCGACAGCAGGCGGGGACGGCCCAGATGCTGCAGTCACTAGGGAGCTCTTGGAGACGTTGTTTGCTTCTCAGAGGGAAGACATCCTGGCCATCAAAACGGACCTGCAGGCTGACTTGCGGGAGGTGCGGAGAGATGTCGATGCTGTGGGGGAGCGGGTGGCCTCCCTGGAGGACTCAGCAACCACCAGAGAGGAGGAGATCACAGCACTCCAGCAAGAGGTTTTACGACTGCACGACCAACATCTGGACCTCCAGGCGCACACAGAGGATCTGGAGAATAGGTCGAGGAGGAACAACGTCCGCATCCGAGCAGTCCCAACCGGGGCAGAGGGGGACGACCTCGTGGGATATGTCCAATTCCTCTTCCGAACAGTCCGGAATGCGTCGGCGGACTCCACCGTCAAGATTGATCGTTGCCACCGTGTGGGCCCGCCGCAGCGGTCGAACCGCCCTCCCGCAGACATTTTAGTGTGTGTACATGAATTCACGGTGAAAGAGGAGATTCTCAAGGCGGGCCGTTCGAGCCAGCCTCTACACCTCTGAGACCACTCTCTCCAATTGTATCAGGATCTGGCTGCCAGTACTCTGCAAAAGAGGAGGGATTTCTGCCCCATCACCAACCACCTGCGCTCTCAGAACATTTCTTATGCGTGGGGCCATCCATTCCACCTCATTTTCCGCGCCGGCGGGAGCCTGCACCAGGTCTCCTCCCTGACCGATGCCTGCAAGGTGCTGAGCCTCAACATCGATGACCTGCCCTCCCTGCCGGATGCCCTGGAGCCGGGCACACAGAGATCTTGGGGGCGCGGGCCCCGGGGGGGTCGGGCGTGGGTCGCCTTCGCCCTGATCCCGCCACGATTATTAAAGAGCGGTCTGCTGTCCTGCGGACCCTGGCCGGCACAGAAGGGGACAGCCTAGACTCTAATGATTGACTGTTATAAGTCTTAGGGGTTGTTTTACTCACTTTTGGCCCGGTGGGGGCGGGGGAATCTTCTCTTCTCTTCTCTGGATAGGATTGTGCTCGCTCCCTTGGTGGACCCCAACCTTTGCTGACCAGCTTCACGATGGACTTCATGGGCTTGCCCAGGTTAATGTTCTGTTGTTTCAGGGTTTGTTTTTCTTCTTATGGGGTGAGGGGGGTCCTCTCTTTGGTGAGCTTTTTCTTTAATGCTTTTTTATCAAGCTATGTCCGAGGGCTTATACCCCAGGGGCCCCTCTCAAGCTTTGCCTCTCAGCGCGTTCCTAGCGGCCTTAGCAGCAGCTTTAGATGGTTCGTCTTGCACAGATGGAAGTCAAGGTAGTTAGCTTCAACGTTCGAGGTCTAAACAACCCTACTAAGCGGAAGGCAGTCCTCTCCCTGCTGGAACATTCGGGTAGTGATGTGTGTCTCCTTCAGGAGACCCACCTTCTCCATAACGATACTCACCGTATGCACCATAGAGAATTTCCTCTGCAGTTTTGGTCCTCCGGGAAAAGTAAGCGGGGCGGGGTGGCTATCCTACTCTCAAAGCGCTTTAGGGGTTCGGTGGTGGGTCCTGTCGCAGAGATCAAGGGGCGCCTCCTAGCGCTGCGGTTCCGTATAGGGTCCTCTCACATAACTATAGCCTCCATCTACTCCCCAAATGAACACCAAGAGAAATTCCTGCTGGATGCATTTGCTGAAGTCCTTCACACACCCGATTCCATGGTGGTGGTGGGGGGTGATCTCAACCTAGTTATGGATGCTGGGCAGGACCGTTCTGGCTCGAGGTCCGGGGGGGCTGGAGCCATCTCAGTGAGTGGGTGCTTACACCCAGATGTACAAGATTACTCTTACTACTCAGCAGCCCACAAGACCTATGCCCGTCTGGATCACTTCCTCGTCACCCAGGCCACATGGGCTTGTACCGCAGATTCCACCATTGAGGCCCGCTCCCTTTCAGACCATGCACACATTACCCTGACCCTGCGCTTCCCATCCATACCGTCACCCTCATCACATTGGCGCCTAAGAGATTCACTGCTTCGGTCCCCGACGGTAGTGGACGATGTCAGGCGTTGCCTGACCGACTACCTTGCGCTTAACGACGTTGGCTCCACGCCACTGTCTTCGGTGTGGGAGGTACTTAAACTGGTCGCGAGAGGGGCCTTCATCGCCAAAGCGGCTTATGAGAACAAGACTAGGCAGACTAAACGTGCGGAAATAAAAGCTAAAGTAAGGGAGCTGGAAGTCATTCATAAGCGTACCGGTGCCCCCAGAATTTGGCGCCAGCTGGAGAAGGAGCGACTCCAGCTGAAACGTTTAGATCTCGATCGAGCCGAGTATGCTGTGGTTCGCTGAAGCACAAATACTATGTGGACTCTAATAAAGGTGGTCGCATGTTGGCTCATTGTCTCCGCAATCAGCGTGCGGCTCAGGCTATTAAGGCGATACAGGGAGAGAGCGGGTCTGAGGTCACAGATGATGCAGGGATAGTGGCGGCCTTGCGATCTTTTTACGAGACCCTATACTCCGCTGACTCCTCCAATCTGGCTGACCCTGGTGAGTACCTCCTTGGCGCGGCGGTCACTCCTCTTCCGCCCAGCGAGGCGGAGGGGTTGGAGGACCCCATACGAATAGAGGAGGTGATCTCTGCTATCGCCCGACTGAAGCCCCTAAAGGCACCGGGCCCAGACGGCTTTAGCGCTCTTTTTTATAAGACCTATTGTGTCGAACTGGCCCCGCTGCTCACCTGATTATTTAATTCCTTCGCAGACACGGGCTCTCTTACGGCCTCCATGCTGCGAGCTACTATTTCGGTCATCCCCAAACCAGGGAAAGATCCGGAGCTCTGCAGCTCCTACCGGCCAATTTCCCTGCTGAATATTGATGCAAAGCTATTCTCAAGCATCCTGGCCTAGATTGAATCCTCTCATGCCCGGTTTGGTCGACCCAGACCAGTCCGGTTTCATCCCGAGTCGGCAATGCGGGGACAATACTAAAAGGATTTGCCACTTAATTGACAAGGTACAACGCTCTAAGGAAGAGGCTTTACTACTGGCGGTTGACGCTGAAAAGGCCTTCGACCGTGTGCACTGGCCGTATCTATTTGCCACCCTCGAACACTTTGGATTGGGGGTCAGGTTTCGAGGATGGGTGGCGAGCATATATAGCGCTCCATCGGCCGCAGTCAGGGCCAACAGCCTGCTCTCGAGCGATTTCCCGGTGGGGAGGGGGACCAGACAGGGCTGCCCTCTCTCCCCTCTACTTTTTGCCTTATATATGGAGCCTTTCGCTCAACGACTTCGGGACAACCCGCTGGCGCAAGGTGTCCCGTTTGGGTCAGATCATCATCTCATCAGCCTCTACGCCGATGATGTCATTTTCTCAGTGGCCCGTCCCCTGACTTTGCTGCCGGCGATCGTGGACGATCTGCAGGCCTTTAGCCAGGTCTCAGGCTTTAAAATAAACATGCAGAAGTCTCAAGTGCTAAATCTTACCGCTGCACAAGAGACTGTTGATGCCTTGCAAGCCCACTTTGCTTTCGACTGGGTGGAGGAGGGTATAACTTACCTCAGGCTGGTTCTCTACAAAAGTCTAGCTAAAACTGCGGAGGTGAACTGTACAACTCTCCTCTCTCGCATCCGCAAGGATTTGGCCCACTGGCAGCGCTTGCCTCTGACGTGGTTTGGGAGGCTGGCTGCTGTTAAAATAAATGTACTACCCCGGGCCTTATATCTTTTTCAAACGCTTCCCCACTCGCTCCAACACATACAAACCGAGATTGAACGTTTTGTTTGGGGCCCGATCTCTCCCCGGCTGCAGAAGACCTTTCTGCAGCGCCCTAAGAAGGAGGGCGGCCTTGCTCTGCCCAACATCACACGCTATTTTCAAGCCTCGCTGCTGCGGTACCTCTTGGAATGGAATCGTCCTATGACGGAGAAGTACTGGGTCTTCATGGACCAGACAGTGGGAGGCCACCATATCTGGAGGGAGGCATGGCTGCCTAGATCCGCTCGGGCCTGGGGACTATATTCCTCGCCGGTTACCCGCCCCACTTTGCTCGCTTGGGATAAGGTTTCCACGAGGGCTAACCTTACCACTTTCCCCTCACCGATGACCCCGATCTTCTTAAACCCTGACTTTCCACCCGGGATGGATAGAGGGGTCGGCTCACGCTGGCTGGAGGGTGGGTGTAAACGTCTGGGACATTTGTTCGACATACAGGGTCACAACCCCTTCAAACAGTTCCAAGAGGACTACGGCCTTACTGGCTCAGATCTCTTTCTGCATACACAAATGATACATTGGGTGTCTGGTGCCACAACACGACCCTTGGTTATTAGACCGATGCTGCAGTTCGAGAAGTGGCTCTTCTACAAAAAAGATTACCACAAACTTATCTCCGAAATATACTCGTTCCTCACTCAGGGCGTCAAGAAGGCTCGCACGGCAGGTCAGAGACACTGGGAGGCAGAGCTGGGACGCTCACTATCGGACAAGGAGTGGGAGGATGTCTTCTATAGATCACACCACACCACGCACTCCATGGGTCACGCTGAAACCGCCTTTAAAATTGTATCCTACTGGTACCACACCCCGGCCCGCCTAGCCAAGTGGAACTCTCAATGCGATGGCCTCTGCTAGCGCGGCTGCGGTAGCCCTGGCACCCTCCTTCACTTGCTGTGGAACTGCCCAAAGCTCACGAGATATTGGGAGAGAATACTTGATGACATTGAAAGGGCCTTCGACACCACCATTCCCAAGCTTCCTGCCTATACACTTTTGGGGTTGCCCAATGCGCTGACCTTCCCCTTGCGCTCTACTAGAGGGAGGCAGATGGCGTTAGCACTGAATGCCGCACACCGGGTGCTTCTGGCGGGGTGGAAATCAGACAGGATCCCGGAGCATACACAATGGCTGCATCAATTGTGGTATCTTTTAGGTACGGAGAGGCTGTCTATGGCTACCCTTGGGAATAAATTAGAATACGCCAAGATTTGGGCCCCCTTTATTTCCATTCTATCCACTGAATTCCGGGAACTGTCCTGTCCCATCTATCTCCGGATTCTGAAATTGATTCCCGAGGATCGCGCGGACGCATAGCGCAGTCTATCTCCGATTGGTTCCCTGACCCTTTTTGGCATTGTGGATTATCGCATCTAATAGTATCTATAGGCTGGATTATATTTTCTTTTGTTTCTTGCTCACTGGAGAGAGGTGGGGTGGGGGTGGAGGGTGGCTGTTGGTTTTTCTTGATGTTCTTTTGTTCCCTTTATCAAAAGCAGACTCATTAGCAATTAGTTGTCTGTTCCAGGCTTTCGGCTTGCTGCTGCTCGCAAACCCCGCAGCACATTGGGCTTTGCTACTATCCACTTGTTGTGGAGTAAGGCCTGCCCTTTATCTCTTCTTTACGAACGCGGCCGGCCCGGACTGGGTTGTAGGCGACATGCTG